>WHYT01017248.1:201820-248289 GCA_009806455.1 Tetrax tetrax
AGCAAGGGCAGAGGCCCAGAGGGGGAGGCGCAGGCCTCATGGGCCTTGCAGGCCTCACCCTCTGGCCTCTCGCCAGGCGGCCGACTGGGCCCAACTCAGCCCAGTCCGGCTGCAAGAGGTGGAGAGAAGAGATGAAATGGGATGAATAACGTGAAGAGATCCTGAGAGGCTTCTGCCAGCCCATTGTGAAGAACGAATTTTTCTTGTGAGAGAAACAGCTGCAGACACCAAGGTCAGTGAAGAAGGAGGGGGAGGAGTAATGCAGCTCCTGGCCAAGATTCCCCTGCAGCCCGTGGTGCGGACCATGGTGGAGCAGGTTGTCCCCCTGCAGCCCCTGGAGGTCCACAGAGGAGCAGAGATCCACCTGGAGCCCGTGAAAGACCCTGCACCGGGGGAGGTGGATGCCTGAATGTGGCTGTGGCCCATGGAGGGCCCGCTGGGACAGCCGTTCTGGAGAGACTGCACTCCGTGGAAGAGATGACCCACGCCGGAGCAGTTTAATGAAGGACTGTGGTGTATGGGTGGGACCCCACACTGGAGCAGGGGAGGGGTGTGAGGAGTTCTTCCCCCGACAAAGAAGCAGCGGCATAAAACAACGCATAATGGACTGACTGCGATCCCCATTCCTTCCCTCTTCCCCCCCTGTGCCGCTCGGGGGGGAGAGGGGTGGGGAAGGTAGATAATGTTAAACTCGGGAAGTGGGAGGGGTGGAGGAGGTTTATCTTGTTTCTCTGTCTCATTATCCTGCTAGTTGTAGTAATAAATGAATAGTTTTCCCCAAGTCGAGTCTGGTTTTGCCTGTGACGGTAAGGATTTCTCCCTGTCCTTATCTAAAACCTGGAGTCGTTTTTTTAAACTATCTCTCCCTATTCTCTCAGAGGGTGGGGGGAGTGAGAGAGGGACTGCGTAGTCTGGTCCGGATCGGGGCTGAACTACGACAGGGACAAAGGACTGCACCAGTGACCCTCACCTGAAGATGAGTGCACTGAGGACCTTTTGCTGTAAGGCTCCTCTATCCTGTGAGGAGGGAGGGTGGGTGATGAGTCAGTTGCTGTGCAGGAGCGGTGGGAAGTGACTTGCAAGCATGGAAACACTTTGCATCTTCTGGCAGCTGATGGCTCAGGGTTTCCTGGCCTGCCCTGCTCACTGTCTGCCAGGGCAAGGTTGTTGAGGAAGGCTGCCAAACTTTCAAGAAATGCTTCCAAACAAATGACTTGGAGTTCTCCTGGGATGTTCCCTCTCATGCAGCATCTCTTCATTCTTTCTTATTAACGGTGAGTTGGTTTTAAAATTTGACATTCAGTTTTCTTCCTGTGGCAAAATATTTAAAAACTGGAAATAAAAGATGCAGTTTTGATATGTGCTTCAGACTCACTTAATGCCATTTTGCATTGCAGCTGATTCCTTCAGCCCCTGCTTTTTTTGCATGTCCTCTGGCCTTAATCTTTGGCACCTAAACAGAGTAGAACCACTCCTAGGTATCCAAACATTCCTTAACCACTAAGAAACTGCTGCATCATATCTGCCTACCGCAGGTTTTTTAGTCCTCCAATCCTCTGCCTCCTTCATCTTTTCTTCCAGAAGATAATACGGTATTACAGTCCCGTTGCACAGGTCAGGAAAAGGCAGCCCTTGCCCTAGGGTGATGCTTTTCAAGGCAGAAGCAGTACAAACTGTGAGTCTCGAGGTGGGAAGGATGTGCGAGAGGTGATGTGCGATTTGGCTCACTTTGCTACTGCAGCGAGCAGGAGGGACCAGCTGCACTCCCCAGCAGAGGCTGGTTGTAGTGGTGTGGGACTCACAAAATTAATGGTACCCCACCTGCTTAGGCACCTAAAAAAAAATTAAAGCAGTTTAAAAAATCCTTTAATCCATCAGTTAAACCAAACACAAGCATGTTTCCCTAGCAGCTCCTATGCAGAAATGCAAACTGGAAAGTGAGGTCCAGACACTACTTAGTTGCTTCTGCAATACGGACAGGAAACAGAATACCACAAGCAATGAATTTGAGCATGTGCTTGTCTGGGCTTTTTTGCTTTTATTTATTTTTTTTTTTTTTTTCCCCTCTCCCCCTCCCCCCTGTATGGTTCTAGGAAGAGTTATAGGTGTATAAGCGATGCTAGCAGGGAGCTGAGCCCTCCTCTACAGCCAGTGCTACCGAGCCCTCCAGGGACGGGTGGGAAAACTACTCTCATTGCAAACCGCTCCCCCTCCTTCAGCAGCTTCACTTTTAAAAGAATAACCCGAGCAGGGGGCGTTTTGTCTTTGAAGTGACACTGTGCTCACTCCCCCTGCAGGTCGTGTGTCTCGGCTGCTGGGCAGAGCGAGGGGAGAGGGAAGGGGGCTGCTTCTCCAGCATCCCTAGAGCCTGCCCTCGCGAGGGGTTCTGTCCTCAGACCCCTCCTTGGGGACCGTCGTGAAGGCAAAGCATGGTGAGGGTGGCTGAGAAGCAGGGGGTGACCTGGTCTCTGGCCTTGTGCCTGCTGTTACCTGCTCCTTGTAGGGGTGTGAGGAACGTTTGTTTCTGGGACTGTTGACTTAAATGTGAAAATTCACCAGCGGGGGTGAAAACATGGGGTTTATCCTTATTTTAAGCCTGAGGGAATGAGTGGGTGAGTGGCGGGAGCAGTATGGCAAACCAGGAGGGGCTGTGACTCCTTGCAGCCCCCTCATGGGCTGCTAATAGGGAGGAGAGCCCCACTGTCCCATTTGAAAGAGAAGGGCCATGACCAATTGCTATTAAACGTGGCAGTAACACCTCACGCGGTGGCCGCGGGATAAAAGGCAGAGGCAGCCTGAACTGTAAAGACGTTTCATTTCCCTGGTAATGAGAGAGACACACTGTGGCAATGAAACCGGGGAGAGAGAGACGTCGAGATGCTAATTTCTGTTCCTGCTGCCGCTGCCGCTTTGATCTGAAGCAAATGCCCGTTTTAAATTGCAAACGGATGCAAGTCAGATATCATCCAGCCAGTGGCTTACAGGCTTAATGAAGTGGGACGTACGCTTCTGCCTGATAATGTTAGGACAGGCAGGCAATCCAGAGAGGAATTACTGAAGGTCTAAAGAGACAGGGAGGAAGGATGGGGATGTCACAGGGTAACTCTCACCACCTGGGACTTCTGTGTGGCACAAAGTCCCTATTTTCTGTCCTTGGGAAGCCACGCCTGTGGCTAAGCCCCTAACCCCTCTGTGCCTAGAAAGCAAGCTATGAACATGCTGTCTTACTATTACGTGTCTCTGTTTTAAGGGATGTACCCTGTACAGGCAATGCAAGGTCATCCTGCTCTTTGGTTTCAAAGTGTGAACATCAATTTGGTGCGTTCCCGAGGTGATGCAAGGTATGGCAGGCTAAATAGCTAGACCAGCTGGACACAGGGAGGCTGAGGGACCTGCAGGCAGCTGGGAAGCTTGACCTCTGCACCAACCAAGGAAGAGGTGGTTTAGCTATTGGAAAAGGCGGGTTTGGCTTACAGATCTTACTAGGTCCTTTGGAGGAGTCAGTGGGAGTCTGGGTAAGAGAAATCTCATGTATGTAGTCTGTGCAGAGCCAAAAGAGTCTCCACAATCTCCATCATCAAAGGATCTTACGGAAACTGAGTAATGATGGGATAAAACTGGCAGGTTCTTGCATAGATAAGCTATTTGTTAAAAATACAAGGCAGAAAATGAAGTAAATAATTCTGACAGAAAAAGGAGATCACCAGTGATAAGACCTCTGCTGCTCAACGAACACACAAATGATCTGGCAAAGAGAATGACTACTAAGCAAAGAAAGATAATATTAAGTTAGTCTAGGCATTAGGAACAAGGGCTGGCTCTGATGAAATGCACAGGGGTGTTATGAGACCGACTGGGTAATGAAACAGCAGATGACATTCTCTGTAGGTGACTGTAAAGTGAGACACGGTGGCAAAAAAATCAGTCTCAGTTTCACGTATGAGATGATGGGCTCTGAGCTGACTATTATTATTTAGAATCAAGATCTTGGGGTATATGTAACATCCACATGATGTTCAGAGCAGGCAAGACAGCGAACAGGAAGTTGCGAGTTATCAGGAAATACAGACCAAAATAGACAGCATCATTTTGCCTCTGTGTACACCTGCGGTGCACCCACACCTTTCGTGCAGCGTCATTCCTCTACTCCCAGAGAGGACAGCAGACCTGGCAAGTAGGGAGGGGTGGCAGTGACTGGTGAAAGCTATGGTGCAGCTTCCTGGTGGGGGATGGCTGACCCACCCAGGCCCATTAGCCTGAGGGAGACGACCTCAGGCTGTGAGAGAGATTTCAGATGGCAAGGAAAAGTTAAGTTGGAAAGTTCCTTGTTATGGGATGTTGTGCTATAATTTTGTGTTTTCCAGGAGAAAATGATCAAGAGGAGAACCTTCTGAGCATTGCTAACCATGAAGTAGCCATCCTGGTAAATACTTGAGCTGTGGATTAGTAGAGGTATCACATGTGACTGCTCTGCTTTTGTCTTCTGCTTTAGGCCTGTGCTTTTGGCCACTGCTCAGACAGCATGGCGAGGTAGATAGTCTGACCATGTAGACTTTTAAATGTTCTTATTCCATATTTACTTTGTAGATGTATGTGTAACTGTATATGATGCAAAAAAAAATGCAAATAGCCACTCAAATTTTCACATTTTTCTCTTCCTTTTAGACCCCCAACAAAGCTTTTTTTTTTTTTTTAAATGCTTCTAAAAGCATTAGAGTCCTCTTTCAGTAGAGTAAATAACATTAAGCTGTAGGCCACTAGGTGAA
The DNA here is from genome assembly GCA_009806455.1 of Tetrax tetrax. NCBI lineage: Eukaryota > Metazoa > Chordata > Aves > Otidiformes > Otididae > Tetrax > Tetrax tetrax. The sequence continues at coordinate 206,587 of WHYT01017248.1, forward strand.
GTTTTTAGATTATCCTTTCTTTTTCTACAGCATCTTCCATTCAAGGACTTTACACCATCACAATAGTGTAGTTGAGCATTTTCTCTGCTTAACAAATGAGGGAACTTAGACACAGCAGTTTGCTGTGAAACAGGCAAAGAAATCAGAAATCTGCTTTTTTAGAACATCTCTAGAGAAGGAGACGGGAGGAAAGACTGACTCTAAAAGTGAGAATCAAAGGAGAAATCTCTCGGCTGGACTGAAAATGTTTCCATAGAAACAGATTTTTATGAAAAATGAATTACTGCAGTGTGAAGTGAAGATTGTGGATCTAATTCTGCAAAATGTTTAAGCATGTTCTTTGCTTATCCCTATTCAGCACAGGATGCAAGCATGTGATTTCCATGGAGGCTTATGTGCTTTATTTGATGGAGGTAGAAATAAGGATAAGCTGTGCCGAATTGGGATCCAGGCTTTCTTGTGCTTCCTCGCTGCTGCCAAACTTGCAAGTTGTTTTTTATGACAGCACGTGTTGCTTTGCTGCTAAAAGTACGGACCCCAGTGCTTCAGTCTGGGAGTTCAGCACAAAGTTCCACCAGACTCTTCCTGCTAATGGGGAGTGGAGTCAGCAGAGTGTTTACATTGCCGGGTTCTTTATTGCTTCGTTAATTAACTCTTTTTCTATTTACGTGCAGATTTAAATTTACATGGGATATTTATTCTGTAAATGAACGCTATGGTGATTATCAGATAATTAACTTGAGAATTGATGGCATAAAAGGTTGAGATTTTTTCCTAATCTTTCTTTTGTGTACCTCTCTTTGTGGCCAATAGACATTTTTAAAGATGGGATGGGTTCTTAATATCTTGCAGGCTAATTGCTTTTATTGTGACTGTGTGCTGGTAAATGATTGGTTTTAGTTTAAGCTATTTAAGGCTGTTTTGTGTATCTTTTTTCCCCCTCTGTTGTGACTTTATGCTCAGCCAAATTAATAGGATAAATAAGATCTGACTCAGTTTTATTCCCATTTGCTATACTTAGAGTAGATGAAACTTTTGTTTAGCCAAGCTGTGGCTACTCTTCTTCACACAAACTTTCCATGCTCTTATTCCCTCTTTATTTCGCATTGGCTTTCAACTTTTTATTTGGGGAAGCGTCTATTTGTAGACACTCCCTGTCAAGCATTTCCCAGCAGCACTATAGAGCCCCACATAATGAATTTAAGCCTACTGATGATGGTGCTCTGGGACTCTCTGCAGATGCTGAAGAACAAATAATCCTCATGAATATTGTGTCCAATTATCTTGTTTCCTCCCCGGAACCCCTGTGCCCATCCCAGCCAAAATAAACTCTCAAGGCATTTAAACATCCATCTTAATGTAACGTTCAACGTGGAAGCTATTGACTTGCTGTTGAGTCCGTATGAACAATCTCCCCAGCTTGTCACCCACCAGTGACACCAAGCCACCAGTGCGGTTGCTGCACTGGGCTCTTGCACACACCAGGGTGGTGACAGTTGCTGACGGTGAAGCTGGGGCTGGAGCCTGTGTCGTTAGCAGCGGGGCAGCAGCAGCCGAAACATTCCCCTAGCACTGCTGGGCTTCGGTTTTCCCTTACGGCTGAAAACTACTCTTTCTCAAAATTTTCTCTTGACAGGGAGATGGAAGATGTTTCATCTCCTGGAGATTCAATTGTTTCTTAGTGCTTGCCTGAGAGCCACACTCGCTTTGCAGGCATCCTCCCCTCCTCCATCCCTCGCTTTGGGATGGATTTTTTATTTTGTCAGTGCCTGCTGTGCAGTTACCATCAAAAGTGCATGCTAGCCATGGCAGCAGTTACGTCTCTCCTTTGGTGGTGGTCTTTTTCAGCTCCAAGCTTTTCAAGGTCTATGGAAAGGATGCTGTCAAAGGAAAACACATCCCTCCAGCAAGACCAGTGAGGGGAGCTGCAGGTGCCTGATGGACAGACTTTCTCCTCCAGTGCTTTCAGATCCCTGAGGAGGCCTGTGACCTATGTCAGCGTACAAAGTGTTGAACAAATTTGCACGGGAAGAGCAACTTTTGTCACCCTTTAGCTGCCTTCTCAGGTCTGAGAGGAGCCTCTGACCCTGCATGCCCGGCAGCAATGACCACCCAGTGCAGAAGCCAACCTTGCCCACTCCCCAGCCAGGCTTACCTAGGTATCCCCTGGGAGCCATCCCGGGCCCAGGAAACGAGCCATGGCGCTGCGCACACCTTCGTCCACGCTGCGGCCCTGAGCCAGGGGGGTACAGTCCCACGTGGGCCATCTCTGCCGGCCTCCCAGACAGACACGCTTGCAAAGCCTGCTGTTTGCATGCCAAATTGAAGTAATGAGAATGAATAAAACCAATCTATTTTTAATTCAGTATGAGATCTCTTACTCTTGGCTATTTTTTTCATAATTGGTTCTGTTTTCTGCTAATGATCTGAAATTTAGCATCTATTCCTGCCTCGGAGTGTTACTTTGATAAGCAGTGTTAAGGAAGTAGATTAAGACTGTGAGCAGGGGAGGCTGTGGGACATATGGGTGCTGCAGACCTGTTAGTGATAGACAGAAAGTTGTTCTGAGGCAGTGGGACAGATTGTCTGGGAATCCTGGCTTAGCAGCAATGGAAGGCTGATGAGGTAAGTAGTGCTGGGAAAATCCTGTTAGAGAAGGAAAACAGCAGACTGGAACTGAGTGATCACAGGATGCATGGTACTGAATATGCAGTTTGCAAAATTGAATTCTCTTTTGGCACAAAAATGGGATTTGTATTTCTCTCCTTATTGCACTTGCTTCATTAGAAGGCTTGTAAGACACTCTGAACTTCCCTGATTTAGTAATGAATTAGGACCAAAAACTCATTCTGAATCTTCAAGGCAGTTTGTTCAGGTTTGGATCACACAATTCCATCTCCATCTCATTTGAAGGCACTGTGGAGTGGGATGCTGGGACAGCATTCCCAGATCTGGTCCCTGGTCACATGATGGAGGTTAGAAGATCCGGTGTAGAAACGTTCCTTGCTGAGCTGGAGGGGAGCTATTTCTGAACTCAGGCAGGGCAGCATGGGCAATAAAGATGTGTACACAAACTTATGGCGAAACCTTTGTGTGACTACCAGCACCATCTCTCCAACACTGGGAGCTGCCCTATAGCCAGTGTCCATGTTTCCATGTTGGGCGTGTTTTGCAGTGCTCTTGCTATAAAGCACTTCCCTGATTCTGTTTGGTCAGTGGGTGATTTGTTGCCTGTACCTCCACAATAAGTAGATTAGCTGTGATTTATTTGGGACACAGTTGGTACTGGTGATTTGTGTGCTGCTGTGAGTGTAGGAGTGGTGTGATATCGTGTTGAAGGGTGATTGCTGTGCAGCGCAAGGGGACAGGTTAGGATAAATGACACAAAGAAGTCTGGATCCACCAGCTGAATGAGGATGTGGGTGGGATATCCAAAATCCTTCAGGTGCATTCTTAAATACAGCCTTTCTCCCTCCCTTCACCCTCGATAGGGGGCAACAAAGTGGCAGGCTTGTCTCCCTTTTTAATCGCTGCTTTTTCAGGAGGAGATGGGAGCAAGAGGGAACAAATCCTGATTCTTGCATCCATCCATGCAACCAAAGTCAGGAGAGCCCTAGGAAGCAGATGGCTTGTCTGCAGGGTTTGTGTTTCTGCAGGGGGTTCTACTCAACTTGTCTGGCTGCCACACTGCAGTGCCTGCCATCCCCCCAGGGAGAGGGAAGCCAGCCACCAGGCATTGGTGGCAGAGGCTGCTTGCATGCTGAGGGCAGACAAAGTAATTGCAACATCGGTTAGGAAGTCTTTGATGCAACAGGAACCGAAAGGTGCCTTGACACGTGGCCTCCCCACCCCTGCAGAACAGCAGCTTCTTTCTCGTGGGAAGTGCTGAGGCCTAGGGCTGGGGGAGGCCAGCAGCACCCATACGGTGGCTCCTGCCTTGCAGATCTGGTGCCTGCCACGGTGGGCTCTGTGCGTACACATCTTCCAGGCGAGGCTCTGCCCAGCTGGCACGGGCATGTGAAAAGTATTTTCCTGGTGCTTGGGTGGAAACTACTTATGTCTGTTTCTGTAAAATGCCATTTTTCTTTTAAAAATCCCCGTCTTCCACATCTCTTAATCGCAGAGCTGACCCTCAGCGTCCCCAGTCTCCATATGGAGCCATCGCTCCCCCGCCTGCATGGCTAATTCTTAGCTTTCCATGCATCAGGGGCGTGAGCTGAACAAGAGCCTTCCTGTTTCCCGTGCTGCAGCTCAGCCCTCTGTCAGTCACAGCAAAACTGCAAATGTCTTGTCAACTTTTTGCTACTCCTGGTTAAAAACTCTGAACCCCTGTGAAAATCTAGCAGCTGCATGAGCTACAGACTCAGCGAGGTGAGCAGCATCTGTGGCAAATCCAGCTGGAAAGACAACTTGGAAAATGAGAAGGGCCAGAGAGAGCTGTGGGAATAGGGGCACCTCCCACAGCATCTGGCAGGTTGTGGAATGGTGGTGGAATGGGAAGCTATCTTCCTCCTCCTCTTCTGCAGACAGAGGGGATGCGGAGCCCATTGGACACCTGTTGTCTGGTGGAAGCGATGCTTGGACTCTTCAGCTAAATTTTGGGGATTCCAGCCTGTCCCATCATCCCCACAAAGAGGTATCATGGTGGGCAGGGAGGAGTGCCAGACTTCCACCTGAAGTCCCTTAGCTATTATCAGCTCTGTTGGCTGTTGAATCCCATATTTTCCTTTGAAATCTGACTCTGGGTTAGGACAAGCCTCTGCGTTTGAATCTTGTTCAGGAGGAGTTGAAGAGGGGTGGCTTGGAGACCTGTGACACTGTCCCCAGAGCCATGGCCCACAGAGCAGTAAGGAGTGACTGAAGGAGGAGGGCCCTTGTGAGGTTTTTGGGTAAGAGATGGGCAAGAAGGGTGCAGGGACGTCTACAAGAAAGTCAAATTAAAACTAAGATTTATTGCTTCAAAGTACTGAGAATCACCAAACCATGGCAAATCTGGAAGTTATCACCTTTTGGTTTGATGCTCAAAACTAACATTATTACCTGCAGCATCCTGCCACACCTTTGGGCTGAAGGTGTTCGTATCTGAAAATCAGTATTACCTCCGGCCTCATAAGCAATTGCTAAAGAGAAGTATTTTGCTGGCCTTGCAAGAGACTCTGCCTGGGCCTGGAAGTGCGTCCGCTCAGTGAAGGTGATGGCAGGCCCTCTCCCGTAGGGCAGCCCCTGGGTCTCACTGAGGTTCACTTCACAAAAACACATGGTTATTATTAACAGGTTGCCCAGATGGTGGGCGTCCTATCCCTGGAAACATTCAAGGCCAGGTTGGAGGGGGCTCTAAGCAACCTGATCTAGTCGGGGACTTCCCTGTTCTTTGCAGGGGGGTTGGACTAGATGACCTTTGAAGGTCCCTTCCAACCTGAACCATTCCATGATTCTTATGATTTTCCATGATTTTTTGCTAGCCCGTCTGGCTAGCATCTGAGACCTTACCCAGGGATGTGTCTGGGTCCCCGCGGTGCTGCTCGGGCCACCTCCCCAGCAGGGGCTTGTGCTCCCGGGGGCTCGCTGCCACCACACGGCTGAGAAGACCAGCCTTAGCAGCTGGGCTGTGCTGGGAGGCGAAGCGCAGCTAACCACTTCCACGTGGTGCTGCCAGCTGCTGCCACCACCACTGGCTCGGTCTCACTGGTAGCGTGACTTGAAGCCACCGCCCGACAGACAGCTCAGCACTGCAGTGGTTTTGCCATCCTGTCACCAGGCCACATGTCATGCTTCTCTTAGTCACCTTTTAGTAGCTTTCACAGAGGGCCGGCGGCTTGTGGGTTTCCATTAGCCCTGCCTGCACGTCATCTGGTCCCTGATGATGGTGACCAATGAGGCACCTCTTGTGCTGGGATGGTGGCAGGGGATAAACTTGCCTGCTGCTCTTCAACTATTTTTTAGGGTGGTGTAGGAGAGCGAGAGGCCCCGGGCAGGTGTTGTGTGGCCATTAATCGTGTTGTGTGGTTGCTCGCAGGGGCTGGTCTGGCTTGTGTCTTGGAGGGTGTGGGGATGAGTGTGGCAATGTGTGTTGGGGGGGGTCTATGCATGGGACTTGGAGTTAGGAAGGCCACCAGAGCATTTTGGCTGACCTCAGTCGGGACAGAGCTTTTCACCCAGATATCTTGTGTTAGGCCTGAATAGCGATGTGATGAAGATGTCAAGATGGAGAGACTCCAGCCTTCTGCTTGGAGTGGATAATTATCTTCCCAGCTGTTGTGGTTTTGTTTAGTGAGGGGGGGCCTAAGGTGGCAGCTTCTGTAGGAAACTGCTAGAAGTTGCTCCCCTTTGTTCAGTGGACTTGGCCAGGCCTAGGGTGGACCCGCTGCTGGCCAAGGCCAAGCCAATTGGTAGCAGAATGTTCTGTGATAACGCCTCTGCGATAACGTATTTAAGAAGGGGAAAACAGAAAAAAAAATGTGAAGCAGCTGAGCGGGGGCAATGAGGGGGAGGTGTGAGTCTTGTGGGCCTTGCAGGCCTCACCCTCTGGCCTCCCGCTGGGCAGCCGACTGGGCCCAACTTGGCCCGGCCCGGCTGCAAGAAGTGGAGAGGAGATGAGATGTGAATGAGATGTGAAAAGATCCTGAGAGGCACCTGCCAGCCTGTTGTGAGGAATTTTTCTTGTGTGAGGAACAGCTGCAGATGCCAAGGTCAGTGAAGAAGGAGGGGGAGGAGATTCCCCTGCAGCCTGTGGTGATGACCATGGTGGAGCAGGTTGTCCCCCTGCAGCCCATGGAGGTCCACAGAGGGGCAGAGATTCGCCTGCAGCCCGGGGAGGACCCCACGCCAGAGCAGGTGGATGCCTGAAGGAGGCTGTGGCCCATGGAGGGCCACACTGGGGCAGCCATTTTGGAGGGACTGCACTCCATGGAAGATACAACCCACGCTGGAGCAGTTTCACAAAGGACTGTGGCGTGTGGGTGGGACCCCACACTGGAGCAGAGGAGGAATGCGAGGAGTTCTTCCCCTGATGACGAAGTAGTGGCATAAAACAACGCGTGATGAACTGACCGAGACCCCCATTCCCTATTCCCCCCTGTGCCACTCGGGGCGGAGGGGAGGTAGTAGAGATAATGTTAAGCCCGGAAAGAGGGAGGAGAGGGGGGAGGTTATCTTGTTCCCTGTCTCGTTCCCCTGCTAGTTTTAGAAATAATGAATAGTTTTCCCCAAGTTGAGTCTGTTTTGCCCGTAATGGTAACTTTAAGGATTTCTCCCTGTCCTTATCTCAAACCTTGAGCCGTTTTTCTTATATCATCTCCCCCTGTTTTCTCGGAGGGTGGGGGGAGTGAGAGAGAGACTGCGTAATCTGGTCCCGATTGGGGCTGAACTATGACACCAGCTAAGAGCATATGGCTTTTTTGTTTTCCCTGATAGGGCTTGTCCGGCTCTAACTTTCAGCCACTGGCACTTCTTTTCCCCACTGAATCATTAAAGACTCTTGTGAAGGTACTTGGTTAAAGCATCTTGCAACTGTTTTTTGGACAACCCAGTCTAAGCTTTTCATACCTTTCACTGGACAACATTTTTCCCAGCCTTAGAAGATCAAAATGGGTTTAAGTGTGCAGAAGCACTGATTTCTCAAGTAACCTACAACTGGAAGGTCTGCTTAAATATTTGAGGACTGAGTTACCTGTACTTAAAAGAGAGCGATTAAGGAAACTAAAGGTGTTCTTGAAGGGCTAAATAATTCCTTCACATCAATTTCCACTACAAAGGTGGTCTGGAGGTGCTTATGCAGACCTTGCTCTTTTCTGGACCGAGATGAGATAGCATCAGAGTGTGAGAGGAGGAGCTGGAACAACCAGACTGTGTAAGTATCAGTAAGCTGCCAGGTCATGATGGCATACAGCCAAGAGGTCTCAGGGAACAGGAGGATGAAAGAGTCACATCTTGAAAAGAAATATTTCTTCTCTTGTTGAAGAAAAAAGAAAAAACCACACACACAAAAACCACCCAGAAGAAAAAGCAATGTTTAATAAGGATGGAGAATGTTGTACTCACATTTTTAACGGCTCTTGGGATGATCTGGAGAATTACAGGCCTGTTCGACATGCATGCAAATGAATGCAATACCTAGCAAATTAGGGGAATTGGCCGTGAAGCTTACACAAGTAAGACTGCTCAGAGGTGCAACCTGCAGAGAGTCTGCAAAAAGAAAACGCATTTCTGAACTCTTGCAAGTCTTTGAATAAACCAGTGAATTAGCTGAGAGAAAAGAACTGCCTGACATAATTTATTTAGCTTTTTCAGAAGGCTTTTTGCAAAGACATCTTCAAGGTGTGCCTGCAACCATGGAGGAAGTGGTCTATCTTTTTGTCTTCAACACTGACTAGGAGATGCATGGTGGTCAGTGGTGGCGTGGGGAGGCGAGGAGGAGAGGTGGGTGGAAGACCCAAAAGGGGAAGTGGTGGATTCACTTGGAGGGTAGAAGGAAGAGGGATTGGTGGGAAGAGGTACATATGCCAAGGATGGTGCCAGGAAGAGGTACTGAGAGGTGAAACTCATTGTCTCCTCAACATTGTGTGTTTACGTTCCTGATACTGAAGACCTGAGTGTGGAGAACACCAGCAGGCTGGCAGCAGGGACAAAGCTGTTTGGCTGAGCAATTTCAGGGGTCTATGTTAGACAGTCCCAGGGGAAATGTTGAAAGAAACCCAAAATAGGTGACGATCAGAAAAGGGAGTATGTAGGGAGAAGAGAAGACCCCCTTCTTGGTAACACCCGAGTCAATAACCTCCAGGCATGGAGGACCAGGCTCTTGCTGAGCCACTGAAGCACATCTGATCAATAACTCAAAGTCCCGACTTGCACATTAGCAGAGTCAATTATCAGCTCTGCTCTCTGCTTCCTTGATTATTATTTCAGAGTGTAGCAGCTGCTCCGCAAGCGTTATGGCCCATCGCTCTCAGAAGGGACTGAGTTAAACGCAGATTATTGACCGACAAGGCCATAAGAATGTACTGTAAAATATACAGTCATGTTCACCCATAAATCCCCAGCGAGAGTGCTTTTTAAAGAAATTCCTCTTGCAGTGGGAGTGCGCTGGGTCACCGTCAAGGCCCTGAAAAATGTTTTTTTCACCTAATTCCTTCCATCTCCTCTGTGGCATTGTTGCCTCTCTTGGCATCGCATCTTCGTGCGGATGAGTGGTTCTCCCTCCCTCGAGCTGCTCATCGGGAACCCTGGGCTTCAGCAGCGACGCTTGGTTTACAGTCGATTCTGCACATGGGCAAGATAAACTGTATTTAAGGTTTCTGCTTTGGCCCTGGGTTTTCTTGTGCTCCTGAGTTTCTCAAGTTGCATCAAGTTCCTCAGTTTTGGCTGAGGTTGTGGGCAGCCTAAATTCTGGCAAGCACAAGCAGGCTAAATGGTGAGCTGTTTGAACACCGGACAGTGACAGCTTTCCCTCCTCTGCCAGTCTGACGTATCGCTGGCCATCGGCTGCGTGGTTCGTGGAGGCAGGCAAAAGTGCCCAGGTCATTTCGCTTTGCAGATCTCCTCGGCTTCAGGATTCAAACCTATTTGAAGGGAAGGTGTGCATGTCTTTATGGTTATGAATTGGGAAAGCTATGCATCTACACTGAAAATCTCTAAGATGCTGGTAGCTAGGCCAGCAGTGATGAGGGGCTCAGCAGCTCATGAACTCGGTGGTGCCCTTTGTCCCAAACCTTAGAGGAGCCTGGGCTCATCCCGGGCAGGTTATCGGTCATTGCAAGCGTAGTGCACGCTAACAGCTTGTGTGAAAATACACGCGTCCCTCTTCTGCTCTAGCAGCTAGGCATCGGAGGAGATGACTGGTTTTGATCACTGCCCCTAAGCCAAGAGACACGGTGTTTTAGCCCAGGCAGTGAAGTTTCGTGCCCTTGAAGCTGGGTCCCTGCTGCTGACAGCCTGCTGAGGCTTCCTTAGTGCTTCTAAGGATTTCTTGATCTGCTTTTCCCCAGGGTGCTCCCCTTTCAAGGATTTCACATGCTTGAGCTGGAGCCCTAAGAGATGTCTAGTTTAGAGCTTGACACATTATAGAAGTTGGTTTGGTTTTGTTTTTTTTTTTCTTTTAATATATTTTTGAAATGGTTCCAGGATGGTTTTTTAACTAAGCTTCCTCAAGTGCAGCATCCTGGCCATGGTTCTGGTTGCAGCCTTTCACTGTTGGAGCAAGTGAGATCCTTGGGACCAGGGCCTCGCTAGCTCCCAGGGAGGCCTGAATCCACCAGTGGCAGGAGGCGTAGGGGGGATCCCACTGGTCACAACCCCTGGGGCCTGGTGCTACCCCTGCAGTAGCACCAGCTACTGCAGCTTCTGCGTGCCGTGCAGATTGAAAGCACTACAAAAGGCAAGGGGTCAGAGAACGCTCCCCGCTGTGGCAGGGACACCACAGCAACTTCATGGACATTTCTTGAGGTGAAGAATAAGATTTCTGTTGTCTTCTACCCTGGTGTTTACTGCTGTGAGGGCTGCCAGTTCTTCAGAAAGGACTGGGGGGGGCTCGCGGATGTGAGTCGGGGAGCAGAGCTGCCCAGAGAAGTAACCAGAGTTGTTTCATATCATGGGGGGAGGAAGGGATGCTCTGCCCTGTGGGGTAACAGCACCCTGAGAGTCCAGGCAGGGCAGCCAAGGACCAGGGAAGTGGGAACCCAGTTCCCAGACTTGCTCCCCACCTTGGGGAGGTTGTTCTGTTATCAGTAGTGCCTGTGTCCGGATCTGGTATTTTTACTTTAGAGAGGAAGCAGAGGAATGTCATCGGGGAAGCTGACAAGGTTGCCAAGGTGGCTGAGTGCAAGACCACCCCAGGAATGGGGGCACAAGGGGAGGAGGCAAGGCTCTAGAGCTTGTGACTTTTCCAAGTGTATCACATGTTAGGGGTGATGCTTCTGTGGGCAAGGAGAACCAGCGCAGGCACAGAGATAGTCCAGATTGCATTTCTGCTGTCAGTCTGATGCTCCCTCATCTTGCCTTTCTTATGAGAAGGAAAATTTCTACCTGTACCTCAAACACACATTGAGCCTAAACTGATGCAGTGGTGTTACTGACACTTTCTCTCTGTGTTTCAGGCTGGGGAGCGAAGAAAGAGGTGGTCAGGACCAGGGCAAGGGAGACAGCACAAACTGGAGTCAGGAGTCTTGGCTTTATCATAGGCCCTTTTGCGGGCCACCACAGTAAACCCACTGGATAGCTTGCTCACCCATCCATAATTTGGATGTGGGTTGCCAGCTGCCACCACGTTTTGTTTCTCTCCCTCCTGTCTGGCCCATCAGGCAATGTCTCACGCTGCTCAGCAGCTCTCACTGAGGGTACCTACCCCTGGACACGTGGTGTTTCATCCTTGAAGGCCAAATGTGGTGGTTGGGGATGGGTGGTGGGAGGGCTCATCACCTGTGGCCGGGAGGCTGATACAACCATGCTGTGTGTTCACGTCTCACCCCAGCTAACTGTAAAGAAGTTAACGCAACTGTACTTCTTGGTCCGAGTCCTCTCCTTTGTCACGCCCGCACCCCACAGCACATTGTCCCCTGCTGTAAACTTGGCACAACTTGGCTTGGCTGGGCCCAGCTTGGCATGGTTCAGCATGGCAGAGCATGGTACGGCTTGGAACAGCTTGGTTCAGCTGGCCTGGGCTCAGCTTGCCTGGGTTGGGCTTGGCTCGGCTCGGCTCCACACCACTAGGCATGGCTGGGCTGGGCTGAGGTCCCCTCAGCTTGACTGAGCTTATCACAGCTTGATTCGTCTGGGCTCAGCATGGCTCGGCACGGCACACAGCTCGGCCCAGTACAGCCCAGCACGGTTTGGCTGTAATCAGCATGGCTTGGCACGGCTCGGCTTGGCTCGGCTGGGCTCCCCGCAGCTTGATTGGGCTCAGCACAGCTGGGCTTGGTTCTACTGGGCTTGGCTAGGCAGGGCATGGCTGGGCAGGGCACGGCTCAACTCAGCTCAGCTGGGCTCAGCTTGGCTGGGCTAGGCATGGCTTGATTTGGCTAGGCTTAGCTTGGCTGGGTTTGGTGTGGCTCAGTTCAGCCTGACTCAGCTTGGCTCAGCAGGGCCCAGCATGGCTTGGCACATCTTGGCACGGCCTGGCTTGGCACAGCCCAACTTGGCTCATCACAGCATGACTTGGCACTGCTTCGCTTGGCTCGGCATGTCACGACTCAGCAGGACTTGGCTTGGCTTGGCGTGCCTCGGCTTGGCACGGCACAGCTGGGCTCCACTTGGCTGGGCTGTGTTCGGCTTGCCTGGGCTTGGCACAGCTCGGTTCAGCCCAGCCCAGCTTGGCTTGGCTGGGCCTGGCATGGCGCAGCTCAGCTTGGCACACATTGGCTCAGCACAGCTCAGTAAAGCACGTCTCAGCTTGGCATGGCTTAGCTCGGCACAGCTCGTCTCAGCTTGAAACGACCCAAATTGTCATGGCTCAGCACAGCTTGGCACAGCCCAGCCTGGCTCAGCACAGCACTGCTTGGCATGGCTTGGCATGGCTGAGCCTGCCTGGGCTGAGCTGGTCATGTCTTTGCTCTGCTTCGCTGGGCTCGGCATGGCCCGAGTCGGCTGGGCTTGGCTTGGCACAGCACAGCTTGGTTTGTCTGGGCTCAGCCAGGCACAGCTCAGTTCGTCTGAGCTTGGCTCACCTGGGCATGTCTCGGTATGGTTCAGTATACCTGGGCTCGGCATGGCACGGCTCAGTACGGCCCGGCTTGGGTCCGTCGGGATTTGGCCCTGTGTGCTCTCTGCCATGGCCATGATGGGAGTTCCAGCAGTCCTGTGCAGGTCCCAAAAATTAAAGCCTTGAAAGAAATCTCCCTCTCTCTGAGCAAAACTGAGGATTTGGAAACTGAGAGGTAATACCGACAGGGAATTATCAGGAGGTTCAATATGTGAAATGACACTGATGTCTTCGACAGAGGGAATTCCGAGGACGTTAAATACATGAAATCACATCGGTGTCCTCCATTTTTTTTTCTCCTCCTGGTTTCTCCACTCTGGCAATGTCCAAACTCTAACTTTTGGTTGGCTGACTGACATCTCATCTTTTCTCACTGCAACACAGAGGTCACGGTTTGTGGCCGAGGGCCCCGCTGGTGGCATCAACCCAGCGAGAATTGAACAAGCTGAAGCCTCTGATTAAAACGCCGAACTGGGGAGGACCCACCTAACCGTGCCCCGGAGAGCCGTAACTGCCTGGCGGCAGCCGAGCAAAGGCCAGCATGTCGACGGGGTCTCAATCCTCTCTCTGCTCACCTACATTTGTGGAAACGTCGGATGAAAGTCAAGGGGACCTCAATATAGCTGAGACTGCTACCCTCTCAATCAGATTTCATTGCAACTTGAAGAGGGGATGGGCAAAAAGCTCTCTTAGGCCTCTTTACTGTGGAAACCAACCTGGAAATAAACCTTGGCTGAGGTGAGGCTTCACCCAGGGGTGCTTCCCAGGGCAGGGGAGAGGTCAGGTGGCCGCATCCTGAGGACAAGGCTGGAGGTGCTGGGAACACAGAGCTGGGCTGTCTTCTGGAGGGGGAGGCTGGGATGGTGCTGCTCGAGGAGCAGCTACAGGGAGGAGAGAGGAGCACGGCTAACGTGTTTATGGGAGGGCTGGGGCTGGGTGCTCCCTGGCCAACTGAGCGGCAGCAGCAACTTGGGGGTCAGACTGGGGAAGGTCTCCAGCATGCAAAGCCACCTGATCTGGCTGACAGGCTTGGGGAAAAGCCCTTGGAGTGGGGTTTGGTGACACAATGCCAGAGGGAAGGTGAGGGCACTTGCTGGGGGAAAGCAAAGCTGAGTGGGCAGCTCTGCGAGACAGCTCCCACGTTCAGGCTCAAGCACTGTCCCCTCCCAGGACACTGAGCTGTCAGTCCCAGCCCTGCTTTTGGAGGGGCTTTGCTTGCCCAGCTCTCCCGGGCTCCAGGTCGCGGCAGCATGCCTGGAACAGTGGTGTCATGGTTTTAAATAACATCTGGGTGAGCTCAGCTGCTGGGTGTAGATGAGAAACGGGTGGGCTCTCTGCTCCGTAATTTAAAAGCTGACTTGTTTATCCATGACTGCACCACCACCAGCTGGGAGCACCAAAGCCCGCGCGGCTGTTTCTAGGTCAGCAGTTTTCAGTCCTTGCTGTGCAGCTCCCTGGGGACGCCTGTCCTGCTCTGTGGGGTCTGACGCACGGGAACGGGAACCTGCTGTCTGCCGGCAGCCCTCCTGACACAAGGGCACCTGTCCTTCGCTGGAAAACCCTCCGGGCTGCACAAGCGGTTGAAAAACCCTTGGCTTAGTGGGTAAGTGTGTAGTGCACACAGACCCACCCTCGGCACAGGACGGACCCCACATCACCCAGGGTCGCACGACAATGTATTTTTACTTAGAAGGCCCCGGACTCTCATCTTTTTTGCCCAGTGCACTGCTTTCCCCCAGACCACCACTGCCCTTTGAGCCCTTCCCTGGCCCACAAGCCCTGTGAGGAGGAGGAGGAAGAGGAGTGTTGAGCCACCTGCTCCTCTGCCTGCCTGCCCACCTCTTCTTCACCTTGGGATGCTGCTTTTCCAGGCCAGCTCAGAGGTGGTGGCTATTGAGTTACCCCCTCAAGCTGTCGCTGAGACACCTTGGTGTGGCTTCCCGGGCAGCTGGTCCTTGAGACAAGATAGCCTTTTGCATCTTCACCAGCCTCTGGCATGGTCCTGCTCGGAGAGAGGTTTGGGAGAGCATCGCTGCTCTGTGAAGAGCCTGGGAAGCCATCTGGGCAGCAGGAAGGGCCCGTTGTCCCCGCGCCTGAGCGTGGGGGAAAGTCTCCTAACAGGGTGAACTGCCGTCAGCACTGAAGCTCCCTCCCCTGCTCTGGTGCTCCTCTGCTGGCATTTGACATGGAAATGATCCTGATTTATTCTGGAATAACAGGATGAAATGGTGCAAAGGAAAATTTTACACTGAGGATGGAGATAAATTGCCCAGAGCAAAGCCAGCCAAGAGAAGTGAAGGGGAAAACTCCACTGCCCTGGTCACTCCGGGGACCAAGGATCGCACTGGAAAATAAAATGTTGGAAAAAACGTGATGCTGACCAAGGAGCACTGGCTGAATTAAAAGGGGTGGCTGCTGACCTTCTCACAGCCTTCGGGGTTTTACTAGAGGTTACTAGCCTCCCAAAATCCCGCACTTCTGCCTGCCCCCTCTTCCCCCCGCTGCCAGGCAGGACGGAGGAGGTGGGCGGCGGCGGATCCCGGGGTCCCCAGCGGGGCTTGAGCCGGGGCCGGGCTCCCGGAGGGTTTCTGACAGTCTGGCACCATCTGCTGGGGCATCCCGGGAAATAAAACGCGTTTTGGGGAGGCGGCTGCACCCCAGGACAGCAGTCTGAGGGCTGGGGCTAGCAAGGCAGGGGTGGGTCCCGGGGGGCTTGTCTCCGCGTCAGCCTTCCCTCCTCCTTCTCCTCCTCCTTCTCCTTCTCCTGTCACTGCTTTGCAGTCAGGGTGTCCTTGGGAGCACGGTGGCAAAAGTGACTGATGGCCTGTCTTTACAGACCCAGGGCCAGCTTCCAGCTTGGGCCAGCCTGGTGACCCTTCGCTGGTTAGCCTGCTTTAGCCAAGGGGCTGGAGCCCAGCCACACGCAGCCCCTTGGCTTTGGAGAAGGACACCTGCCTTTTCTTGAGCCTGGCAAAGTCAACTTTCTGGCTACCACGTTTCCCTCGTTTTCCCCTTTCCCAAAGATGGTGGTCACTCCTGCCCCTGGTACCTAGTTTGCTGCCCAAGCGTTTTTGATCCATGCTCCAAGGCTGTGCTAGCGCTGGAAGAGCATCTCAGCCATCAGGATGAAGGTCCTGGGATAGAAGGACATGCACTGAGGCAAGCGCATCCTCTTTCAGACGAGCCCCTGCCAGGATGTGCTGAGGCCTGCCCCACTCCCTCAGAGAGGAGCAACGCGAAGGAGAAGCACCAAGGCATATGCGCTTCATGGCTCCTCACCAGGCAGCTCCTGGGGGCAGCCCCCTGCCCACTGCTTGCAGGCAGGAGGAACCCATCTCCTCCTGCGTGATCTGGCAGAGTGAATCTGGGCATGGCTGTGTTCGGGGAAGCCACCCTGTTGCCTTTACCCTGAGGCAGCTGGGCTGCCCCTTCCTGATTTTACCCATGGCTGGCTCCTGGGTGAAGCTAGGTCCAGCGCCGGTCCCTGCCTCACACAAGCCATAGGCAGGAGATGTCCCGGATTCACATGCGCTTGTCCTTACCAGGGGCTCCAGTGGAGGAGGGAGGGAGATGGAGAAAGGCAGAAGTCTGCCTCCAGCAAGACGATCTACACAAATGGACTGGCTTATAAATGAATTTATAAGTTGAAATTGGCCTATAATGAGAGAGTTACTGAGCAAAAAGGACTGCGCACTGCAAACCACTTAGGAATCTGAGATCTCGGTGCATTACGCAAAGCCAGGGGGGAAATGCTGAGTCCTGTGCGCAAAGGCATCGCAGCTTGCACTAAGAGGTGATGGGTAAGCTCAGCCCAGTTATGTTGCCTGTCTCATAGTCCTTCATCGGCCCTGGGTGCCTTCCCCCAAAAGCATTTCCCTCCTTTGATAAAATTGCAAAAAGCATTGGGCTCTTGAAACTGCCGCTAAATGCCATTGTTAAAAACGGTTTCATTTCAAGGCAGCTTTTGCTAGTAATGGTTCTAGAGTTAGTTCTCCAGAGAAATATGGTAGTTTTGAGGTTTTCTTTCTAAAAATAAAGCAGTCTCCCAAGCCCACTGCTGTGGTTGAGCTTTGTGCTTACAGGCTTCTGTCGACAGCTTGCTTAATGAATGAAGATGTGAGGGAAGAAAAGCTTTTCAATGAGGAGGCTCTGCGCGTCCCAAGGCTGGAATGGTAAACAAGATGTAAGCAGTGATTGAAAACATGACACGCTCCTCTCTGTACTCCCTAACATGTGCAGAATCGATTTTACCTTTTGAATTCCTGGAAACCAGAGAAGTTGGTGTGCCTCCACGCGCGTAACCCACGGGTTATCTGTTTCAAAAGCGCGGAAAGATTCAGGCTTATCTGAGTTATGGACAGCTGCTAAGTGTGGGGAAAGTTCAATCTACGGTATTCCTTCCCCCAACAGTAACCTGACTCCCAAAGCTGTCCAGAAATCTGTTGCATCTGATTTCATCCTCCCCCAGCAGCAAACCTCCACCCTAGTGCTACCTTTCTGAGGTGCAAGGAATAAGCATTTCTCTCCTTTGATTCTGAAATGATGTCAGGTACCATCCCCAGCTGTGAACATGAGGTGTTCACAGTGCCCTGTTGTGGTTGTGTCTCACTCTGGTGCCTTCAGCTGGGGGGATGAGGGATGGAGACCAAGCAAGCTCACGAGGAAGGTCTGTGCTTCCCTCGTGTTTCCCCACTGCCTTGTTCCATGGCAAATCCACTCTTTGCAAGAGGGAAAGCCAGACTTCTCTTGAAAATCTCAGCACCCTTCCTAGCACAGTGTGCTACCAGCACAGCTTGGTGGCCTTTGCTCCTTGCCTGTGCAGAGCTGCTTCTCCTTGCAGGGCTGCTGCCTTTCCCACAGTCTGACCTGGCATCTCTCTTCCCATGTTAGGAGCATATTAGCATAATTTCTTTCCTTACTGTCACACGCAGCTATAAAATATGCTCTCTAACAATTGGCCTGGGAGCTTCCAGAGACCACTAACAGAGAGAGAAAACCAGCATCTATATAAAGAAAATCAGCCTCAATATTCAACTGGCATTCCTCAAAGCTGAAAAGCTTGCAAACCTCCTCTGCAGAAGGGAAGAAAAGTCTTAGGCAATGGGAAGAAATACTGAGCGAGGAGTAAGAGCCAGGAGGTACCGCTACACCGCCTTTGCAAGCGGCAGCCTGAGAAGATCCAGTGCAGCTCCTGTGTTCAAGAGGCACCCAGTGCTCCCGTTCTCCCAGCTCCCCAGTGCTCACCAGCACCGCTCCTGTCCTTCTGCAGCAGCAGGCTCGTAGGGCAGCAACAGACCTCCTGGGACGTCTGCTGGGGCTCATTTCCCTGGGTGGTACAGAGTACAGACAGAACTCAGCTTTCTGGAGTCATTTTTAAATGAGTTCTCCTTCAGAAATGGTTCTCCAGCTCATGCAGGATAAAAGGGGACCTGCAGGATGTTGGTGTGCATTGACCCAAAAGTGTACATCAAAGAAGATACATTTGGTATCAGCCAGAAATCCAATAGAAATGTCTTGCAGACGCAGACCTCCTGCGGAAAGACGTGAACAACCAAGTTTCTCTGGCTATTACCTCTCTTGGGAATATCTGAGATAACACTGAAGCATGATTTTTTCTTTTTCCTAGAAGGGAAGCACATCTGGGTTTTCTGCTGAGGTCAATTAGAGCTATGGGAGATCAGAGGCTGATGAAAAATGAGTGCCTTGCTATTGTCTTGCCTCCTGAAGTAGCAATTCTTTGATTTCTGGGTTGTAGTAAAGCACTTACTTTGGAGTCATGTGAAGAACTCTTCTCTGCTCCTGCCTCTTCCCCAGGGCGAGGAGGCAACCAGCTGGCTAGATCCCCTCCTGAAGGAAGACAAAAGCATGGCAGCCAGTTTGGTTGGCCACCTTTCCTCCACCCCACTCCCCATGCAGCACCATGTCTGAGAGGTCATGATTCTGCCAGTTGCTGGGGCTTGCTTGGCCCATGGCTGCTTGCCCTTTGCCTCCCGGTTTCTTAGCATCTGCAGATGCAACTGGAGGCCCACGGCCTCGCAAGATGCACTGGCGCTGCACTGGTATTTCCACTGTTGGTTTGTTGTTTTTTTTTTTTGTACAGGGGCTACTGCCCAGGCTCGTTTCAGCAGCTCACTTGCTTGTTCAATGGCTTGACCCTCGGGAGTGCTGCCCCTGTCTCTCCTGGCTATTTTCACAAGGGGTGCCTGCCTCTCTGCGAGGCTTGTCAGTGCAGTGGCAGGGGAGCAGAGCAGAGAGGCAGGGATGGAGCTGCCTTGCTGCTGATGTGATGCTGCTGTCGGGCATGGCTCCAATCTGCCTCCTGCTCGGGGGTGCAGCAGCACCTGGAAGAACGTGATGGTCCTTCTCCCCCCAAACACCAAGGACCAAGCAACGCTCAGTGCTTGGCTGATGCTGCATCCTCCTGCTCCCTGTGCCAAGGCTGCTGGGTTTTTGTCACTGGGAGAGAGCCAGCCAGCTGTTTGCTGTACAACAGTGCCTGGCTGACATCCCATAGTGTTTTGCTGCTTCCTCTCCCCTCCCGACAGACAGATGAGTGGGATTATTTGGCTGAAGGAGGTTTTTCCCAGCATCAGCCTCTCTGGTGGAAGCCTTAGAAAGGGGTCATCCATTTGGCAGTGAAAGAAAGGCACCACCTTCCCTAGCACTGATACCTCCAACAGGACTGACATCAATCTCCTGAATTCTGCCAAAAATTGTAAAGGCCCCCTGGACTGATGCCAAGTTGGGAGATGCCACCTCTGTGCTCAAGGACACGTGGCGCATGCTGAGAGCCTGTTGTGGTGGTGCAGAGGGCTCGGTGCTCTGCCTCTTCCAGGTGGACAGGAGGTCTCTTGTGGCCAGCGGGGAGCCCCTGGCAGCCAGGAGCAGGCAGGACCGAGAACTTCTGGGACACCCGGGAGAGGCAGGTCCCCTGCTGCTGTGCTCTGACTCTGCTCGTCCTGAGAAAGCAAGTTGCTGGGAGATGGCCCAAACTTTAGCGGAAAAGGAGTCCCCCACCATGCCAGAGTCAATGGTGGGTGAACTTAACACTCACAAAAATATTTCTGAGAAGTTTCTCTGCTTGGTGCCATGCAAGCGAAAAGCCTGCAGGATGCCTAAGAGGTCCGGCTTTGGCTAGAGCCATGTATGGGAAGTTGGAGCTGCAGCTGCCAGTTCTCTCCTGTCTCTCAGTTAAACCTGAGAGACAGGAGAGAATGTCTGTGTGGTTTGCAAGCATTTTAGGCAGGTTTTGTCCTAGTCTGTCTGCAAGTTTAGTGACTGCAGCATCTGCAGGCATGAAAGGAGAGCAAAGCCCATTTCCTGCACGTACCGCACTGGCAGGGGCCTTTCTCTGGCTGGGTTGGACGGGGCTCTGAGCAACCTGATTTGGTTGGAGATGTCCCTGCTCCTTGCAGGGGGGTTGGACTAGATGATCTTTAAAGGTCCCTTCCAACCCAAACCATTCTATGATTCTGTGCTCCTCTGCTCTGGCCCCACGAAGTGTGCCTGCACTCCTCTCTGGGAGAAAGGGGCCCCTGCAAATCAAGAGAGAACTGACTGCATCTGCAAACAGCTGGTGGTGCATGGCAGGGGTCTCGGCTGGACCCTCTGCTGCCACATGGGATGCCAGGATGCCGGCTCTGCTGGTGAGCTGGCTTCTGTCGCCTCAGCATCGCAGCATGGGGGGCTGCTTTTGCTTGCAGTGGCTGGAGGATGATATGTGGCAAGCTGATCCAATGGGCCACAGATTGGCCGGGTTTCAACACATGTTTTTAATGCCTGGCAAATCCTTCCCTTCACCATCCTCCAGCCACAGCTGCCTGACAGGCTTCCCTTCTACGGATCCACAGAGACCTACCCATCTCATGTTCACCCAAGAAGCCCAAAGTGCGTGGCTAGAAGCAGCAGAGTTTTTGCTCTCAAATGCAAATGAAAAGCAGCAACACCATGAGGAGCGGGCAGCCCCTCTATTGTTTAGCTCCCGCTCACCACCCTCCAGCAGATGCATGAGATGAGCACCCGGTGAAGGATGCTGGAGGCTGGACACCTGCTTGGCCCTGCCACAGCCTGCTCCACAGCTGGCATCCAGAAATGGCCATAAAAATGGATAAAGAAGGCACACTTCTCCTGCAGTGGGCTGGGAGGGTTCCCTGTGTGCCCAATAATTAAAATAGCACCCCCAAGCTGGTGCAAGGACTTGCTTGCTGGCCATCTCACATGGCATCCACCCATACTCTGTGGGACAATGTCTGAGCTGGAGCTGGTGTGGAAGCAGGGCTCTGACAAATCACGTGGGTGATGCTCTCTTTATAAGCTGTCTGCATCCAGATGCTAGAGAAAGTAGAGCTGGGGAGGAGACTTGGAGAGAGGAAGAGAGAACCTCGTCCTGCATGGGCAAAAGACCGGCCCCGAGGCAGCTCCCAGTCCTGGGACTGCCTTGTCTGCCAAACCGCAGCAGGGAGCATTCCCCTGGCAAATGAGACCATGTGGAGGGAAAGGGATATTTGCCAACTGCAGGTTACACCATGGTAGAGCCGGAGAACGAAAGGTTTGGGGAAGGGATGGGTGAAATTAAAGGAGAGCAGGGCTGCTGGAACTGCCTTTGGCTCACTGGTGCTGGGGCTCGTCCTCTCTTGGTTTTTGTCGATAGGCAATGTGGTTGCCAAATACTTGCTGTGAGTGCCCAGGAAGGTGCCTTGCCCCCTCCAGCAGATCTGGAGTGGGGAGGAAGGTGCTCAAGGGAGAGAAAGAATGCTTTAGCTGGTCAAAAAAGAGCAGGTAGTGTTTGAATACCACACAACGGGTATCAAGAGGTGAGGATGGGAAAAAGAGTTTTCCTACATTTGTCGCTCACCATATTATAAATGTTTCTCACCGCCCTGCTGCTCAGGCAATTCATGGGATGCTCTAAGCAGGGCAGTCAGAGTACAGGGGAATTTCCTCCTTGTGCCAGATGGGTTGCTCGTCAGCCCCAGCTGCTTCTCATCCTTCTTGTGTTGCTGATTCTTCCCCGCCTCTTTTCTTTCGGAGGAGACCACAGTTAAAGAGTAAGGCTTATCATAGCCTGCCTTTGGGAATGGTAGATTTGTAGGGAGAAGACTCCTTATCCTGTAAAAGGTAATCACATCTAAATAGCAAAAGAAGCAGCTTTAGTTCTTCCCAGCTATTGCCGGGATGAGGTCTAGGATCGCTGACAGCCTGGGGTGAGAAAGGTGTGGAGAGGAAGAGATGGCTTCTGGAGGCAGGAATGGCCTCCTGTCTTATTTCTGCAGGGCTCTTATGCTAGTGTAGGAGAGCAGCCCTCCGGCCTTGGAGCTCCAGATCTTGAGCTTGTTATTAAACCCTAATGTATGCGGCACCTCAGAAAATAAGGGGATGCCGACCCTGTGTTGTCAGGGATGAGGTTTGCAGGCTCCCGTAGCACTGCTCCCAGGGGAGGAGGGTCTCTGTGTGTCTCTTTGCCCTCGTCCTCTGCTGAGCCCCAGCAGAAAAACCCTCTGGCAGTGGGTGTAGGCTTTCTTGCAACAATCCTTATCCATGGGGACCAGGATTAAGCTACAGTGCTCCAGGACTCATTTACCACACTCCACCAAACAACCTTTGGCTGGCAATAATTTTCAGTCGATGCAGTTTTGTGTTTGGAGAATTAATTGCTTTAATAAGGACCTTAATTAGAAGTGCAAAAGTAGGATAATCAGGAGAAATGTTGGATAAGCTCTGAAGGCTGTTTCCATCAAGAGAGTTGTTGCCCTGCCGCCCTCCCGGTAGGAAGGGGAATTAGGGCAGGGGGATTGCATCACCACATCCTGCAGCCAGGTTTCACACCTCACTGCCGCTCCCCCTAACAAAAGCCACCCAGCTGAGTGCGATGGCGTGGCACAGCAGCCCTGTGCCGAGGGGAGCTTTGATGATAAGTTCTGTTTGAAACAATACGCCTTTGCATCCTTTGCGGCAAAACAGCATTTCCAGGGAGCTCCGGCTCCCAGGGGCTTTCCAATGGGTCTCCATGTGCAGTCCCAAATTTTGTAATGTCTGGGGATATTAGGACACCAGAGCAAAGGCAGGGGCTGCAGCCCTCCCTATGCCAGAGCGCCGTGCAAGGGGCCGCGTTGGGGCGATGCACCTTTGTCACCCCTCACCTCCAGGCTGATTTCGCAGCCTGGTTATTCCTGCAAGGGAAGATGAACGTTTCTGACTCCAGCTGAGTTAAAGAGCTTCAAGAACAAATGAACTCCAAGGCAGAAATAGGCTATTTTCCCTCCACCTCCCGGAGCAGCTATCAGCAAGGAAAAAAACCCTCAATTTTCAGGGCAACTGAATCCATTTGCAAATGTGTGTCAACTTCAACAAAGAGTTTGGGCTTAAATAATGGAGGGTGGCTTTTTTTCAATCTAAATGTTTTATTCCCACCGTTTCTAAACAAAACATTTCACTTTTTCATTTTGAAATAATGTTCCATTGTGAAATATTTTTTTAAAGCATAAAGCAAAACACAAGCCCTGAAAATAAAGTAAATGGCACTGAATTTTTGTGTCAAAAGCAAGGATTTAGCCAACCCACACTTTTGTTTTTGTTTTTTTTTTTCTTGTTGGGGTTTTTTTTTGTTTTTTTTTTTTTTTTTTGGTTTTTTGGTTTTTTTTTGTGGTACATGTCAGCAAGCAAACAGGAAAATCTGCATTTCTGGAAAACCTGAAATTATTCTTTTTTCCTACTCTTAACAGCAAGCTCAGAAATCAATTTTCACAGGCCCATTTTCCGAGCAATCTTATCGCTGCCGTCAAAATGATCTCTCTACTCTTATTTGTACCCAAAATGGACAGATGAAGAAGATTCCTGTAGTAGAGGTGTAGAGGTGCAATTCTTCCTCCTGCGTCAGTCAAGCCCATTGGCACTGCTCTGATCTAAATAAGACGGATCTTTTTCTCCCTCTTTCCCCCGGGGCAGCTCACATGGCAGGTGGTGGTGGGTACGCATAGGATCAGTGCCATCGCCTTGCTCTCCCACAGCACCTGGGCTTTCTGGGGTCTGTATTGATTAATTAAGCCTTGCAATGATGCTTTGAGGTACATGTAGCACACACAGCGATTGCTTTCCAAAGCCAAAATCCTCATGTGTCAAAGCGCAGTCTTTTCTCCATTCTTGTTCTCTCTCAGCCTCACTCTGCACTTGGGCTTTTCCAGCTGTGGCCGCCTGGCTCCTTTCTGCCTCCTTGGGCAAATTGGCTGGTGGCATATCTATCCTGTGCAGCCAGACAAACCACACTGGTGCAAATTATTTGGTCCCCTATTGCTCGATTAACTTGGTTGTCTGGCACGACAGTGTTGTCTCACCAACAGACAGAGGGAGCTGATGACCCAATTTTACATTTACTTTGATTTCTTGTAGTCTTTGCATTCTTTGTATTCTTCTGCTGAGAACTGCCTGGGGAAAAAAAAAATAAATCTTTGCTGTAACCCAGCCATCACTGAGCAGCCATGCAGTTCTCGATCTGGTGGCCGGCGTGTCCCGGCCTGAGCGGTGGCTTTGCTTAGACAGCCTGGGGTTTTAATTGTAGCATCCAGACTGCTCCAGAGGGGTAAGTGCCAGCCAGTACCAGGGTGCACTGGCTCTGCTTTACAGGGGAAGCAGCTTGTGACACCCTTCCCTGATTTCAGAACGAACAGAAGTGTCACCCACTTTCTTGACGTTTCCCTCGGAGGCTCCCTCTCCCGCTGCCAGGGTCTCACCCGTCGCCACTAAGTACCCACCACGGAGCTCCTCTGCCTGGTGCTGGTGGGCGTCTAACACGCCGTATGGCAGCCGATGTCCCATCCTGCACACAGAGCAGGGGAAAACGCAGGTCCGTGTCCTCTTCTCGGTGTTCCTAACAGCCACCAGCTATCAGAAAAGGCCCCCGCATCCCCCACCCTCTGCCTGGTTTCCCATTTGTTTCTCTGCTTCTCGGTGGCCCTGGCTGCTGGTCCCGGCGGGCATCCCAGCCCATCTCTCGCAGTAGGAGCCGGCCATTCCTGCAGGCGGAGGAGCTGGAGCGGTGGAAAATGCAAATACAGCTGCCAAGAGAGGGCGTCGAGGCACTGTCAGTGGCGGGGCCGGGCCGCCCTGCCAGCACCAGGCGAGCTGGGCCCTGCCGTCGGGCTGCTCCAGTGCCTGCCGCCCTCGGCTTTGCCCCTCATTCCTGCTCTGCGGGCACACAGGGAGAGCTGGTGCTTGTGTTCGGGAACGGCGTGGGCAGCGGGAGTAGGGAGGTGATCGTGGCCCTGTGCTTGGCACTGCTGAGGCCGCGCCTTGAACGTTGTGTGCAGTTTTGGGGCCCTCAGTACAAGAAGGACATTGAGGTGGTGGAGCACGTCCAGAGAAGAGCAACGAAGCTGGTGAGGGGTCTGGAGCACAAGTCTTATGAGGAGCGGCTGAGGGAACTGGGATTGTTCAGTGTGGAGAAGAGGAGGCTGAGGGGAGATCTCATTGGTCTCTGCAGCTACCTGAAAGGGGGTCGTAGGCAGGCAGTTTCCTTCTATTAGGAAACACTTCTTTACTGAAAGAGTGGTCAGGCATTGGAACAGGCTGCCCAAGGAAGTGGTGGAGATACCATCCCTGGAGGTGTTCAAAAAAATGTGTCGACGTGGCACTTCAGGACATGGTTTAGTATGCATGGTGGTGTTACCATGATGGTTGTACTTGATAATCTTGGACATCTCTTCCAACCTTAAAGATTCTATGATTCTGTGAAGGGCGCAGGAGTGCTTCACAGCTGAGATGGCTGCACAGCCTGGTCTGCCCCAGCACCCCACCCGTGTAGGCTGTGAGAGGACCCATCTGGGCACCTGCCTAGCTGTGCCTGAAATGATGGGGAAACATGTGCTCTGTTTCTCCACACACCCCAAACATATGTAGGTGCTCCCCGTGTGCATGTGTGGAGCAAGGTGCTGGTGGAGGTGCTGGAAGGTCAGTTATCCTCCCATATCCCTGCTCCCTTTGCAGGAGCGGGGTCCAGCGGACCCAGTACTCCTCCTTTGCAGGGGAGTGGGGTCCAGCAGACCCAGTACGTAGGCTAATGACAGTAGGGCAGGGTTCTCCTTGCCTTTCTCTCCACCAGGCTCAGAGACAGGGCATATCCATGTCCCAGGCTGCCCTCTGGCCATGAGCCATGGGAGTGGATTCCCAAGCCAGCTCCCTTTCCGTGGAAGTGAGCCTTGCACTAGCTCCACCTGCACCTTCATTCAGGGCAGGGGCTGTCAGCAGCCAAAGGGCCCATCCACCTCCTGGGCTTTTATCAGCCATGCTGGTGTTGCTTCCTAATGGAGCAAAACCAGCCGGCTGCTCTTTGAGCAGCTATCTGCCCCACCAAGATGAACAGCAGCATTTATGGCAATGTGTGTATTGTTTAAGGTGAAGCCAGGGTCAGTGTGTACCTCAGAGGAGAATCTCAGCCAGAGCATGAAAAGCATTTCGTGTTGATTTCGGAAATTTTTAACTGTCTTTTCCTTAAGAGATGTGCTGTACTTGAAAGTGAACATTCAAAAGGTGCAAGTGTGGCTTTGCATTTGGGAAAATAAGGGCCAGGGTTTGCAACACCAACTTGTTCTGCATTCCCCAGAAATCCACTGAGCTCTGAGGCTCTGCTGTCTTCTTTGGTAAGGGGTGACATTAATACTGACCTGGATGCCAGGGAAGAATCGTAGAGCAGGCAAATCTCTGGGGTCTGTGAGTAGACCAGGCAATCTTACGGCAGTATCATTTCAAACACCAGAGCAAGGAATTTATATTGGAAAAATTGTTCTGGGCTCATTATTTTGCCATAAGCATTTACTGTCTTGTAAATGGGTTTTGACCAGTGACATAGGCCCACAGTGGTGTGATGTCCCCTTTGTTTGAGTGACAGCATCTGGATGTACATTTGCCTGGCAAAAATGTACTGCTTTGATTTTTGGCCCTGGCTTCACATTTTGGAGGCTATGGATGCCTGTGGGATGGAGGGAGAGAAATGTGAGCTAGATCAATGCAATGAGGAAGGAGTCAAAAACCAAGGCAGCTGTATTTGTTGCAAGGAAAATGGATTGAGGCTGCGGAAAGCAATCACTGTTAGGAACAAGAGAGTGATAGTATCCAGTCAGGAGACAAGGAAAGAGTACATTTCAGAGCAGTAACTGGTGTTAGCTTCCCGTTAACCATAATAATAACAACTATATCCTGGAGTGATTGCCGAGTTCATTTAGACCCAGATACAATTATTGCATTGTGTGCAACATGCACCCTCAATTTGCTGTGCCATATTGAGTTGGAGTCAGCTCCCTTACGGGCTCCGGTTTCCAGAGGCTGAGCTGCTAACAAAGTGCCCTCTCACTCTCACGTGCCATCACTCACCACACGTTCGCACACATCTATATTCTCTGATAAAATCAGGGTCTTTGCAGCTAAATGCCAGGCAATATTTCTTTCAGAAAATTCTCTGTCTTCCTGGCAGCAGCTTGGGAGTTCCTCATTGTGGAGTCGGAGTGCTCTGTGCTTGGAAAAAAGCAGCCTGTTTGTCCAGTCCCCAGTTCCCCAGTCCCCAGTTTGCAACTGGGGCAGTTGTGCTCTGTCGCATGCGTGTTTTGGTGGGGGAGTCACGGAAAGTGTGCTGCACAGCACTCATCAGCCATTGGAAATGCTCTCATTAACTTCAGCAGCCTTGGTGGTGCCTCTGCCAGACACAACAGAAGCCCTTGGGAGTAATAAGGCTGACACACCCCAAGCTTAAATTTGGACAAGCTTTTTAATACCCAGCTGAAGAGATTACAGGAATGACCTACTTGTTTATATGTGGCGAATCTGTGAAATGTGCAGAAGGCTTTGCTCATTAGAAGAGGTCTGCGGGGTGGAGTTGCCCCACGAGCACCAGAGCTGCAGCCAAGTGTGCAGATTAGATGGTGCCTCCAAGGAGCTGGGCTTTTGCCTGTGTTTGGAAATTCCCCAGCTGCCCTTAATTCTTACAGACAAAACGCCTTGTGCTGTGAGGCAGGGGCAGCTAATCCCAGCCTCTGAAGACACTAGAGGTTTACAAGGAGTTTGGGCTCATCTGCAAAGCCAGTGCTACCTTGCGCAGTGGGCCTGGGATAGATGAGCAGGGCAACGGCACGCTGTGCCCTATGAGCCACTTCGCAAGCCCAAGTGGGTTTTGAGAGTCCTGAGAGATCCATGGTGTAATCTGGGATCCACCACTCCTGCGTCCTGATCTTCCATATCGGTACTAATTAAAAGTGTTTTGGACACATGCAACTTCTCTTTTCTACTGTACAGTAACTTCTCTGCACTCTGACTCACAGCCTCAAGATGCTGGAGTTCTGGATGAGTGAATTCCTGCCCATCAGATGGCTGTTTGGGAGATGGGAAAGTATAACCTGGTGCAAAAGGGGTTTCTTCAAGAGAAGGGTTTGTCCCATCTTCTTCTGGCTGAAAGTATAAAGGCCTCAGGGATGTTAATATTACCCAGGGATTTACCCTGATCTGGATTTTAGGGGCATCATAAAATGGGATCCAATGAAGGAGCTGGAAGGTGTGTTATAACTTGAATATTATAACTCAAGTTTTCTGTGCAGTGATCGGGATCTCCCATCACACAGCACACCAGGTTGGAAGGTGCAGGAAAAGAGCATTCGTGGCTCGGGCGATGGGAGCAGGTTGCCTAGCTGTGCGGCAGGACACAGCCTGTTGTTTAGTTCCTCAGCTCATCCTCCAATAGCCTTAGATACCCAGAGGCCCTTCAACGGACAGAGTGGTTTCCTTCTACATTCACCGTTTGCTGGGATGCTCCAAAGCACACTGTGCATGGCTATTGCAGCAGCTCTCAAACCTCCCATGGTCTTACAGCTTTAAGGAGGATGGAGACTTGCAGCTGGGACCCACCTGGAGAGATAAGTGTTTGGCTTGCTCAGTATCTCAGTGAGGAAAGAAGGTCAGTGTGAACCTTTCATGCTGTTAGTCACCAACAGGACACAGCCATCTGCACGACTATACTTGGTCTTGTTGTGACGCAAGACATGATCCCCGTGGTGTCCTCATTTGGGGCAGCCTGGCTCCAAATTCCTCTGTGCCTGCTGGGGAGGGACCCCGGGCTGTCTTGTTGCTATGATACGTCTGTGTGGGGAGATGGGACAGGCTTGCTGGGGCATAAGTAGCATCTACAAGCATCTACCCTCACCGCTCTTCCCGTGTCCCAGCTGAGTGAACAGACAGGCGCCGAGGGCAAGCAACAAACTGGGTCCTGGGGTCACAGTAGTGCAGGCGCGGCTGCCGGGTCCTTGGGCCAGTGACAAGGAGAAAAAGCGTGTTGTTATAAATCTACAACCTGGTCTTAACAGCTTTGGGCTACAGGGATGTAGATTAAATTTCAGCCCTATATTTCAGGGAAGTCAAATGATGGCATGTCACGGCACTATGACTGAGCAGCCCTCTGATGGCGGGTTGGGTGTCTGGCAGGTGAACGAACTAGAGCAGTGAAATAAAGCATAATAACATGTAGGCCTAAGAATGGGAGAATTTTTGAGTGGTGAGATCAGGGCTGTAAAACAGCATCTTAGGAAACTGATGGAAGCTTCTCCACGATTGGGTTATTTAAAAAAAAAGATTGAACAAGTGCTAGGTGGTGTATATTAGCCTAGCGGTGTGAAAATCACGGCAATTTTGTCAGAAAAAAGATGACAGAGGGGCATGCTGTTCCATTTTCAGCAATTTTACTCCGAATGCTGCTTACTTTCCTTTGGAGAGTTAGGAGGAAGCTTGGTTTGTTTTTTTTTTTGTTCAGGAAGGGGAGGTTACTTTAGCTATTAATCCTATAGAAAAATAAATATTTTTCTTCTGAAGTTTTAGTGTGTGCACTTTCTCATGGACACAAGAGGGACTGGAGGAAGGTCATGCACACCATGTAAGGATAACTTCCCACAACATCAGTGTAGACATGCTCTGTGCTCGTTGTACAGAAGGATGCCTCTGCGGGGTTGTCAGGCATGGGGAAGGGGAGAGGGAGAAGGGCAGAGATCAGGTACCCATCAGCTGGTGCATGGCACAAGAGTGGGTACCACCTTGTTGGAGGCCCCACATGCCTGCCTGTGCCCTACATCAGTGGTGGCACGCCAGAGCTCTGAGGTGGCAACTGGTCAGGACCAGGCAGTCCCACGGAGCCTGCCAGAGCACACATAGTGAGTGTGGTTTTGGCCCTCTCTTTTGGACAAGCGCCTTTTCCTCCCTGTGAATCAAGAGGTAGCATCCCTGGCCCTGGGGCTCCCCAGGGACTGCCTGTGGGGCCATAGCAGAGCTGAGGAAGGTGGCCCTCACCCCGAGAAGCCTGTCTGGGTGTGCATCTTGGGGGGAACTCGGTCCTCGGTATAAAATGACGAGCAGGTGATAAATATTCAACTTATTTAGAATTGCAAATACCAGGGGAAGGAAACCAGTAAACAAAAGAGGCCGCAATCAGCGTCCTGGCTAAAAATCAGGAATGCCGGACTGCAGTGATGGATACAGGAGTAACCAAAGGCGACGAGTGGCCAGCCGGGCCTGTGCACTAGCACTGTGCACTATTTATTTTAATAAATCAAATTCAAGTCTGAGAAAGGAAAAACTCAAAAGGAAGCTGCTTAAGTTAGGCTCTTCTTAATGAGAGAAAAATACACTAGAAAATATTGCCTACTAACAGTATTCATAAGCTGCTCCCAAGATGTTTTGATTAAACCGCTGTTGTCTTTCTAGTGTACTAATGGTTTTTAATCTCTGTTGATGCCTTGAGGCGAAGGGGTCTACTGATTCACAGCAGCTTGGTGAGCTGAAACTTGTCCCTGGTGAATGCATCTCTCATGCCGAAATCATGGCTTTTAATTTTTAAAAATGTGAGTTTTTAGTAAAGGCAGAACCCTTAGCATGTGAGCGAGGTGGAACTGCTGCGATGCGCGTACTTGAATATGAAGGGAGCTCCTCTGGGAGAGAGACGTACTTCTCCCCCTCCTCCTCGGGGTACACTGAATTACAATGCTGGCACTGTTTCACTGCCAGACAAAATCTAATTGCGCTTTCCAGCCTGGCTGACACGGTGGGGAGGAGCAGCGTGCCGCGTCCTCTGCTGCTCCGGTGCCAACCTGCCAGAAGTGGGCACAGACCTGCAGGGGTTGCACCAGGCAGCTGGCAAGGGAAGGTTAAGCTTTGTCTCAGGGGGGCTTCACAGCTTTCTGACAGCCACAGGGATTGATGCTGGGGTGGTGGGTGATGCTGGGATGCTATCTCATCCCTTGTGTGAGGCCTCTCCTAAGTGAGGAGGCCTGCTGTGCTCGCCAAGGCACCAGGGGCAGAGGCACCGATGCAGGTAAGTGTGGGAGCAGGGTTGCAGTCATGCCACAGCCAAGATCACTGTGGGAGTGAACTTCAGGTGTGTTCAGCACAGAGGCTTTGTGCTGATCCCTCCCCTTTGTGTTTCCCTTCCTGCTGGCAGTTATGGGATGGACCCAAGGCTTGACAGGGCTTCTCATGTCTCAGAAGTTTGGCTTCATATTCCTTGTGAGCGTCATCTGGTTGTGCCACCGAGGTGATTCAGGGGCAGTGTGCTGGCTATTGCAGTTTTTAGTTAGGAGATGGGACATGAGAGGGCTGATTTCTGGTGTTCAGTGACCCTCAAGTCACACAAGATTGCTGGGAGATGTGAGTGGCAAGTTGGGTTCGATTCCTGAGGAATCATTCTTCTCAAGCTGGGAGATCAACCCCTTTCGTGCCCTAAAGCCATGCTCTGGGCTTATATCAGATTTGAAGACCACCAATCTGTCTCCCAGTGGGCAGTGTCTTCGGTGCTCAGCCTCCTACAGAGGTCTCCGTACCTCCCTCCCTTTACAGCCCCCCTTTTGTCCCTGTTTTGCATTCAGCATGCCTGGCCACCCTCCCTGCCACGTTGCTCCACTGATGGTGGGCAGCCAGGGCTCACCACCATCCATGACCCCTGTTTCCCAACTCATCCCAAAGCCCACAGCCAGCTCACTGTTCCCCCTCCATGCAACTTTCTGGCTCCTCAGCCTCTTCCCCTAGCTTCATGTTAGTGGCTTTTACTGAAAAATAGCTGGGATGGACTGGGAAGGGAGGAAAGGCTTTTCTGTCGGCAGGTATGAGGGGAAAGCTCTGCCTGTGAGCTCCGCCTGGCAGGGGCTTGCAGAGCACGTGGGGGTGGGCTCAGCTCCCACCTCCTGTCTGGGCTGGGCACCAGGGAGCATCCCTGATGAGAGCAGACAGTTTCTCCATCCTCTGGGTACCGTAGCTGCTTGTTGCTCGCAGAGAATGAAAACATATTAAAGCGCGAAACTGCTGCACTCGTCATTTTCCAATTCCCCACTCGGAGAACTGGCTTCCCTGGAAAATAGGTCACTTACATAAAAAGCACCTTATTATCACACCACAGCAGTGAAGGAAAAAGATGGCTCGAGAGACACTTTCATTTCAAGCCCCCGTTCCTGGGTACTTAGATATTTCTGGAAAATTGACCCTTTGGGCTGCAATTTCTCATGCTCGTTTTCAGCCCGTAAGGTGAGTTTCAGGACCTCGTTCCCTCTGCGGCACTAGATGAAGCTAGGGAAGAAAACGTCTTATGTCTTAACCCTTGGGAGGGCAGTGCGTCCAAACTCACTACTTTCTGCAGGGATTGGGGTGAGCCATTATCCCTGATTTTTTTATCAAGGGTGTGGAAGATTCCCAGAGACAAGTAGCCCCATGTCCTCCCGCAGTAACCTTGTACCTCCCACCTTCCTGAGATATTCATTTGCTAGAAAAGGAGAAACCTCTAACTTGTAGTTGTGCTTAGCCCTCCCCAGGATGGGAAATAGTCAATGAAGGACAACTGGAGGAGGAGGGGTTGGGAGTAGAGTTCGTGCTGAGCCTCGGGTTGTTTGAGATGTAGAAGGTGGCAAAGGGACCGCAGGGACATGTCACCTTGTGAGAAAATGAGAAGGTATCGAGTTTTCAGTAAAGGCATCAGAGCTGAGAGAGGGGAAATGGATGGGTGGGGAGAAAGGAGGGACTCACTAAGAGCATGTGTGGTTGGCCTTGGAAGCCAGGTCTTCTCGAGAGGGAAAAAGGAGGTCTCTGGTGAGCAGCTTTGGCTTCTCTTACTTCAAAGCAGTGACATTAGCAAAATGCTCAGCTCTCCCCCAAAAGAAAGAAGCTGTGGCTTTGGGGAACAGGCTGACTGAGAAACTCCAAGAAGCAATACCTGCCTCCTTGGCCCTGATCTGGGTGCTATGTTCTGCCTCCATTTCAAATAGGAGATTCAAGTGCTGTAGACCTGGTAAGAGAAAGCGCAAAGGGTTTCCTCAGCCTCTCCATTATATTGTTGCTGACTCCAGCCTTGGCCAGTGTCTGTTTCCCCCCTGCTATGCTGTTCAGGCTGTGGAAGAAGGCTTCTTCTTGGCAGACTTGTACTCAGCCAGGGGGGTGGAAAGGGGCCAGGGTGTGAGGTAGCCCTCAGAAGAGAAGGATGAGGAGTAGGAAGTGGAAGGAGAAGTGGGATGGAGGAGGGCTGGAAGGAGAGGATGCGATAACATGGGCAGACAGAGTGGGAGGAGTGAGGGTAACAGCATGGTGAGAAGCCTGTGGAGAGACTTGGAAGCCAGGGAGGGCAGATGGAGAAAGGGACAACCAAATAGCAGGTTGCCAGCCCCCTATCCTTACTGGCCCAGCTGCCCCATGCTGAGGAGGAGCTCACTGCCCTGGCACGCCGTGGACAGCATAGCTCCCACGCAGTGGAGGACATCCTTGCCACCGACACTGCTGTGAGCGGGGAGCAGAAGGCCTGGTGCCTTGGCTCAGAGGAGGTGCTTCCAAAAAATATTAGCAATTACCTCTGCAGCAGCGGCAGCCAGTGAGCAGGGGTAATTTACATAGTAAGAGCGGGGAGATAGATGGCTCTTTAAACCAGATCTGTCATTCCCAGCTCTCTCCTTGTCTCTGATGCTTTGATGTTCCTCTTTGAAGAGCTCTCCTCGCTTGCTATTCCTCGCTCCCTTGGTGCCGCTCCAGCTCTCCAAATGCCTTTCTCTGTCTTTCTGCCTGTGTGCCTTTGCTGCTGCCCTGGTACGGCTGCGTCTCGGCAGGAAGGATGCAGAGTGAGTGACAGCTGGCACCCTGAAAGCCAGAGCTGGCAGGGGGCTGTGGGGAGGGAAAGCAGGCTCCAGCAGGCATGGAGGCATTTGTTCAGCATGAGATCTAACACGCCATCAAGGAGGGCGATGTGAAACAGTAACAGCAATAACTCCCAGCAGCATTCAATCACTGTGTTGACATCTGATGGAGGATCCAAGCGTTCAACCCAAAGGTACAAGAAGATGGAGGTGAGAGTGGGGATGGAGCCCTGGAGTTCCCGGTTCTCCAGCCCTTTAAGGGCACTATGGGCTTTCCAGTATTTCAGTGTATATGGCACCTCTCACTCCACCTGTGTCCCTGGTAGGTTCAAGTGCCTGGAAAGGGAAAGGAAGGAAAGGAAGAATAGACTCGTGGGAAAAAATGGTTTTGAGTGGTGAAGTTTTAGGAGGGCTGCACACTCAGTGAAACAGGCCAGAGGCCCTTCTGAACAGCAGCAAACATCAAGAAGCCTACCACAGCAACGTGGACCGGATCAGGGGACCCGATCTGTCAACAAGGCATAGGGGAACAGAGAGGGGCAGATGCATTAGAAGAAGTAAGTCTGGGGACAGTTTTATAAGTGTCAAACTAGAGGCTAAGTATGGCACGGGAGACCACATAGCTGGAGAGGATAAGCCTGTCCTGAAACCAAGGCCTTGACTATATGCAGTAGTTTTACCAGACACTAAGGTGTAGCTACTCAGGTGGGGTTTTACCTTGCTGCAACCCACCTCCCGCCTTGCCTCCCGCACCGTCCCAGGGTGACAGTGACTGAGGGTTTGGGGTTTTTCAGTTTAGAGAAAATCCATTCACAAGCTGCATAAGCTAAATAAAAAAAAAAGGCACTCTAATACCAGAATTAGTGTCCATTCAGGTTGTTATCAAGGGATGAAAGCTGAAAAAGGTGCTTTGGTTTCACCACTTGTGTTGGAGAAGGGGTAAAGGGACTTCAGTATAACTCTTTCCACATAAAGGAGATCCATTGCGTGTGAACGGCACAGCAGCACTTTGTAGCCCAATGGTGTGTTACATCTCCGGATCACCTGATGGGTAGAGATAGAGAGCAAACAAGTGACACAGACGCATGGACGCATAGGAACGTCCTGCTGCTGGATATCTCACTTGTAAAATATTTTGAAAGTGTTGTCCTTTTGAAATAAAAATTATTGCAGTATATGCCCTGTACATGCAGAAATCCTGGTTCTGTCTACAGCTTTTAGAGGTACTTAGGTCTATGTTACCTTTGAGAGCTGCACTTGAATTTGAGCTCAAGGTCCCAGGGCCAAGAGGTGTGAAGTGGATGTTTTGACTGCAGGGACTAAGCAAGAGTTTCTATTTCTGCTGCTGATCCAGCCTAAATATCCACTGCCTAAGACAGCGTGTGTCTCCTTTCACCCCTGTCAAGAGCCTCATTTTCTTTTGGCATCACAGCCCACATTTCCAAAAGTGGGCTCTGCCTTTGTAGGGCCACTTTGAAGCGTGCTAAAGATCTGAGGTTTCTTAGTTCCTGAGACGGGATAGAGAGCTGCCTGGTAGCTCTCACAAAATAAATGCATCCCTTGCAGATGAATTGCCCTGAACTGGAGGCTGCCTTTGGAAACACTGGGCAGCATCAGGAAACGTTGTTGTGAGCAGCCTGTAGTTTGTAAGCAAGGATCTCAGCCCTACGCAGGGGGCTCAGGAACACACATCCCTCATGGCAAATAGAGCCAGGTGGAGGCAGTCCATGTCTCATCTCGCCACGCTCGCAAGCAGGATTTTTTTTTCTGCTCTCTGATGTAAGCAGCTTGATTGGTTTCAGTGCACTCCTGGGTTCACCAGCTTGGAGGGATAAAACCCCAGCTGCAATCTGGATGCTCTGGCTGTGTTCCCTGCTGTTAGCCGTGCTGCAGGGTGCCATCGCTATTCCTCAGACCCGGGTTTGTGTAGCTTGCTGGCTAAGCTGTGCTTGCAAATGCAGCAGAAGGGCTGTTTCCCCTTCCGAATCTTTCTTCTGGCACAAAAAAGTGCTGCTTGAACACACGTGGTTAGGCACGGTACAGCCAGCCACTGTGGAGGTCAGACACGGTGATGGTTTGTGGAGGTGGGTGAGGAGCACAGGCGCTAACAAGCAGCAGGCTTTGAGCTCTTCGGGTTTCCTTTTTATTTTCTAAATAAGTACTATTGCAAGAAGAGGGGGTGGCGGTTGTTTGAGTGTGCGGCTGTCATCATTAGCACGAAAACCTTCCGTGCTCAGAGACTGCTTTAATCAAAAACCATGCCAGGTTTCACCTATGGGTTAGGGACCCTCCGTCTGTTGCCAGCTCTGCAACTTAACTCCAGCCTGGTACCCAGGGTAACCTGCTCTCCAGAGGTACAGGTATCTGAATGGCAAAGCAGCCAGTCGCAGGGGAAGTAGCCCTTGATTAATCTCACCCAAGCTGATAACCTCAGAAGCTTGATTTTCTCCGCTGAGGCGTTGGGGCATGGTGAGGGCAGAATCTGACCTGGTGGTTTCACCCTGGAGAACAAAGGCAAGCTGCAGCATCACTAAGGCAGCATCTCATATTCCTATCATGATGCCTCGGGGACAAATGACATCATCCATAGATGCAGGTTTGTGTTAGGAGTAATGCTTCAGGGGAGGCTCACCAGGATACCATTTCTCACAATTGCCCCCTTTGGTGGCCTGGTGAGGATCTCCCTGGCGAGGGGCTCGAGGAGCTTGTCCAACGAGCCTGGGGCACTGGGAGAGACCTATGGCACCACTTCCTCCTTGCTTTTCTTATGTTTTCGCTGTGGCTCCTTCTCTCTTTCCTTTGGGTTGCAGAAGACTGAGGAGTTGCACCCTTGGTGAGAAATGAACCTCCGTGTTCTGGACTCCTGGTGCCATTTGATGAAGTGCCAGTCCCTTCCTGACCTGGGCCCAATGCTTTGTGCACCCACGGTCACTCGAGCTGAGGTTATGGAAGGGAGAAGGCTTGCTATAAACAGGTTGGCGAAGGAAAAGGATTATCCTTCCTTTTGTGAGTATTAGCGAATAAATGGGCTGTGAGCACTGCCAAGTAAATCTACAATTTTTAGAAAAACGAGCACTCAGACATTGTCACCTCACTTTAATCTCCTCTTGCTTTTAGTGATTATTTTCTCCTTGGCCATTGCAGACTATCTGACTAGCAATAAGTACGGCTTACTCCACTGTTCTGGCTCAACATTAACTGTTAATGATGTAAAGCTGTATTAAGACTGGGCTACTCTGATCATCTCATTCAAAGCACTCCTTGAATGCCGTGGAACAAATTTCTCTGTAACAAGCTGCTGGTCAGTGGATTAATGCCTGCTTTGACTTGCCATTTTTGTCAAGGAAAGAAATTTTTGAGCTGGAAACTGTAGCTGTGCGTGTGTTTCAGGAACAGAAAATGCCTGAGACGCGCAGTGACCTTCACTACACAAAGCGTTTTCACAAAGCTCACCTAGACTTTAGAGGTCATCCTGCATTTTCAGTGAGGATAGAGGGCCAGGACCCCAGCTGGCATAAATCAATGCAGCCTGCCTGAGAAGGGCTGAATTCTTCAGCTGAGAATTTGCTGAATAGTTTTTGATGGAGGTCTATAAAATCAGAAGCAGCACAGAGAGGGCAAGCAGGGAACATCCATTCCCTAGCTGCTGTCCCGTGAGAATAAAGGGGTAACAGCAGAAGCTAGCATGCTGGATGTTCCAAAAAACAGGGAACGATTCCTAATATAAGGTGCTGTTGATCTGGGGAACTCCCTGCCACAGCACGATATGGGTTTGTGTTTACGTGGTTCAAAAGCATTTGGACAAACCCATGGAAAAAACTCCTAGGGCTATTAAACACAAGAAAAAAAAACATGCCCTCTTGCTCAGAAAGCCCCTGAGCTGCAGGTTATGAGAAACCAGGGAGGAATACACTAAAAGGCGGATCTTGGGCTAGCTAGGGCACAGAAAAGCAGGTTGCTGAAACTGGTGTCGGCCTTTTAGTGTGTGGCAGAAGGTGACATAGTAGGAGAATAACCTTCCTGCTCTTCCAGATTTTAGGATGATTTTAAGGACGCAATGGCACCACACAACTAAAGCAGCCAGAAATTTCTCTCCCACTCCCTGAGATGGACTGCTTAGGTAAAGACCAGCCATGTTATCAGGGGCTGGTCTGTCACTGTGGACCTGAGAGAGCATCTCTGGCCACAGTGAAGATTTCTTGCAGGCTTGCTGAGGAGGAGATGAAGTTCAGGCCATCCAGACTCCCCTACTTCTTTCTGGGAGAGGACAGCAGGGAAGAGTGTTGACACAAGAGTAGGGGAGAGAGGGAGAGGAGGGCAATGAGTGCAGTGCCAAGGCAAACTCCTCCTGGGCAGGGACTGCAGGGGGGAATGAGCCACTGGCCTGCCTGTGACCCGGCTCTCTGTCTGAGTGGGGTGTTGAGAAATATTAGCACCTGGTGGGCCAGGGTGCTAATGTTAAGGCATGAATGTTAAGGAGTGAAGAGGAAGGGCTGTGCATAAGAAGAGGCTCTACACTTATTGTCACCCTGTCATGAACTATCCAGAAATGAAGCATCTCCTAGGGTGAAAGAAGGGTGAGAAAACCAAGGTGTTCTCCCTTCCTGAGCAATTCTGACCACCATATGGTGGTGAGAATTGTTGTCACCTTTATTAATTCCTTCTTGACATTGCTCTGGCAGGTGTCCTCTGGTCTGCAGGAGCAGGACTGTCTTCTTAGCAGCTGCAAGGAAGGGGAGTAAGGAAAAGTGGCAAGGTGGTTTCCTTCTGTTCTGCAGGTTAGCTGAGCTTGCATGAGAAAGAAGCATCTCTTGGATGCAGAAGAGACTCTTCAATGTCTGGCCCTGCAGGCTTTCTGAGGGACAGGGACTGCCTTTAATCTGACTGTGACTCTACCCCTGGATTACACCAAGATTGCTGGAGTTGACACTTTCATGTGAGGCAACTTGTGCATGGCAACAAGGAAAGTAATTCAAAGCAGAGCACCTGTCTCATGCAAACATGACCTTAGTGTTCAGCAGCCATTTAACATCCTCCATTAAACAACTCTACCTGTGATTAAAATAATCTGAAATGAGGTTTATAACTGATGGACCTTAGGGTTACAGCTCCAGAGAGGCTGGTGAGTGCATATGTTTTTCCCCTTTTGCCTTCTTTTGTGTCCCCCAATAAAGGGGAGTTCTGCATGCGACTGAAGGAGGGAACAAAAGGCACTTTTTGATAGTTTAACCCTTCTGTTTCTACTGTAGTTTAACCATCAACCCCATCTCTGGATTTCTGGATACTGCCGTGGTCCTTGCTCCCTGTGTTGTGTAGTATAGAGGGGCCAGGGAGGCACACGGGCCATGAGTAAGACATTTCTGCTGGGATTTTCATGCCATGACTCTGGTATCTCCGAGGGACATGTTGTATAATTGTGTGTTTACTTAGGGCTGGTTTCGGCTGCAACCCAGCCTTCTGATACAGCTGCTATATAGGCCTGCAGATCCTGAGTGCACAGAGCAAACTCACCTCTTCAGGGCACATAAAGGGGACCAAGAGCAGACTGGTGATCAGAAGGCTTGGCTTGGGATACGCTGGTTGCCCCGTGGCAATGGCTTCTCCCTACATCGGGGCAGAACTAGCTCTTGCTCCCTGCTTTTGCTGGCAGGTGCTCGTATCTGAGAGGGCTCCAATGGCTTCTGGCACGCAGGAGGTGTTACGGGATGCTACGGGGCTGAGTCTATTCAAAGTGATACTGCTCACATTCCTGTATGTTGCCAATAGCAAAGTCTTGCCTTGGTGAGCTACCATCATATAGGATTTTTAAGAAATGATAGATGAGATGGATTACTGATGCTTCTTAAAAATCGCCAGTTCTTCAAAATCGCCAGTTCTTCAAAAATAAAATAGCTTTTATACAGAGGATATCACTTTTATGAATTGAATTAGGGATTTTATTTACCCTTCCGTTCATGTAATTCCTGTTTATTATACAACCTCTCCTTATTGACGTAGTATCTTTAGCTCATGCATCATTTATTGTTATCTGAACAGTTACTGGAAAGTGTCCCTGGGTAAGCTCTAGGGAGGAATGGTTGCCTCACTAATGGAGGAAAAGTCTAACTACTTCCTAAATCAATTAACCTGAAAGGCCAGAAGATGCGTCCAGGCTGCTCTGAGCACATGCACACCCTCACATTCACACACCGCAGTGGTCTGTGCTGTGGGTAGTGGTACGGTACCCACGGACATGCTCATTGCTCTCTGCATGTTCCCAGCCACGCTGACGGGCTGCTGAATGACGTTTCCTACTCGGCACGTATACTCCATACATTCCTACCGCTGCACGTGCATTCGTAACTCACGGCCCAGCAATGCCGGTTCCCCACCTGCAGCTGACCCACAGGGTTCATATGCCCATTCTCTAACGGGCAGTCCGTCTTTCAGGCTCAAGCCATAAAAATTCATGCTCCGGAAGTCCTCAAGGAAATGGTCACCTCATGCATGCATATATCTATATAATGTCTCTTTGTTCCTGCTCACTGCATGGAGGAAGAGGCTAGCTGCCTGCTGAGAGACATCACTGCCATTGGAAGTGAAGGAAAACTTGGCAGAAATCATTATTGCTGATCACTGACACTCATCCTGGGGCAAGACAGAGGTGTTGGACTGTAGGGGAGCACACCTGAACACAGCATTGCCACTTAGTAAGCCATGAGAGAGTCCAGAAGAGAGCACAGGCAGAGGCCAGCACAATGCCGCCACGTTTCGGGAAGAAGTGGGGCAGGATACAGCACGTTCGTTCCTCAAGACCCCTGTACATCCTGTGGGAAGGGAAGAGAGAGCATGGATGCTGCAATGAAAGGGGTTGAGAAAAGCAAACAGACTGCAGATGAAGAAGATGCAAGAGAGAAAATGGTCTGGTAAGTGGTGTGAAGTACAAGGAAGGAGATGTTGTGGGGTTTTAGAGCATGGGTTATGAACAAATGTGCAGTAAGAAAGTACTGGTGCTGAGTAGAAAGGCAAGAGAAAGGGCCAAGTGGAGAAGCAGATGGGAAAGAAGGTGACAAAATGAAGCCAAGACATCATGCTCATCTAGAAAGGATGAAGACAACCAGAAATTACTGGTAGGAGCTGGACTGCACACTCTTTCTTCCAGGAGAATGTCAACACTGTGACTCCCAAGTTGAAACACCTGGAGGCTGGTGAATGAAAGGGAGCAAAGAGTTCATGGCTCGAGAAATTCTCCATTCAGGAAGAGGAACATTGCTTGGAAGGAAGGAAAGAAAGAAAGAAAGAAAAGAGTAGAGCAAGACTGGGCTGGTGGCAAAGAGGGTGTTTGGCAGATGTGTCTTCCATAGAGTGTGCTGTGCTGGTGGGAGAGGGAAAGTGGTTAACTAGGGATTGAGGCAAACTGGGGATACGGGTGTGAGGTCCGCACAGCAGGGAGTAGAAGCAAGAAGAGGAAACATGGGGCTGTACGTCTATTGGTGTGAAAGCCAAAAGAATGAGGACCAGGGCAGAGAGTGAGAGGTGTCAGAGGGCAGCCATAGGCATCAGGAGGACAAGAAGCAAATTTCCTTATGACTTTGCAGTTCTACCATTGTACTGCACAGAAGGAAGGGTAGGCTGTAAGCTGTGTGTAACCTGCAGAGGTTATGTTTTCAGGAGGAAAATGTTAGAGCTACAAGTCAATTCCTGATGGGGCCCTGAGAGCTTTTCAGGAGACAGGTCGAGGCATCAGCTTTGGGTGTGTCCCAGCCCCGATACAGACAGTGCATGAGGTTTTGGGAAGGGAAGGCATGGGAAGGCGCGGGAGGGGAAGGCGCGGGAAGGGAAGAGAAGGCGCGGGAAGGGAAGGCGCGGGAAGGGAAGGGAAGGCGTGGGAAGGGAAGGCGCGGGAAGGCG
>WHYT01017248.1:248482-313093 GCA_009806455.1 Tetrax tetrax
GAAGGGAAGGGAAGGGAAGGGAAGGGAAGGGAAGGGAAGGGAAGGGAGCACTGGGACTCCAGCTGTCACATCCGCTGGCACCTCCCATGCCCTTCAGCTAAAACACCCCCAGCAAATCCACATGCATATGCCAAACGAGGAATAACACACTCTGGACCTGGTGTCTTGTGTCCCATGACTGTGCAGTGGGCCATGGCCAACTCCAGGAGCTCCTGGAGAAGTTCCTCTCCTCACCACCTGTGATAGGAAGAAAGTCCCCAGCCTCGCGGTGCGAGCAAAGACGTTGCTGCAGACCAGGCTGAGAAAACCAGCAAGCCCCATCTCCAGGCTTGCACCACTGACTCTTGGCAGAAAGGAAGCTGAATCACCATATTATAATTTCAAGCTCTATTAAAGAAACATGGGGATGGGGATAGCAGAGGGAAGGAGAGGAAAGGGAGGGATGAAGAGAAAATTGAACAGAGCAGAGTAGCACTTGAAGGGGAAAGAAATGTTGCTCATAGGCTCAGAAGGAGGAATTGCAAACAGAGATGAGATTAAAAGGGAACCCTTGAGACCATCTCTTTAAATACAGCAAGATTCACTTACTCCATGCTGAGCCAGGCGTGTTGAGTGCTGGAGGCACCGTCCCCACTGAGGTTTACCAGCTGATCGAGCAGCGGAAACCTGTCTGTCCCCATATACCAGCAAGTTGCCCTCTTCCACCTATGTTAGCTAGGAATTCCCATTGCTAATAAATTTACTGTGGAGCAAGCCTAGTGGAGAAGCTTTTTACTTGACTGCTCTTCATCACTGAGCATTTTAAACGATCTTTTATCTAGGGGCATACGCTTACACCAGACTTGGTACCATGCATCTGGGAGTGCAGCATGGGGTATCTGGGTGACATTCTCTTCTGTGAGGAGGGTTTTGTTCGCTTGCTGGTCCTAAAGGTAGGGAGCAGACCTACAGATGGAGGAGGAAAAAGTGAAGAGTCTGAGAGCACTGCCCATGGCAGCTGATCATGGAAGAAGTTACCCGCTCTCGGAGGCAGCGGATAGGGTTCATGGGGCAGCTTTGGTGCAGAAGGAAACAAGATGCCCAACTCTGCTAGCTATGCACTGATTGCTTCAGTCTGCCCAGGGGCAGCTGCAGGATGTTCACATTGCAAGCATTGGTCTAAGTACCACCTGGAATCAGTCTGGAAAGTGTTTGCCAGGTTCAGCTCCCTCTTTCCCGTAGGTATCATTTCAGCAGATTTTTTTAACAGCTCACAAGGGTTGGCCAGGCTCAGCGTTTGGGCAGGAGGCAGGCACTGAATTGCTTGTTGCTACGGTTGTCCCGCAGGGGCTACAGGCTTCTTTCTTCTGCTCTTTACCCAGCTGAGGCTCCGTCCGCTGTGAGGAGAGGGGATGCTGCTGACTAAACAAAGCCTGTAATGGCCTACAGCTGGAGAAATGATGATCCAAAGGAGTCTTGGCCACCAGAGATGCTCCTGTCGTGTCTGAAGCACAGTGGTGTTCAGCCTGATGTCCTAGTCAGATTTAATGTGTGTAATGACATCCACGTTACACCAGATCTCCTCACCCCCCCAGCTGCAATTTCAGCTCTTATCCCCATGTCCCACACCTTGAATTTTTATGGCCTGACAATTGAAAGAGACTGAATTCCTTAGGACAGTGACCGGTTTCCATTTGCTCTGACAAATGCTAATGGCGCTGAATAAATAGCGAGAAGTGTCCATAACGTAACAGGGCAATCATTACCGCATTTCTTAAGCTGTTGCCTGGCACTGCTTTGTGCCGTTAGGTATCAGCCACATTATGCCTTAGGAGCTCCTGGGTCTTTGGAGTGTTTGCTTTGTGGAAATGAGAACAACTGCTGAGCTCTTCTGGCTTCGCTTTTGTCCGTACAACCCATGCAGAGGCTCGGGAGATGGGCAGCAGCCAAAGCAGATCGTGCTCTTTCCACGCTGTTCTCCTTCCCCGCAGCCGTGCTGAGAGCTGAGCAGTTTGGCCGGGAGCACGTGGGCTGACCTGCGAGAGGAGAGCTGTTCCCCACCAGCCGTGCCTGCCACCTTCGAGCCTTCCAACCCAAAGACGAGCATAGATCTTTGGGTTTGGGGGGTCGTGGCAGACTTTCTGATGGTTTATCCTTAGTTTCTGGACTGCCTTTTAATCCTGGAGGTGGGAAGGGGATGGCCAGAACCCCCTGGTAATCAGAAATAAAAGCACTCCTGCTTGGCCTCTAAGCCTGTCCTAAGGCTTCCGGATCTCAGGAGGTGCTGTGTTCGGCAGTGGGAGCGTTAAGTCAGTAGGAAAAACTAAAACTCACCGGGCTAGAGACTCTTTGGTATTCACAGCAGCACTTTTCCAAGGGAGTTTAAGCACACACCTTCTTCCCAGCTATGAGCGTCCAGCTAAATATTCTCCACACCCAGGACAACTGCGTCCTAATCCTAGCAGAGGCCCCAGGGTGCTATTGTAATGCAAATAATGATAAATAACAGCAATAATAAAACGCCACCAGCGCTAGCGCCAGCTCCCTAGCAATCCCAAACCAGCCATAGCAGGTTTCATATCACCCGGGTTATGTAAAGGAGCGCCAGCATTAAGACTGGAGCTGTCAGGGAGGCAGCCAATTAGCCGGTGTAGCTGCCTCCCGCGGGGCAGCAAATCTGTGGGTTGCCACCGTGGCCGGCGTGACTTCAGGCGCAGGGCTCACCAGCTGGGTGCCAGGGCTGCTCTGCAGATGCGGAGTTGTAATTCCACCAAGCGCTAAGGGACCAGGGGCAGGT
Organism: Tetrax tetrax; assembly: GCA_009806455.1. Lineage (NCBI taxonomy): Eukaryota > Metazoa > Chordata > Aves > Otidiformes > Otididae > Tetrax > Tetrax tetrax. Next base: position 251,259 of record WHYT01017248.1, read on the forward strand.
GGATGCCCCTGTGCCGCCACGCTGGAGGGAAGCCTGGGAAAAGTGTTGGGGGGGGTAACACGCCTCTACATAGGCAGGGGTATGGCGTGTAATTAAGCTGCCCGTGATGAGGCGCCTGTTCAAAGAGTGGTAGTGCACACTGACATTATTTAAAATTACTTCAAATGAAAATCTTCTATACCCATTCTATTGACAGCCAGCTCTTTGCGAGGGACGTGAAGGAGGCTGCTGATATACAGCAAAGACCGGCAGCGGTGGCTGATGAGGGGTGTGGGAGAGCAGAGGGGGACTCCCCGGTGCTAATGTAAAGGCTGGGGTCAGCAGGCAGCCTGACATGGGAGCCATGGGTGCTGTTACCCATGCCGCCCACCTAGGCTCTCCTTGGGCTTTGTCCAAGCGCGCCTACCACACCGTGGGCTCTCTCGTTGGGCTGGTTGCACTTGCAGAAGGAAGTCTAGCACAGCATCTGGTTGAGGTCAGAGGGGATGCTAGCATCATGTGTGGAGGGCCACCTTCCAAGTATTTTCCAGGAGTTTATGACTGTTGGTGGAAACATCCTGTCGTACTGCCTTTTCTTCCTTGAGTCTCAGATCTTGATCCTATGCTCTTCAGACCCAGTCCTTTATAATAAGCTGATGAGTATGATGAGTAAATGGTTTTATTTGGTAGCATTTTTATATTCTACTTGTCTCTGTTGCTTTTAGCAGTTGCTCTGGCTTGGCTGTCAAGTATAAAATAATAAGAACTTGCTTACGCTCTGGAGTCCGAGTGCCTCCCATAGGAGTCTCTCTCCTTGAGAGAAAGAAGTAGATTAAGAGAAATTAGCACACTAAAATGGTGCCCTTTGACCACTGAGATCTACTGTTATAGCTCTAGGCAAGTTCAGCCTTCTTCTGTCGATTCAGTATAGAGAACAGCAGAGCACAGAAGGGAGCAGGCAGGTGCAGGCAATTCTTGATAATCAGGCTTTTCCTTCTTAGTTGCAGGCTGTCGCAGCCCTGCTTAAAAGAACAGGCAAAGGGGCATACTGGGACCCACTGAACCAGCACCCTCTGCTTGCTGTGGTGTACTGTCAGGGACTAATACGAAATGCTTAGGGAAGGAGCATATGGAGAGGGCAAAAACAGGCTGTTATGTCTTCAGCTAAACCTTCTCGTCTTTGGGCAATAACCAGTCTGAAGGCTTCCTGGGAACAAGGACATGTGTATGCCTTCTTTTGGAATAGCTACGTGCTGGTCTAGCCTGCATGCATTTGTCTAGCACCTTTGAGCCCATTTACATTTCAGAACATGAAACTGGATTATTTCTGCAAGGTACTATAAAATAAAAACCTGAGAAGATGTCTCCTGCACTGAGTGCCTACATAGTACATGGGAGAGGTAAGAGAAAACTCCAGACAGAAGAGGAAGAAGTGGCAGAAGGCAATAGGACTGTATTGGTCTATTGGTCAGCGTGATAGGTGGTAGCCTTGGCACAGCAGCAGTCTAGGGCTCATGAAGTATTTTGCAGCCCTCAGGTGAACCATAGTAGGGATTTAGAGGAGAAGGAGGAGGCAGTTTTTCAGATGTTTATGGGAAGTCTTCTCCAGTGTGAGGGAAAACGAGGCAGAAAGCACCAATGAGCGTGTCTGAAAGTACTACACATGAGCTGATGGAGGCAGGAGTTGGCATCTCTCTGGTGAAAGAGATGAGGTGTAGGTGCAGAGGAGGTGTAGATTCCCTCTTACTCGGGGGAGAGGTTTTTGGAAATTGCATGGATGTAAGCGTCTTTCCACTCTGGAAAATAATCAAGTGCTTTGACGAATGAGTAGGAGAGAACTAGAAAATCAAACTGCCACCCAAAAGCATCACATCGATGCCGCCCAGCAAGGTGAAGTGGGCTTCTGCTGTACTTCATTGTGCACGATTAAATGGGACCCTTTAAACTGTAGCCTGAAGTCAGGATGAAGTGTGAAACTCATTTAAATAACTGCCAAGGATGGTATCATCCATGTGGGCTTGAGCATCCAAATGGGAAGGCCGAGGCACTGGCGTGTCGTGGTGGCAGGTTAAGGCTGGGTGGCTGGGAAGGCAGGGAGAGGTGTGAGCTGGGATGCCCCTGCTGAGGCTCAGCTGACACCCAGTATGGGTGGGAAGAGCATGTGCCTGGGGTGGAAGGGTGCTGCTCTGACTCACCCCCAGCTGCCCAGCCGTGGCCTCTTTTGTGGTCCTCTCTTGCTCCCAGGCTGGGAATTTCAGTCCTGGGACTTGCCCATCAGTATCATCAGAAACCATAACGTAGTGTGATTGGTAAAATGTATCTTGGCCATCTTCCCATTCAAATGGAGGAAACATGTGAAGACACCAACTATGTAGAGAGATCTGCTGTTACCAAGAGGTCTGCAAACAAGGTCCTACCCTGCACACACCCTTGCACCAAGTGTGGTAATCGAGACTGGGAGGGTTGGGCCTATTGGAGGGAACCGGACGAAGGCTTTTAAGACCTCTCTTTGTATTTCCTCCCTAAGGGCAGCTCTGCTTGCCATGCTCAGCTCTACCACAGGCTGAGGCGTAGCTGTGTGCTTTCAGGAGAAAGGTAAGAGAAGACTCAGCTGTCAGGATGTTTCAGTGTGGTAGCCCAGGGCTGCCTGGGCACCCACAGAGTGTGTGCAGCAGAGAGCTTGGGTCGCTTCAGTCCCTATGGTCCCTGTTTCCTAACAGAATTATTTAATTTTTCCCAGGGGCTAAAATCCCTCTGCTTGTAAACAATTCAGCCTTGTGAGGAATGCAAGTACTCAAAACACACTTTTTATAACATCATTCCCAGAATTTTTGTTCTCTTTTTTTTACCCTGGCCAAGCAATGCAGGCCCCAGATATGTGTCCCTCTGTTCCCAGGTCTCTGCATCACCCTCCAATTCTCTTTTTTGTCTCTAGTGAAGAGTGTTTTGGGTCCCACTAGCCCAGTGCAACTCGAGGAGACCTTGTGAGCTCAGGTACAGATTTGTGCCTGGAAAGCCGTCAGCCCTGGTGAGGGTCCTGGGAGGTGTGGGGGGCCCTGGGATGCCCGCCTCACCTGGGAGAGCTCCTGTGCTCCTTGCCGAATGCAGAGAGGAGAGAGCAGCCGGCGTCATGGGGCTCCTGTCACATGCTGAAGCTAAAATGCCTGGAAGGACAACTTAGCTGTAGTTTTTTCTTCATTCCTTTTTTTTTTCCCCTTTGCCACACTTCAAATAATTTGATGTTGAATATTTAAGACTGTTTTGTTGTCTTCAGTTCACCTCATCTGACCTCACGATCTTCAGGATAATAGCAGATGATGATGAGGATGATAAGATTCTGATGTTTTACAGCACCACTTTCTGAGGCTCCGCAAGCCCTTTAGCAACGGTTACTTGTTAAGGCCTGCAAGCCATCTAAAGTAGGTTAATTTATTTCTCCCGCTTTATGTATAGTGAGAAGCTGTGACTTGTTCAAGTGAGCTGGAAGGAGAGGCAGGACTGCGAGGATGAAGAACCGCCCACTGTACTCGAAGAGCAGGTTCGGGAACATCTGAAGAACTTGAAGGTGCACAAGTCCATAGGGCCTGATGAGATCCATCCGCTCGTCCTGAGGGAACTGGCGGAGGAAGTTGCCAAGCCACTGGCCATTGTATTTGAGAAGTCGTGGCGATCTGGTGAGGTCCCTGATGACTGGAAGAGAGGGAACATAACCCTTATTTTTAAAAAGGGGAACAAGGAGGACCCAGGCAACTACAGGCTGGTCAACCTCACCTCTGTGCCTGGCCAGGTCATGGAGCAGATTCTCCTGGAAACCATGCTAAGGCACATGGAGAGCAAGGAGGTGGTTGGTGACAGCCAGCATGGCTTCACCAAGGGCAGATCGTGTCTGACCAATTTGGTGGCCTTCTATGACGGGGTGACAGCATCGGTGGACAAGGGACGAGCAATGGATATCATCTACCTGGACTTGTGCAAAGCTTTTGACACTGTCCTGCACAACATCCTTCTCTCTAAACTAGAGAGGCAGGAGTTTGATGGATGGACCATTCGGTGGATAAGGAGTTGGCTGGATGGCCACACTCAGAGAGTGGTTGTCAATGGCTCGATGTCCAAGTGGAGACTGGTCACCAGTGGCGTCCCTCAGGGGTCTGTGTTGGGCCCGGCCCTGTTCAACATCTTTGTTGGCGACATGAACAGTGGGATAGAGTGCACCCTCAGCAAGTTTGCCGATGACACCAAGCTGTGTGGTGCTGTCAACACGCTGGAAGGGAGGGATGCCATCCAGAGGGACCTGGACAGGCTGGAGAGGTGGGCCCGTGCCAACCTCATGAAGTTCAACCAAGCCAAGTGCAAGGTCCTGCATCTGGGTCATGGCAATCCCAGGCACAAATACAGACTGGGCGGAGAATGGATTGAGAGGAGCCCTGAGGAGAGGGACTTGGGGGTGCTGGTGGACGAGAAGCTCAACAGGAGCTGGCAATGTGCTCTTGTGGCCCAGAAGGCCAACTGCATCCTGGGCTGCATCAAGAGGAGCGTGGCCAGCAGGTCGAGGGAGGTGATTCTGCCCCTCTACTCTGCCCTGGTGAGACCCCACCTGGAGTACTGTATCCAGTTCTGGAGCCCCCAACATAAGAAGGACATGGACCAGTTGGAGAGGGTCCAGAGGAGGGCCACGAAGATGATCAGAGGGCTGAAGCACCTTTCCTATGAGAGAGTTGGGGCTGAGAGAGTTGGGGCTGTTCAGCCTGGAGAAGAGGAGGCTCCGGGGAGACCTGATAGCGGTCTTCCAGTACCTCAAGGGGGCCTATAAGAAAGATGGGGAGAGGCTGTTCAGTAGGGCCTGTTGTGGTAGGACGAGGGGTAATGGTTTTAATTTAGAAGGAGGTAGATTTAGATTAGATATTAGGAAAAAAATTTTTACAATGCCAGTTGTAGAGCACTGGAACAGGTTGCCCAGAGAGGTGGTGGATGCCCCATCCCTGGAAACGTTCAAAGCCAGGCTGGATGGGGCTCTGAGCAACCTGATCTAGTCGGGGATGTCCCTGCTCCTTGCAGGGGGGGTTGGACTAGGTGACCTTTGAAGGTCCCTTCCAACTCTAAACATTCTATGATTCTATGACTTGTGGGCTTGAACCACCGGGCAGGAAAGACCCTGCGCTCTCTCAGCACACAGCATGGCTTGTACAGCAATGTGTCCCGAGAAAGGCATCTGCCTAGAGTAGTCAGCACGAGAACACGCAGCAGGCTAGGCTAAATGTATAGGAGGGAACATCCCCGAGGAGCTGAACGAAAAAGCTACATGTGTAATAGTAGATAACAAGCTCCCAGACTTCATCAACTGGAGATTTGTATCGACTGCTGTGAAAAGGATGGTGATGGAGTAGTATATGGATTAAAGATGCGGATGGGGAGTAGGAGCCTGGATGAGCTACCAGGGCTCCCACACTGGGGGGCAAAATCCTCCATTCCTGAAATAAATGCGGTCTTCCGCAGGAGAGCCTGGCTGCTCCTACAGCACAGCTGGCTCTTGCTGACTCCAGGACTACAAACTCTCAAACACGAGAGCCCAAATCCCTTCGCGGAACTAGAGGCGGGTGCCACAGGGCAAGGCAGGAGAGAATACCCCCGGCTGCTGGCAGCCAAAGGAACGGCGAGGCTGTGGGGAGAGGGCAGGTCACTCGTATTTCCTCCAGGATACTGGAGGCAAGAGGTGCTACAGATGGGAAAAGAAGAGCAGGAAAATGGCTCCCACGACTGAGCACGGAGCGATCTGTTTCTGCCCCAGCTACGTGGCAAGGATGCCTGTGCTGTGGCACCAGAGGCTCCTGCCACCAGCCCGATGGTGGGGACGGGGGGGGCCGCCAGCTGGGTGGCTTTTTGAGGGGCTGTATACTTGTTTTCCTTCTCTGTGACATAACATAATGTGAGGTAGAAAACGTTTGTACAGTAGCCGTATCAGTCCTTGGGGCGAGGGGGGGAAAGGAAGGAGGCGGCGGATAATTTGAGGCTCTTTATTAGAGCAATAAATCATTTATAATGCACTAGCTTTCAGGCTGGTCCCTTATTGCTCGTGTCAGCCACAGTATGTACTACGTGGCTACTGAAAGTAGCCACAGCACACGCTGGCTCTCCTAAATCAGAGGGACAGAGTCGAGCTCCATAGGGCGGGCAAGGAGCTGGTGCTGGAGGCAGGACCAGGGTACACCACCCACCGGGGCAAGGAGGGGAGAGGACAGCTTGGCCTGGGGCAGGCACTTGGCCTTGCATGAAGTGTGCTGTAGCAGCCCTGGTCACCCCAGGGGGCAGGTGAAGCATCAGGAGCTAGTGATAACTGAAGGACCAAGCAGTGGCCATGGGCACCTGCCCTCAGGTGGCCTGTGTGGCCTTGGAGACATCACCTAGCCTCTCTACATCACCTGCAAGTAGAGATTGCTGGCATGCTATTAGGGTAATATACCCTAATGCCCCTGAGCCTTGACTGATGGGGAGCAGAGAGCAAGGTGGGTTTTCCTGGTGGCAGTCCATTACAAAAATAGTGGGGGTATCCTATACCTGTCATCTTTGTATTTTGGGGTTTTTGATGGAGCTTAGTCCCTGAGGCTTGCCAGGCAAAAATCTCTTGGGTTTCTTGGGTACTCCGGGCACCAGCGACATTGCTCACCCTGTCAAAAAGGATTGTGCACTTGCCTAATCACAAGTGGATGGGGTTTTTTTTGGTTTTGGAGTTTTTTGGGTTTTGATTTTTTTTGTGTGTGTGTGTGTGTGTAAGTTCATTGTTTCACAGTTATGTCTTGTTTGATTTGAAATCATCAAGTTCTGCAAAATGATACCTTTCAATAGCCTGCCTGTATTTCCAAGTGCTTCAAAACGCATCAGTTGGCCTAATGTTTTGACAAACGATACCCGTATTTGTTTCCTTCCGCCTCCTCCTTTCCTCCTCCAGCAAAGAAACCGCTTTTGACAGCTTATCTCTGGAGGTAGGCAAACACAACAGTGGAGACAGATAAACTCTCCTTCCAGGTGGGTTCACACAAGGGTGGGCTCCCAAGGTATCTGAAAAACATGCTTCGCTGTTAAGCAACCAAATGCTTTTGAAAGGGGGACCATGAATTAGCAGAGCATGTGCTCCTGCCAGTATGCTGGCATTTTAACCAGCCCCCCCAAAAAAAAAAAAGCTGAGCAGCTTCGAAGGGACTTAATAGGGAGAGGCAAATGTAAAAATCCTAACAAATACCGTTCCCTATTATGAAATACATGTTTGAGGTGGGAGGGAATCACATGGCATGCCTGTTTCTGTGGGACCTGATCTTTATTATTTGCATCCTGTGGACTGTCTGATGGAAGCAGTGGCTAAAAGCAAATCGCAGGGTGAGAGGGTGAGTCTTGCTGGTGAGAATTAACAGCATCAGGAGAGAAATATCGCACACCTAACCGACTGAATTATGCATTATGCTGCAAAACCCCCAATGTCAATACGCAAATGCTATTCCCATTGTTTTGCCTGTGATGATTGGCAGCAAAAGAATTCAAATCACATCCACACAGCAATTTTCCTGCTGTAACTAAGTCTTTCCTATCCAGGTGGGTACACCTGTGCAGGCAAAATGTATGCAGTATACTAGGTGCTTTAGAAAGAGGTTAAAAAAGGATGCTGAAAATATTTTCATGTGTTCAACAATACAAAATGTTGTGAGGTTAGCGTGTACTCGCTGTGGTACCTTCTCCTTTTTCTCATGGCCGCTATAAACTAGGTATTACCCTAGACCTTGGGAGGAGTAGGCAAAGAAGTTCATACCCAGGCAATGAAAGTGATTTTGAGACACATGCTTCCATGATAGGACTCTTCTCTTTCCAAATGAGATAGAAGGATGGGAAGCAGAGCCACACAAAATGTCACCCCCGCTACAAAGGAGCAGTGGTGTCAGTAGTGTACCCTCTCCACGCTGCAGGACTAAGAAAATTATGAAATTACATGTAATAAATGATAAGAAAATTATTATTTTTATGAACACAAGACTGTTAAAATTCTGTGCTCTTAGATCTTGCTAGGGTGCTTGCAGAAGAGCAGATAACAAAGCCTAGCAAACAGAATCTGCTTTTATTTCCTTCTTAAGTTGCCTTTGTCCTGCTACCAGAAGACATAAATCAGTTACTAATCGCATTCACAGTTTGAGTTACTGTGAGCGTCCATACGTTTAATTTGTCCTGGGTGCTTTTAGAAAGAATTGTGCTAAGGTGAGAACGTGAGCTGCACAGAATTGTCTTACCCCTGTTAGTATCTTACCTTTCACAGAATAAGGCTGTGGGAAAATCTGATTTTTTTTTTTTTCTGGTTTGGTGACCAAATTAAAAATTTGGCCTGAAGAAAAGGGGATAGCTGAGGTTTAAAAGAACATTTTGTTTGCATTCTTCAGATGTCTCTTTTTCTCTCTCAGAACAGAACTTTATCTTGAAACAACACCACTTCAAGATGCTTGTGAAACAACTAAACAAATCAGAAAACGTTTTACCAGTGACCTGCTGAACTAGAGCAGCTGCTACAAAATGGTATTTTATCTTTTCCCCCACCTCCCACAAGTGGAATAACCTATCTGCCTAAGGAATGTAGCCCGTGTCAGGTTATGAGATCCTTAAAGGATTGTTTTGCAGAAAACAAAACATGGATTTGATTAGATCAAGAGCAAGACCTCAGATCTCTGTGCCACCACTGCTGCCTGTCTCCCTGGCACCTGAGCCCAAGGGGACAGGGATGCTGGGGCTTGAGAGTGAGCTAGGACAAAATGCATCAACCTTTCTCTTTGGGGATGGTGGGGCTGGCGGGACTCCCCCCATGCTGCTCTGGACCTGCATTGGCCCTGCTCCACATGGAGGGAACGGCTGTGGGGAGCGGGGCAGGGGTTAGGGCGGTAGAGAAGGTGGGAGAGCTGGGAAGGCGACAGAAAGGGGGACCGTAGGTCTGAACATGAAACTAAACGGAAAGGGGCAGAGTGGAAAAGATGATGCCTTCTTGTACCCATCCCGAGGTGCTGGGGAGCCAGGCTAACAGAGGCCAGGATTGGGTGCGTGCCATCTGGCAGAATTTGGGTACCCTTAGCACTGTTACACAGGCCACTTAAAATGAGCCTTCTGTTGGGAAGAAAGAGTTAACACAATTTTGAGCCTTGCAAGATTCCCAATCTCAAACTGTAGCTGTTGAAGACCAGCAGCCGAGGATTATAAAGATAAGAGCAAGGGAAACAAGCAAGAAAGAGCTGGTGGAGGATCAGAACACAGAGTAATAATGACAACTCCTCCCAGGACAAAAAAGTGGGAGATAATCCCTGGGCCAAGGAGCATAGAAATCGCCCAGTGCCTTTGCTCAGATGGAGAGCATCGTCAGTCTCCTTGCCACCCCGAAGCTGTGAGTTTTGGCTGTTGGGACGACGCCGGAGCTGGGAGAAGCCCCTTGACTCAGCGCAGGTGCGGCGGTGGAGTCACTGGCTCCCCTGGCATCAGGCAGCGGCTCGCCGCCGGCGCTCCACGGCCTGGACGCTGCCCGCAGCGCAGGCAGCTGCGAACTGGCAGCCTCTCAGGCCCGCATGTGCTCCTCGCCTGCTCCAGGTCAGAGCTGTCTCCTCTCATTTCAGCTGCTTCGCTGCACGTCAGGCGCGCCGAAGGGCCAGGAAAAGACGGGGTAATCCAGGTTCACTGACCAGCTTCCCGCCTCAAACCCTCTCCCTGGTCCTCAGCCATCCCTGCTTTGGCAAGTGCTCTGCCACTTGGCCACCCTGGGGCTACCCAAGGGGTCCTGCTGGCTAGCATGTCCTCGGAGCAGGCAGTGAAAGGCTGAGGGCATGCTTCAGGTCTGTGTTTGCAAGCAGAAGGTGATTACAAAAACTGGAGCCCCAGACATGGTTGTTCCAGGCCAAAGCCACCTTTGTGTTCACACTGGCTCCTTCCAAAAGTGCCGGTGCTGCAGCTGTGCCACTTCAGCCTTTCCAGCTCATTTTTCAGTCCTCAGGATGTTATCTTCACCTTTTGCAAGGTAGTTTTTGACTCTGTAGGCAGCCTGATCTCACTGTAAGGGTTTGTGCAAGGAGTCCTGTGGCTTAAATAGGGCTGCAAAATGACTGACTGCCCTTATCCAGCCTATTTCAGGATCTGATTTCTGCTGTTAAAAGTTAAGGGATTACATGGACATTCACGGGGCCCAGCGAGAGAAACCTGTCAGGCTTCTCTCAGGATCTGGACTGACTTTCCCGCACCTTTCGGATATAGCATTAAAGATTCCATTATGGAAAGCTTGGAAGATGGCTCTGAGCAGAGGCAAATCTGCAGGTCTAACCTGGCTGTCTCCCACGGCCGCAGTAAGGTGGAATCGCTTCCCATTTCCCCAGCATCTGACAGATTTGTGACTTTGATAGCACTGGAAAGTAAAGGACAGCCAAATGCAGGCCTGCACTCACAGGCAAAGCAAGGAAAAAAATAATGCTGAGTTTTGGGAAGCTCAAGGATGGAGAAGAAGGGATGAGTGGAATAAGCTGCCCTTTGCTGCAGGCTGGCACACTCACACCTGCTATTCCCTCTCCAAACCGCAGGATGCTCGGCCCCCTTGTTTTCTCACCAGGAGAGACAAGCCCAAAGGGAGTGAGGCTTGCTGGGATGCAAAAGGTGGGTTGTGCTGGTGGACCTGTCCTGCTGAGCCTGGAGACTTGTGAGATCTGCTGAGTGTGGGTCAGGAAGAGGGCAGGAACCCCAGGAAGAGGGTGCCTCATTCCTGCATTGTTCACCAGGAATGGTGTGGGATTTGTGGAGCCTTGGAGCCTCCAAGATCTGGAGCTTTCAAGCAAGCTTAGGGTAGCAGGCATTTGCCCCTCTGTTGCCTACTACATACCGGTGCAGACAAAATATGTCAAAATCATGGGGGAATCCCCTGGATTTTTGACCCCATTGCTTCTTGATAGGAGCATTTATTTTTTTTTTTTTCTCTCATGACACTCTCACTGTATCCAGAAAAGCATGTAGTGCAGGTGAGTCGAGGACATAGTAAATGCTGGAAGAGGCAATGTGGATGTATTTGGGAAGAGCTGGAAAGGCCAGAATCGTGCACATAGCTGGGATGCTTTAGTCCAGGTGCTTAGCAGAACCGCCCTCAGGGGCCATCACATAAAACAGCACAGAGCACGAATGCCTACCGAGAGCCTTTCCCAGCAATCCCTTTGTGGAAAAGCTAAAACCATAAAATACTTCCCCATGACTCTGATCTTGCAGCAAGGATTTGCTCTACACCACTTCCCTTTTGCAATGTGCTTTTTTTTGTCTTCACAAAAGGCTTCCTTGGCAAAAGGGAGCTGCCAGCTGGCCAGATCTGGCCAAGAGGCTAACAGAAGTATTCAGCTCTACGCAGTTGCACCAGCAAAATTGTCTATTCAAAGACAAGTCATAGTTTTGACTGTTTTTTCATCAGGATTTATTACTCTAGGACTACTGCCAACATAATTTTTTTTTAGCCAAAATGAAAAAAAAATCCTAGCATGTGCAAGTCGTACACTTTGAAAGCATCCCTCGTCCTGGCTAGTACCACTGCTGATTCTGCTCCCTTCACTCTTTTTGGTCCAAGCGGTCACTGTCTTCTCAGTGTCACTTCCCTCCTTTCATCCCAGGAGTGGAGAGAAAAGGTGACCTGCCCATTTCATTGAATTCTTCTTTTTGAAAGATGAAAGCATTTTAATTCCTGATGGCTTTAATAACATCCCTGCCTCCCCTCCTTTTTCCTTTTTTAAACCACCTCTAAACCTTGGGGATGGAACTGGCTGACAGGATTCCTTTAATTATCCTCGCTCCCAATGCTCATCTCTTCCACGGTGCCTTCAAGGGACACTGCTATGAAAGGTGCTGTACACACAAGCAGCGCGTCCAACTTGAAGCAGCGAACAAAAACAAAATGTCAAAAAATCCACCCTTGAAGAAATTAATAACAAATACAACCAGGCGCATTTCATACGCCCCATTAGTCAGTGGTGCTCAGATACCATGGTGATGAGCCTCCTATAAATATTTCCACAGCAGCAAAACTGTCTTAAAGGGACAGCAGCTCACGTGCGCCTGGACAGAGCGCTTCTCCGGAGGCACCTCTTGTCCCGTCCAGACTGGGCGGCTGGTGTGTGAGCCACTTGCTAAGGAGGAAGCCAGCACCATCTGCTTTTCGTTCACCCATCACAAGCACCAAGAGCAGCATAACCCTGACTTTATGCCCACAGTCCTGCAGTTTGACCCCAACACATTGCTGGGGACAAGAGCAGTCTATGCTTTACCGTTCAGCAGTCTCTCAAAGCCAGAGAGCAGGGCAAACGCTGCATCCTTTAGCTGCCCATCCTCAGCATCACCCAGCCTGAGCCTTCACACAGCACAACCACAGACAGCAGCTTGAAGGTCCGGCTGGTATAGAGCCAGGTTGTCTTGTTTATCCTCCCAAAGGCAAATGTTTGTGGAGCAGAATCGCACCTGATCAGGTTGTTAGGCATTTGGGAGCTCCTCTTCACAGATCCTCCAGAACACAAAGGAACCAAGCAAGAGCAATGGGGAGGGAGGGGAAAGAAACACACTCAGATGTTTAGGTTGCAGCAGCCAACTTCTGCCCACGCTGCAGGAGCACTTTGAGTTTCTCGCCCTTGATGTAACCACCACTAGAAGTTTGTTTTCACAAACCCTACTTGTCTTGAAAGCTACAACTCACACCTCAGTACCTCATCTGAGAAGAAACACGTAACCCTGTTATTAAGCTGTGGGCAGCATCACCTGGAGGGTGATTCTTCACACACCTGCTGCCGTTCAGAAATAGACGGGAAACTTCATAGTGCCAAATAATTTTCAAAGGACAACAGCTCCAGTGGAATATGGAGCATAAAACCAGAGAGAAATGATCCTGTGAAAAAATCCTGACCTAGCCCTGATGCCAAGGACCCAATGCACAGTTGCTCTGAGTGCCCATAGAAAGGAGCTAGAAACCACTTGGAGCTGCCACCTTACAAATGTTCCCAGTATAAAGGCTGGGAACTCCTTTGGTGAAAGTATGGCAGTAGCCCTTTGGACTGGCTATGGGATGGGTGAAGATGAAGATGCCTTCAGCTCGAATTGAGGAACTGCTACTCACTTGCTCCATTGCTATGGCAAGTCTTCTCCCTCCCCTCCCACCTCCCCGACAGCATCCTGCACTTTTTCTGGCTTTCTGGCCTGAGGTTTGTGTGGTAGCTCCTGAATGTGTCCTGAGTGTATTTGGTTTCCCTTAATTACACTTTTTAAATTCTGTCTTGAGGTCCTCAATAAATGGTGGCTGGCTGGGTGCACAAGCAGCGTGGAAACACGCCGCTAACGCCCAGGTGCTGGGGTATGTTGGCAAGTCGCTTGTCTGCCCTGTTTACAGGGAGGCTAATCAGCTCTCGATGGAGTTTCTTTCTGATCCTTTGGCCTGTCTCAAGGGAAACACAGCACTAACTGCCAAAATATGTATATTTTGGCTTTCAAAAACTATTACACTTTGCAACTGTCACCCAGACCTTGAGCTTTTTGGTTGCCAGGGAAACATCACGGGAGATAACCTGATCGCAGCTGCAAACTGCACCCCTTCCTCTCTGGTGTTAAACCCGCGCTTCCAGAAATCCTGGCTCTCAGCTTGGGGTATTTCATCTTTAGAAAGCAGGGGCTTGAAAAATAAGGTTATTTACAGCCCAGAAGATATTTCCTTCTGAAATTAAACTATCTGGGAGGTCTTGCTCTTTGGGTTCAAAGCATGTGCAAGGCAGTGGCTCAGCAGCAGAGGGTTTTGTTGTGCTCTGATAATATCGGTGACTGCTGGAGTGATGGTGACCCTGTCCAGAAAACGTGGGATGGAGTCAATTGGGGTTTTGTACAGTGTCAGCTCCGGGTTTGAAACACTCAGGCTCCCTGGAGCAATCAGCTCAGAGCATCACAAGCTTGAGTCAGCGCTGCATGCTCCAGGTTAGACAGATGGAGCCTCCTCTCTAAGACCCACCATAAAAAGTGGTGCGCTGAGTTGTCTCAGAGGGCTATCAGGAATCATGTACCGCTTCCTTCAGTTGAGGGAACCTCGTGCTGTTGTTCTCATCAGAAACATTTCTCATTTTCACCTTATATATTATGCAATATGTCATCAGGCAGAGGTGAGATGCCGGAGAATTTCACTCTGTGCCAGCCAGGGCCAAGGCAGTAGGGAAGGCAAAAGCAGATGCTGCGTTGTAAGTGATCATAGCACCAAGCATCTCTATCCGCTTCTCCAGCCACAGGAGAGACGCAGCACCCCTGCAAACAGCTGGCAGCGAGCTTTTGGTTGGGGCTGGAGCAAGGAGGAACCCTGGGGCTGGGCAGCTGAGGGGCTGGGAGGACGCAGGCCACGGGTCTGCCATGTGCCCCGGCAGCAGCTCCGGTGAGGGAGAAGGAGGGATGGGCACGCAGCCCCGGGAAAGCCGGGTATGTGTCTTCCCCTTCTGGCATGGCAGAACGGCACTTTAAAGACGTGAGATGCAGCTCTTTTTCCTGACACTCAAAGAACAGGTTGACAAGCTGCTGTCAGGGAAATGCTGTCTAACTCCCTTTCCTCCAGTAATTTCCCTGGTAAAACTGCAGTGCAGCGGAATCAAATGGTGACAGAAACCGAGGGGGAATAGATCTGTTTTCCATTTTCTTTTCTTTCTTTCTTTTTTTTTTTTTTTTCCAAGTGTGTATCTGTACTGGGAGCCATGTGCACACTGGTAAATATTTCCAGTTCAAAGAAATGTTTTTACCGTTCAAATGCAACCTTTAGCGCTTCCCCCTCTGCTTGAGAAATGACAAAGCCTTGAAGATGCTCCCAGCTTGCATAGTATTAAAAAGACATGTTGGCTGAAGTGGAAAATAGCATCTCATGTTTTCCTTTGGGTTACATGTGAAGAAAGCACCTTTGCTACTCTTTTAGGTGGTGCTGTGAAGTCCTCCCTGCTGAAGGAAGGTAAAGTGTAGGTGGAGGGGGAGAAGCAGGAGGGAAAAGAGGGCTAGGATTACAAAACTACTTTGCAGGCAGACAGCTTGTGTCCTGAATCATGCCAAAACAACTGGGAGCAAACCTGGGAGCAGCACCAGCAGTGTCGGAGAGCTGCTGTGCACTTGGGTGTGACAGCGAAGTCTGGCCCTTGATGGACACGTTACCAGCGAAACCTCCTGGGAAGCTGCTTGTCCCCGTCGTTTTGCTTCGGTGGTTGACTGAGGTTCATTGACACTTTCTCTCCTCACATCCTTAAACAGGAGAGGATTTCCTGGGTGTACAGGGAAAGGAAAAGGGCAAGAAGGCTGCAGCTTCTCGTCAGCTCTGTGCTGTGTGGCTGGTGCCTCTCCTCATTGCCCAACGCTGGGGTGGACGTGCGGCCACATGGCTCTTCCCCTCATGCGGTACTCACACTGCCTTTCCTTTCTAAGGAAAGTTCTCGTGATTTGTCTTGGTTTGAAATGTTTACTTTCAGAGCCCGTGTTTGCTCCCTTAACTCCCGCCAGGTTTCAATGAGGGTCCCAATAGGAGTTTTTAGAAGGGGCTTCCCCACTTCTCAGTCTTTAGTCTGAGCCCAGCAGAACCAAGGAAGAGCTACCGGCATCCCTCAGAGCTGTAGCCATGACAGGCTGGCCAGCCCTTTGCTGCTACTCAAAGCAGTGTTTTACTGTTAGGATGGATGTAAATTGCTTTAAGGCAAATCCTCAGGGTTTCATTTTGCTTTCCAAAATGTAACAGCTGCTGAACTACGTTTGCTCAAGAGCTGTAAACCCTGCAAGGGTTTGTCCATGAGTTCTGGCTTGGGTCATTAAGATTAATCTAAGCAATTGCCTCGCCCTTTACTTCAAAGGGATCAGGTTCTTTTCACTCAGAGATGAATTTGGCCCCCAAATTTGTGTATCTACAGGTTTGATATTCTTTTGTACTTCCCATTCTCGAAAAAAAAATCAAACATAATTTGGTAGAAGAGCATGTGGCTTTCTACCTAGAGAAAGTAAAGCAGAGGGACTTAAAATACATTAAATGCTTAATTATTTTTTTTTCAAATAAGCTTCAACAAATTCCCCATCACTCATTTCTTAGGAACTGCCTTAGCACAGTGGAAGAACTGATTGCATAAATGCCAGCTGTAACTCTCTTATTTTTGGTAACAAGGCATTACTAAAGACAGATTAATTCAGTGCCACGCTCCAATGAGACCAGTGTCCTTTTCTCTGGGACTGGCTTGGGAACCCTCTGCCACCCAATTTTCGTTTTTGGTCGTGTATGTGAGGAATCTGGTAGTGGCTCAAAACACACCTGTGTTGTAGCAAGGCATCACGAGGGGTGTGCACATACAGGTTAATTGTCAAGGGACACCGACTTTGAGTACCGTCAGACTGTTTTCCAATGTAATTGTGCCATCTGAGAGGGTGATCATTGAGAGATCAGAGAGAGGAAATTATTCTCTTGCTTTGCACATCTGAGTGCAGTTTGGCTACAGTCAAATTAGCTGTTTCAGCCTACACTGTCAGTTTGCTCTTATCTCTCTTTCCTCTTGTTGTATTATTAATAATAAAAAAAAAAAGTTAAAGAGAGCAGTAAAGACCTATCTGTGTGGGGCAGGGCTGGATCCACCAATTGCCTGTAAGTAATTGTTGGAGGGTGACCGGAGTTTGAGCGTACCTCAAAGGGACATGCCGGGCCCGGGGACGGCAGGAAGCCCTTTGCCGCGCTGCCTGGGAGTGTTTGAAAGGGTCGAGTGCTGGATTTGAGCTAACTCGTGCTTTATCTTCCCTGCCTGTCTCCTTCCCTCTCCCCCCTCACACAGCTGCATTTAGCAACAAAGCTGGCGGCATTAGGAAGCCGCTAGACGTAACCCAGCCGCCTCTGTCGGTTCACGGGGAGAATGACTTTGTAGCTGCTCTCAGTCAGTCCATTAATTGCACATAATAAGGCGTTTAGTGACAGAAGGATAGTTGATGAGCCTTAGCTGAAATAACGAGGGCCTGCCAAGATCGCCATCTCCCTTGTCAGAGAGGAGTGTGGAGGGTCCTAGCACTGAAGTGCGGAGTTCCAGTTGTGCACAGGTAAGAGTGGTGGGAATCTGCTGCTCCCTGATCTGGAAGGTGGCCCAGCGCTGAGCAGGGAAGCATAGCTGATCCCCTCTGGGAAGAGGAAGTCCCTGCGTTTCCAGCTTATGTGGCAGTGCTTGCCCGGTGGAAGCCATGGGGAGCTGCCCCCCCTGCCAGGGGGGCAACTGGTAGCTGCTGGCTGCACCACCAAGCACCTGACGAGAGACGAGTTGTTCAAAAAGGGCTGAGTGTGGGTGGGACCTCCATCCCTGACTGAAGGAGCAGGGCAGGTTGTACGGGAAACCAGTGTGGTCCGGGAAACTCAGGCTCTCCATTTAGCGTGCTGGTCCTGTTGGGTTTGATAGGAAAATTAGTAATGGGTTGGGGCAGGTGCTGGCCCCAGCTGTCAAGTGGCCCAGTAGCCCAGAAAGGAGGAGGTCGAGGTGGTGGAGGTGGGAGGATGCACTCAGTGGCTGTCCCTGCAGGGAGGAGTGCGAGGGGTGTCCTTGCAATGCAGGCAAGTTGAGCAGGGCAGCTCATCTCCCTCCTTAAAAAAGCAGCTATTCCTGCAGCAGCAAGCTGTCCTTACCAGCCTCAGCCCCCAGTGTGATGGGACTCCCTACACCTCATTGCCAGCTCAGCTCCATGGCACAGCAGGTCCAAGAGCTGTCACATCACAGCCATGCAGCTCCTGTCCATCTCAGTAGGGAAACAGATAGCGACAGCATCCACTCTGGGAGGAACCAGCCCATGGAAGCAACAAGGAGTCCAGGGCAATCCTGCACAGCTGGGGAGCAGGCGATGCACATCTGAGCACACGGACCGCCACTGCAGTACCTCTCGTGCTTGTGGTAAGGGTCATTCTGCAAGGGAAGGTGTGTGTCTCCCCAAAATACCCAGCCAGACTTTGTGGTGAGAAGGTGCAGGAGGTCCCTTGAGGACCACAGCTGGAGCATCTGCCGTGGTTTTGGTCTGTGCAGCCACCTGCCTGCTTGGCATGTCCCTCACCTGCAAGAAGGTCTGTGCTAACAGTTGGCAGGAGGTGTTTCTTTGTCTGAATGAGCGCTTGGGAACGCCAACATTTCTCCAGGCAAGTTTACTGTTCTCCTTACCTATTTATTTTGTTTTAATATCTCAGCCCTAAGCAGCACTACTCTCCTAGAAGGTCTGGATGTTTGACAAAGGGATGTAAATATTACCCCTGCGTGAAGAAACAGAAGTACAGCACAAATGGTTGGTTCAAGCACAGATTTTCCATCCCTGAACTCTCGTTCCATCACGCAAGGTCCAGAAGGAGCAGGAGGCACGTCTGGCACAGAAACCCACCTGCCTGCGGGAGAGAGGGTGGGCAGCATGCAGCTGCACAGCAGTGTGAAGGACAAGAAGGAAGAACAGTTTTCTGGGTCAGGCTACAGAGGCGGATTTTGGCTTGTATGGAAGGTCCTGGGAAATGTGGAGGATTGGCAGTTCTGCTGGCCATGAGACCCGCGTGGGTCTTTCGTGGACACCCGTTGCAGCAGTTGAAGGGGACATCACCTGTCTGTCTGCTCAGGTGGGCACATCTTGGTCAGAATGAGGCAGCTGCCCCACAAGCCGAACGATGCCATCCGCTCTGAGGAGTGGGTGTTACAGCTGCCACTTTTATCACTATTTTTAATTAACACCTTGTCGTGACTCGGCAACCTTCCCACCTGCCCTGCATCTCAGGACATCTGGCCAAGCACTGGCTCCTTTCCTCCCAGGGCATCCCTGACAGGGAGCCCAGGGCTTGGAGGCAGGCAGCTCCTTCATGCCACAATATCAAAGCAGACTGTTAAACTGCTGCTCCTGCCTGTCCTCGGCTCTGGTGCTGGCCTTGTCCCCTCCTGTGTCCCTCCAAGGAGAGAGGCAAGGGCCTGGGCACAGCTGGCAAGTCCCGCAGCTGGCAGCAAGCCTTGTGTGGATGCTTTGGCAGGGAGGAGAGGGGCAGCCTTGCTTTGCTGGTTGTAAAGCTAAAGTGAAGGTAGAAGATGTGGGCTGATGTCAGGTCCTGACCATCTGTCCACAGCTTTTATTTTTTGCTCTGCTTGCCTCCATCTGGGATGAGAGCTGGAAAGCTCTCCCTCTTTCTCCCTCTCTCCCTAAAGGCCTCTGACTCACTCTTCTACTCACCTAGTCTAGACAGCCTTGGTCTTAGAGGATTTTTGAGGTTTTGCCTTAAGCTTTTCAAAATCTGGAGACCTGAGGCTTACACTGCTCATAAGAGTGAGAAGTTCTGTGGTGGAACCCATGAGTTTGTTTTCGTTTTCCACAAGGAAACACGTCTGCAAATCACCTCACAGCTGAAGTCCTGGGTAGATCTTAGCAGATCTTTGGTGGGATCAGGGAAGAGGAATGTATTTATTCACAGAAAAAAACTCAACATTAGCTAGGAAATTATTTTTGTTCCTTCCAAAACAAAGTGTTGCAGTTGGTTTGGAGGTTTTTTTTGTTGTTTTGAGGGGCTTTTTTGAAAGTCTGACTGAAAAAGAGAGATTTGTCACATTTCTGCAGGCTAGATTTAGAGGGAAAGGTCTTGGCCCCACTTCCAGTATGGGGGGAAAAAAGAAGCATCAGGGCTGGCTCCTCCTATTCTCGCACTTGATCCCCTCGACATCCTGCCCTGGCTGGATGTGGCACGCATAGAGAGACCAGTTACACTGCAGCCACCTGGCTGTAGGCTTTGGCTGGGGAGGTAGCGATCCAGCTGGGTTTCTGGGCATGTACTGCCATCCTGACTTCCCCACCTGTGCTGGGTAGAGGAAGAACTCTCCCAAACATAGCAGGGACTGAGTGAAGCTCTCGATCTCTGAGCTTTGACCATGCTCCTCCCAAAAAGCTGTGAATCACAGCCACGATGGATAACACCAAAAAAAAGAAAAAGCAGCATCCTGTCTTGGAAACCACTCCAAAAGCGCTCTGCCATTCCTGCCCCCAGCAGCACAGACTGCTGAGCAAACGGCTGCCCCTGGGCATGCACAAATCTCCTCCTGGCTCTCCCGCACCGCTCCACCTCCTGCGTGCCCGGGAGGCAGGGGATGAGAACACTGCTGCCTCGGGCCACCCCAGCTGTAGGCAGCATCCTTGCCCTCCGTGTGCCGGGGCAGCGCTTCTGCATGGCTTTGTGCTGCTGTAAAGTCTGAGTCAAAATAGTGAAGACTAGCCAGAACAACGCTGAACGCTCTGGAAATTCAGATCCTCCTGTGGAGCCCAGAGGTTCATAGTGGGAGGCCCCTCGCCGTCAGACAGGTCCATCATGGAGAGCTAGCTCTTGGACCGGGGATCGCCAGAGCAAACTCCTCCAGGAAACAGCTTTAATCCAATAAGTAGCTCTTACCTCCCGATCAATGCCGGACCTCTGCTCCCTCGCAGCCGTATTGCTGGAAATGCCATTAATTGGGCAGAAGGCAACACCGACGCTCTGACAGCTCCGGTCTCAGCCAAGGGGCACAAAAAGGCAAGCGAGTCTTCGGACCCGTGGCAGCCACACAGCCCCAGTGGCACCGAGCCATTCCTCCGGGCAGGTCTGGGGGTGCCCCCATTAACGGCAGAGACAGACGCTGCTGACCGAGGCCTCCCTCTCAGTCACTCGTACTGTTGCCAGACCCTGAGTGTTGCAGCTGAACATTTCCATGTCAAATGTCTGCCCCAGGCTAATTTTTTTTTTTTTTCCTTTAAACAGAAGCTTCAGCGAAATTGGTTCAGTTGTTTCTCAGAGCGAAACTAAGGAAAAATATGTTCATTAAAAAGTCTTGCCATGCTTGAGAAATGTAAGCATCTCCAGCCTCAGCAGAGACCTGCAGTCAGCCCTGCACCTACTTTCCGTGCACTGGGAGTCATGAAGTGATGCCCAGCCGGCCACCTCTGCTGCGCATGCTGCCTGCTCATCATGTTTTGGATACTGTGAGATGCTGGGGTCTCCTTTGGAAGGTTATGGAGCTATCTGAGCATATCAAATGTTGGGTAACAAAACTCATTACCTCGGGATTCTGTACTACCAAAAGTAGTAGATACTTGTGTGTCTTAATCTCACCCCTCTCTGCCTCTGCTCTATTTTACAGGGCTGCAGTAAAAATTGACTCATTAACATATGATGTTAACCCAGATGCTGTAAGCATGGTCTTGAGAGAATAGCACACGAAAAGATTATTGAATCTTTGGGGAGACTGCTGGGCAGTGTGCAGAAGGCAAGGGATAGGCCTTCACTTTGACTAGCAAAGCTAAACCAATGTTATACCTGTGCTTCTCAGGGACTGCCATCCAGCCCAGCACTAAGCCAGGTAGGAAATTAGTGGGGAAAAAGCATGCTAACGAACCCATGTCTCTTTTTCACTCTACAGTTGCACTTGCTATTCTTCTAGAGAGAGAGGAATTCAAGCTATTTGTTCCTGGCTGTCAGACCTTAGCTGTTGGGCTGTTGTCTCTTATTTGTTTTTAGTTGCCAGGCTCCTCGCAGTGATCTATTCCTTCCTGTGTATTTCAGTATTCCAGCCTATGGGCAGTGCTTTCCCCTTTGTCACCAAAATATTGCGTTAGCATACCCCTGGTTTTTCTGCACCAAGGTGTTTAAAAAACATGAAACAAGAAAGCCAGCAGATTGAAAGGAGTTTTGTCCTGTCCTGCTTTCAATGCTGCCCACCACAGCTTCTTTCTAGATGGGTTGACATCTTCCAGTGCTTGCGCTAATCCTCAGCTTTGCTGGCTTAACTGTTAATTTTCCACTAGCAGACATTTTCTGTGAAGTCCAAATAGATGAGATCTACCGCCTTGCCTTTGTCAAGGAAGGTATTTCACCAAAGCAGTATCATCTGTGCAGAACATGACTTACCTGTTGTAAAACCCACCGTGCATCTTGTTTTTCTTTACCTTCGTTTTCCATCTAGGCCTTCCCTTCATCTGAGGTAGGTAAAGCTTTAGGGCTTACGTGCTGCCCGTGTGCACGTCTGTGTATCCATCACAAGCTGTTCTTCAGTCTTCTAGTACCATGCCTCTTCCTCCTCCTCTGTTTGCTAGATTCTTTAGAAACTTCTGCTACCAGCCCCTTGTTTTATTCTGACAGCTCCCTCTGAATTTTGGTCTGGAGTTTCTCTGGCTGTCCCCTTCACCCACCTAAGCACATCAGCCTTTCACTGGAAATGTCCACGTCCAAGTTGTCATCTCTATCAACCTTGTGCTTTCCCTCTTTTGTTCCCCATCCTCCTTCTCACTGAGAACTCAACCTGGCATTTCTTTCCTCTGAGGTCAACTCTCGATTTTCTTTTTGATAAACAAAATAATTTGAGTGTTTTAATTGTCTGCTGGGAAGCTTTGGGGTTTTTCCCCTGGAGCACTGAGATCATTTGGCTCCTTGCTATAGCCTCTTCTTCCAGCAATCTTTTCAGAGTGTTGTCACCACACTAGAGGCAGTGAGCTGGGATTCGCCTTGCTAACGTGCATCAAAAGTGTATATGACTCGCTTACTCATTATTCCCAGAGCATGTGTCCATTATAACTCTTGTGCCACAGCTTCATGCTGCTAGTTCATATTCTCTCATGATCTCCAAAACCCTTTGCAGAGCCTCTGCTTTCCAGACATGGCTCCCTAGGAGGCTGCCTGGCTCCTTATTCCAGGAGCAACTTTCTGCAGTAAAATGACACTCGTTTAAGTGGACTTTGCTCACTCAGCTGTAGAGACTGCTTTGCATGGTTGCCCTGTACTCCTCATTATCCATCACTTTGAATCTCTTTGTCATTTATGCATTGTAGCAGCACTGAGACTTGCATTTGGTTCCTAGTGATGAAAATGCTGGGAAGTGTCGGGCCTCAAGCAGCTCCCTGAAGAACCTTGCTACAAACCCAACCATCTGAAGATGATTCATCACTGACAGCTACTTGTTGAGATCTGTCAGCCAGCACTTAATCCAGTTAATGTGTGGTTTATTGATATTATATACTGCTAATTTTTTAATCAGAATGTTGTACACTTGAATGTCAAATGCCTTACAACAGTCCTCCCTAAAGTTGACTTGGAGTCAGCCTTGGAGTCAAGTGGTGGGTGTGATATGTGTCAAGTAAATGTGTCATCTCATCAGAGAAGGCCCACAAAACTAGCAGAGCCAGTTGTTAAATATATTCCTATCCTCTGATTTGTCATCATTTGAGACCCACTGTGAAACTCTCAGGAACTTCATTCCAGTCTCACTGGGCTTATTCCTGCCTCAGCATGTGCCCCCACGTCCTTCAGTGCAGAATGAGCTTTGGTGCCCTTTGAATGAAGCTTTTCCTTTCTGCAGCTTTCCTCCACACAGTATTGGCATGTGGCCATCTTCAGTCAGGGAGCATACCTGACACTCAAGCCTGGGCAGTCCCTGGGGGAAGCTGGACGCACTGCCTATGCTCCTCAATATCCTCTGTCTCCAAAGGCAGTTGAACATATAGTCATTCATCTAATCCCCTTGCTCCTTCCGATGCACACAGGTCAGAAACCTGGGGAACAGAGAGGACGCTGAAGGGCAGACTAAAACCTCAGGCTGATGTGCCAAACTGAACATTTCCCCTCAGAAGACCAGCGTTGCCATGTTCTTCTCTTGGCCCATGGCGGAACCCAGAAAGATCCTGTGCTGGGGGTACAGAGGCAGATGGGGGACAGGTGATGCTCTGGAGGCCTGTCCCCTCCTCTCTTCATTGCCACCGGCCTCACGATTCACTTGGCTTAAGTCAGCTGGTAATTGCATACAGTGATAAATAGTAAAAGACAGGAGTTCGTCACAAACAAATGAGCCTCAACTAACCTCATTTCCTTTTTTGACAGGATAACAAGCTTAGAGGATAAATTCTCCCATGCAGAATTTGGTTTTGTGTTGCCAGCCACCTCAGCAATTAGCAAAACCCCATCCTTCCTCTTTGCTAACTTCCAGGCTGCTTAAAGCAAAGGCAGGTTCAGATCACCCTCCTCAAGTTTTGATTTCAGTCCCACAAGCTTTTTCCCTGCAGGCTGGTGAAGTTTTTCCCTATCCTCCCACCCTCTCCCTTGGAGATGCTTGAGCCTCCCCACCACCCACAGCTGCCAGCAGCACTGGGCTCCCGCACTGTCAGGTACGTTGGGCTCTCTTGTGCTCTCTTGTGAGTTATGCACCCTCAATCAAAGCCTTGCATTTCACATCCTCCACTGCAGCCAGCCCGGTGCTCAGAGACACTCCAAGGTGGGTTTTGCCAGGCCAGGAGCAGGTCAAAGTACAGTACAGTACAGTATGCAGCTCTTCGGTCACGTATCCACTCCTGGCAACAGCTCCTCGCAGGCAGAGCAAGCACAGAGAACTCCCTCACTGCCGGTTAAAACTGAGAAACGCTGCCTTAGCAGATGAAGCTGTTTGAGCTTCAACGAGGAGCCTGGGAGGGCTCTGGGGCAAGGCCAGGGCAGGACAGAGTGGAGCCCACGTTCTCCTGAGACCCTGTGGTAGAACCTCTGCCTGCCAGGGTGGGGAAAGCCAGCTGCGTACATCAGCAGCAAGGAGGCTTTTTCTTATGAACCCTTGCATGGTGTCTGAAGAGACCAGTCCGGGGAAGCTCAGCAACACTGGTGAGTAAATTAGCAAGAGAATGATGGTGCTTGAGATCTTCATGTGTCTGTCGGGTGTTGCTTGGTTTTAAGCCAGCTTGTTAGTGTTGGACACTTTGGAAGTGTCTTTCCTACCCTCCTGGAAGCCAGGAAGGCTCTCAGTTGTGTGCTATGTCTCTTGTTAAAGGAGCTTTCTCTCAGCAGAACTTAGGAGGCTACTGAGAGTCCAGAAATGCACAGAAATATTTAATGAACTTGGCAAAAGATGCCAGGTTGGCAGAAATTCGGGAAGACCTCTCAGTGGCTAAAGGGTTTGTGATGCTTTGCCTGAGACTCAGAGAGGTTTTGGAGCACTCCGGGTATCCGGCATCTCTAAAAAATCTGTCTGCAAGATGCAGAGCAGCAGGTACACCAGTGTAGTGCTCCGGCAACACACTGTTTAGCAACAGCCTGACGGGACGTTCTCCTCCAGCCTTCAGGTGCTGGGAGTGATGCTCATCTTCTCTGGTGGCCCTTTTCACAGCACCTTTGTGCAAATAAGAGCCTGGACCCTTACCTCCTCTTAGGCAAAAGCACCTTATTTAAATAATTAAAAAGCACTTTTCTCCATTTGTTCTCATTGCATCGTGTCCTCGCTAAGCACAGTTGTGCGCAGCGCTAAATTGCGGCTTTGACAATTTCTCCCGATTGGTCAAGGGCTTGAAGAGTGAAATCAGCAGCGTTCAAAATGAAGGAAAACTCTGCCGGCATTAGGTTTTGTTCCAAAGCCAAATTCGCCCGTGGTTTATTTTGAGGATTCGTTAAGGTGCGCAACCTGGGCCCCAATGCAGGTGGTGCTGGCAGGGCTGAAATCCTCCCCACGCAGCGAAGGCGTACATTTCTGGGGCGCCATTTGCAATGTGGTGGTCCCTCTGCATAAGGAAAATAGCCGGCCATTTCCATCTAGGATGGCCTACTGCCTGCTTAGGGACTTAGAGGGCCTGCCTGTCTTTCTCCGGAAGAGCTGAGCGTGTATGATTGCCACTGACTCCTCTGTAGGCAAGTTGCAGGTTTGAGTGGCTAGAGCTGTAGTTTGGGGGATTTTTATCGTGTTTAGGGCCATGTGGAAAATGGCAGATTAAAACACAATTCAATCTTAACCCTGTCTGTGGATTAGCATTTTAACCAAGCCGGATGAAGGGCGTCAGGGCACCTTTCCTTCTCAGAAACGACCGCTTGAGTGCAACCCTGATGCAAGAGTAGATCAATCTGCCCCTTTAGATTGCAGTAGCTCTGAAGTTTTGGACTTGTCCTGAATACAGAATTCAAAACAAAGCTTGAGAGACTGAAAACCTGTGTGGACTGAGAATAAGGTTTGTGCAAACCCCTGCCAAGCGATAAGGCAGCTCCCCCTGGCTCTGAGAACTGAACTTTCCTCCCCGGTGATGCTCAGGTGTGAGGGGAAGATGGTGCTCCTGTGAAAATGCTCAGTTCTGCAGCTCTGGATTAAGTGGTGGCTCTCTCATAAGTGCTGCGTTGAGTGTCTTTCACCTGTGGTTTTCCAGTGGGAGGGGAGGTAAATCAATAATTTGCTGAAGAAAAAAAATCTTTACAATTCAGCACACCGGCTATCAAATGTGTAACTAAAAGATGCCAGGTCCACTGCTTGGCAGGCACCTGGGTTTTGTGTACCTTGGTTTGGATTCTGGCTCCACAGACACGATCTGGTTTTCCCAGAGCTTCTTCCTGCTGCGTGTTTGCCTGGGGCTTAGACAGGTCGTGAGGACTTAGGATTGCAAAAATCAGATCGGATGCTCCTATCTTTGTTTTCAACAACAGGGACAAACTTTGCCCTTTGCAGTGCCTGCAGGGCAACGAGTAATGAATGTTTATGGGAATATCAGTTAGCTCTGCTAATAACCTGCCCGACCTTGCTGGGGAGAATCCCTTCTGCCCTTGCAAGACAGAAGTGAGTCTCCACCACCGTGGCGGCGATTCACCTGCCTTCAGGGTCCTTCGCAGCAGAGGGCATAAGGAGAGAGGTTCTTCCCTGCCTGCCTGCTCCAAGGGTACAGATACAAACTCCAGCAGCCTTGACTGGTGCTCACACACTCCTATGAGTAGAGGCATAGTAGCCCATTAGCCATGAAAAAGCTTGCCTGTAAATCTCCCTGTTCAGCTGGGGAAAATGTGAGCTCTATCCTGCCGCAGCTGTAGTGCTACCTGTTTTCCAACATGCTCCTAGCTGGTGCCTATCTTGTTGCTCCTTCTGCTTCCCTGCTCAGCTGAATTCTGCCCCTCTCCTGGCGTCGTTGATGCTGTCCCTTCTGCAGCGAACTGTCTCTTGCCATCCCTGCAAACGGGGAACCTGAGGCACTCAGCTTCTGGGTGCAGGCTCTCAATCGTGGGTCTGAGGGACTGGGGACAGCCCAGTTCCTGTCTCCATATTCACCGGGCACACCAAGGGCTTTTTCTGCAAGAGGAGCAGTGAAAGCCGTAAGTGGCTGGTAGGGGGGCTCAGGCCCCACCAGCACTGGAAGAAGCATAGCACTTGATGGGAGAAGAGAAACCCAGTGTAAGCTTCCCATTCCTCTCTCAAGGCAGGGCTGTTGTCCCATCACCGCTGCTACCTCTTTGCCTCTTCCATCTCCTGCACTGAGCAGTGCCTTTATGTTCACAGGATGGCTCCTTCAGCATATTTCCATGTCTTCAGAGGCTCTCAGGAGGTTCCCATGGGAGGAGAGGGCTTTGCACCTGGAGCCCAGCTTCTCATTCTGAGCTGTTCGAGGCCTCTCCGCTGGAAAAGAAGGTAGGAAGCAGTTTCAGAGACTGCATGTTTCATTTCCCACTAGGCCCTGGGATTTAATTTTAGGATTCCCTTCAGATGCCTTGCCTTCCCTGCCCATCTCCACAGGACAATATCACAGTGCACCATAGCTAAGGCAAGAGCTATGACAACAGGCAAAAGAGCTAGTGTCTCTGGGCTATCCCAAAGAAGTTAATGACATAATCAGAGCTGACACGTGAACAAAGTATTACCTTCCAAAATCCTCCCCTTGTCATCTTCCTGCACATCTCTTTGGGGTTTTCTGCCATTACGCGCTGCTTGTGCGCAGCAGCCTGTATAGCTGAGTACACTTCTGTTAGGGTTTGTCCTTCTCTATTCTTCTTGCTTAGCCCTCCCTTATTGAATCTGATTGACTCTGAGGCCATTGATTATAAATAAGGTCTTGGAGGAAGGTCTGATGGGTTTTGCTCCGTTTTTATGCAGCAGGCTTTGAGTTCTGGTTGGGAGCCATCGAGCATTGCTGCTATATTAAATGATGGTCAGTGATAGGAATGCAGTCACCGCTTAATACCACACGTTGCTGCTTTTAAGTGGGCAGGGTCTGGCTTTTGGCCAGGTCTCTCTGCTCCTGGCAGAATGATTCATTACCTCGTTCTGGCAAATGTATTTTCATCTGCTAGTTTAAATCTGATTTCTAGTACTCTGTGTGGTTCTCACAGCTGAGGAATTTCCTGCCCTTTATCCGCCTGTTTTCTTCCAATCTAGGCTAAAATCAATACACTTAAATAAATAAAGCCATTGGGCTTGCGAGTACCTCCTGCTGTGTCAGCGGCAGAAGTTAAGCTGAGTGACCAAAGATTAGTTAAGCCTTTTTCTTCTTCTTTAGGTAAATTTACTGTTGTTGAGGCATGCCAGGCTGGCCTGGGAGATGGCATTTTTCTGCTTGACCACAATGGGGAGAGTTCACCATCCAGCAGATCCAAGAGCATGCCTCAGCTTCCCATCGGTGGCAGTTCCCTCCAAGGGGAAGGGTCTCTGTCTCAGTCTGTCACCACCCCTACTCCTTAGAGTTTGGTTTGGGCATGGTTTTCTCACGTGGATGCTTTGTGATGGGAATGCTCTGCCACCGAGTTCAAGAGGATGGAGGCCACAGGAGGCAGCTCCATCCTCAAAGCACTTCCCAGGCGCTGTTTTTGCTTCTTCTCCTCCCCGGCAGACATGCTTTTCAGCTCTGCTTCTTCTGAGAGGGTTTTACAGTGTGTGGCCGAGACTCCATCCCACAGCTGCTGTCTGTCCTGCAGAGAGGGATGATGGCAAGAGCATTCTCTGTGAGATTTCACACATAGCCCTTTCTTCTGGGGCCAAGGGAAAAGTTGAGGGTGGTCTTTCCTGCCTAATGCCAGGAGTTACCCCCCAAGCACTTAGTTGAAGAAGCAAGAATCTAGAGCAATGACTGCAAACATATTTGGGATTTTTAGACCAAGCCTTAGGGTTTCTGCAGCCCTGCTCTTGTGCATGGGACATGGAATGATGGGGGTCTTGTTGGTGAGCAATGTGGTCTGTTCCCTGTCCTGGACTCAGTGCAGTGCCATGCCTTGGGCAGGGAAGACCTCAGCGCAGAAGAAGACAGATCCGCTTCTGCCTTCCTGGACAGAGCCCCCAGTTCTCCACAGAGCCCGGTAACTCGGTTGAGCAGTGCTATTCTCGGGCCTCTGTCTGGTACCAGCTTCCAAATCACAGTGTAAATCCCAGTCCAAAGGTTCCCCTTGACTCGGGCAATTGTTCAGAGATGTCTCTATGCAGCAGCTGTTGTAACACATTTAGGGATGGAGGGAAACTTCCTCTCTATCATTTTTTTTCATGCTGGGTTCTTTGGATTTGTGGTTTGTTGTGGGTTTTTTGGGTTGTTGTTTTTTTTTAAAAGAAAAATTATTTTGAACTAAATTGAAAATGTTAGCAACAAACATCAAACATTTTATTCCTCCCCCCACCATTTGCTGCTTAGTTTTGTGAGGAAGAACTGGTTCATAAAATCACATCCCACCTTTTCTTCCCTTATCGTCTACCCAGCTCTGGCTGCAATGCGCTCTGCGGGAGCAAGTAGGATGTGTTACAACCCAGTGGTTCAGCACAGGCAGGGGAATGAAAGTGCAATGCCTTCCCTCCCTCCTCGCCAATAATTGCAGGGCCTGGAGATGAAAGCGATGCGGCCTGCAGCGTCAGGGTCTTGGCGCAGAGGCAAGAGGGATGCCACATCAAGGCTGTGACCTTACGATTCCCTGCTGCGACAGCGGGTGTGATTTCCAGAGCCTGCTGTCCCTCCATCTCTCTGGGCTGGGTTGGGATGCCCTCAGACACCCCAGGGTGGTGAGGGCACCGTGCAGGGAGTCACGCTGTCTTTGGCAGGACCACCTCAGGAGTTCCTCTGAAGGTGAGTATGGGTATCACAAGCTGTGCCCCGAGCTGGAGAGATGCAACTGAGTGGAAAGGAGAACGGGCTCAGTTTACAATCAGGTACCTGTGCAGCCAGCAGCGTTAGTGAGAGAAAACAGAAAAGGACATGACAGTTACACTGGGTTTTCATTAAATATTAAGTGGAGTGAAGTTTTCCAGAGTGTGCCTGGGCTGTTTCCAATTGTCTGTGTGACGGCAAGAGAGAAAAGCCAAGTGGGTAAACCCTGGGTCTGGAGGTGCAGGGCTTCCCACTCAGGAGCCGTGAGGACAGGCATCATTTCATGCCGGGCTGCCTGCGCAGCTCCTCTTGTTTCAGCCAGAGCAGCAAGCCTCTCCCTGAGCTGTCCCACTACTGGTATGGCCCAAAGAGAAGAGCTGACTCTAGCAGACATCTCCAGTGAGAGCAGGGGAGGTCCTAGGGCCAGAGCATCACTGGCCCAGGATGGTGCAGCGACTGCAAGCAGCAGATACTTCCCTGGTTGCTAGCTGGGAAATTAACCACTCGTGGACCCCTTTTCTGCCGTGTTTAATGCAGAGGAAATTTCCTGTGCATAGGAAATCCTAAACAAGTGCTGTAGCCCTGCTCTCCCCTTGCCACAGGATCTGTGCAGCCATGACCCAGACTGGGCACAGCTCTCCGATCCCTCTCCATCCCCACCGCTCCCCCCACGTAGTCTTGCCTTTCCTTGTGTGGGAGCTTAGCAGGGCGGCAAGAGGAATTCTCCTTAACTTGGATTGGGTTAATAAGTTAAAATGCAGAGCCTTAATCCCTGCTGCTAAATCAGAATGTAATTCAGCTTATAACCACAGCCCAATCCATGTGAATTACAATCACTTTAAATACAGCCAGGGCTGGCCGGGATTTAACATCCTCCCAGGAGATCCTGAAAATGGAAACTGGGACAGACTGTTGCTGTGGATGAACCTGCCGTCAGGGGGAGCCGAGGCAGCGGGGCAGAGGGACTTTTTTACCTCCCAGACTGCCTGGAGAGGGGCACCTTTGGGTGCCACCCTTGGTCAGGGCTGCACAGCAGGATGATGCTGCGTGTGTGACACGGGCAAGAGCAGGGAGGGGGAGAGAGGCTGCCAGCAAACCCGCAGCGCTTTTATCTTTAATTTAGGACATTTATCTCAAGAGATTCTTTGAGCTTTAAAACAACTGTAAGGAGATCTTTGTTTGCCTGGCAGCATCTGGCTTCTGAAAGCAGGCACGTACTGTCCCGGCAGCAGGGCTGGCAGTGAGGGCTCACTCTCTCCCTCCTTCCTCCCAACTCCAACCTCTGCTGGGACAAACCTTGCTCTTCCTCTGCCTACTCCAAGAAGCCAGCAGAGAAAATGGGTCTTCCCACAGCTTGAAGCAACAGTTAGCACCCGACAAGTGGTCCCATAAGTGCCCAGGAAGATATCTTACTGCAACTAGCTTTCACAGACATATTATTCAGCCCTGGCATTCGCAGCTTCGTTATTCAGTCCTGATGGGGAAGGAACAATTGTTCATTGTCTCCTTCTGCAGTCCCAGCCTGGGAAAGCAGAGGTTTGGGAGCCTGCCTAGGAGCAGCAGAGTTCTTCTGCCGGCACTGACCTACAAGCCTTCCCAGGGAGCCTCGGGCAGTGTCTGGGAGCATGGAGATTCAAAGGCTCTGCAGAAATTGAGGGTCTTGATGGATGCTTTTCCAAGCATTGAACTGGAAAGTCCCTGTGGGAACAAGGCATTACTCTTGTGGGCTGCCGGGCACAGATACAGAGTTCATGGAGTCCAAGTTACTCCGTTGGTGGGGAGAGGTTAGAAAATAAGCTCTTCTTCCCAGACTGGTTCCTGTGTTTGGACCTTTTTAGGAAGACTCTGATGGTTTTGCTCATGTCACTCTTTTTTGTGGTTTCCTTATATTTCCTCTTTTTACAGTGGTGAAAGGCTAGTGCTGTCGTGCATTAGCACAATATAATACCTAGCACAACATAATACGTAGCCAAAATGACAATTCACAGTAATTTCTCAAAGCCTGGCATGTAAAGTGACTGGTGTACTGGGCTGGAGAGCTTGTGAGTTTTCTGTGGGTGTGATGAGGGAATGGAAACGATCTGAGTTCTTGGGTGCTTTCCCAAACCGAAGCTAGCCGTTTTTCTATGTTTAGATATGGTTTACTTAGCAGCACGGGTAGAGTGGAGAGAAGGGCAGAGAGTTGGCAGGCACCGGCAGAACGTAACCAGAGTATTGCGGGCCGGGATAGATGAGCAGTGGTACAGCAAAGGCCCTGGGGCCTCCTCCCTGAATGGCCACAGGGGCTTGCTGAGAGGTGAAAGGAGTGATGGAAAGGGTTTTGAATGGACCCCAGGGAGTGCAGCCTTTCCTCCCCAGAGAGAAGCAGCATACCCTGAGGACAATGGGAGTCCCCTAGGCCTTCCTTTCAAAGCTCCCAGTTAAAAGCTCCTGAAACCCTTTTCCCTGCCATAAAGGAGGGCAGCCTACCAGGGGTGACCTGGGCATGGCAGGAGAGCAGAGATACCAGGATGGGTGTGCGGACACCAGAGATCTGGATGATGGAGCAGAGATGACCTTTGTTCTCCTGACCTTCCCAAACAAGCAGTGGTGGGAGATAGACCATAGGAGGAGGGTGGCTGGAGCAGGATGCAGACCAGGGCAGGTGTGAAGGGCTGCAGTGCCCACCCTCTGGAAAGCATCGTCTCCCAGAGGGAGTTGTCTGCAGCCACCCACCTGACTATGCCTTAGCACAGACTCATCCCATGTAGGGAAATGTGGATTTAAGGTCAGCTTCCTCCCAGGCACTGGCATTTTGCGGTCTCAAGCCAACAGTGCTTGCTGGTGCAGCCCAAGACAGCTCCTCACCCAGGCAGGGCTGGAGCAGTGCTGGAGCTCTGGGCTAGAAGAGAGTGAACTTCCCAGCTCCTCAGACAAACGGTGCCTATGGCTCCCATCTGCACTGCTTTTGACTCCTTACAGAAATATACAATCAGCTGATGAATCTCTTGCCAGGCAGCTGGGCTGGCTTGGCCCCACAGTTGTTCTTCTGACATCCGCCCTGTGACCACCGAGATGTCCATGTGCATGATGGCCATTGCTCCTCTCAGCAGCAGGCTGGGCGTTAACCACAGTTCGCGGTAAGGACTTTTTTTTTTTTTTTTTAATGAACTCATCACAATATTTTGAATTTTTGCAGGGCTTTACAATGACATTGTTAGTTTCCCCAGAGCTTTCAGAGAGTGCTGTGAGCAATGCTTCCTCCTTCTTTTGCTGGCCTAACTGCAAAAGGGAGAGAGATGCTCATCTGAGCAAGGCCAGGATGGCACTACCCTCATTCCCATGGCAGGGGATCACATCACTTGCAGCTGAGACTGCCCATCCATGCACACCGCACATCTGAAAGGGAGACTCATCTCTCTATGGATGAACCATCAAGTGTGCTTTGAAATGAGGGTGGCCCCAGGACCTTGAGCTGCATGAAAAGGCCAACCTGACCCTGAAACTGGATATATTTCTTGGCTTTGGCCCATGGTATTCCAGTTTTTACACCAGTCCCATCAGCAAAGATCTGTCTGTGGTGGACAGGACAGGAGGTATGACAAAGTCCCAGATGGCCAGCTGATCCCTGCAGCCATCTGCCATCATCGCTCCATGTGACGGCTCAGGGCAGAGGGATGTGATCTCTCTCCCGGTACTGGAGCAAGCACTGGGTACCTTGAACCAACCATGCATTTCGAGCCGTCTGCTGTGCTGGGTGCCCACAGTAATTGGGGTGGAGCATCTCCCCACCTCAGAGAAAAGAGGTGTCCTCTCCTGGACTCACCCCACATGTGATGTCCCTACAGCCGAGCCAGGAAGCGTAGCTGTTTCCACCTTCCAGGCCAGGATGAGAGAGAGAGCATGCTCACTCCTCCCAGGGGATGGTGGTATCTGCCCCTCAATCAAAAACATCTGCTTTTAGTGGGCATGCTGCCCTGGCTGGAGGTTCATGCTTCCTGGGGAACTCCACCGTACAGGCCTTGGCAATTATTTCTTTGAGATTGCTGCTTCTATGCGTGCCCAAAGATGCCTGGCTGGAGAACAGCCTACAGCAGCCAAAGGGTAGGTTTGGTTTTTTTATAGGCTGCTTTTGCTCGCTTTAAAGGCTCTTCTTATAGGGTTTCCTCTCTGGGTGAATGTTAAAGGGCACCTTTTCCATCACAAGGCTGCCCAGTCCCACCAGTGGCTGAACTCGCAGGCTGGCAGCGGGCAGGCTAGCCTCAGAGAGGGCATGGTACAGCACCCCTATCATACAGCGCAAAATCATCCCTTATCCCATGTGCTGCCATACACAAGTGAGTAACGACAAAGTAAGGCTTCCAAGTGATTCTAACAGGGAATTGCAACATCTGCTCCATCCTTTACGCAGGCTGCAACACTGGGAAGACTAAACAATTTCACATGGGAGTCTGGCCCCAGCTGCAGTTTCTCCTGTGCTGGTAGAGATATAAAGGCCACAGTGAAGGCTCCAGGGAGATCATCCTGAAAGAGGAGGAGGTCAGAGGTAGCAGGACCACTGTGTGCTCATCCCCTCTCCCTACAGCAGAGTGACTGGGGCAGACTGCTCTTGTCTTCCCCAAATATGACCTCAGGATCAGAGCTCTCTCATCAGCAATCGTACTGGTCACTGATGATGCCAAGACCTGGATAGGTTTAAGACTGGCACAGGGCTGGCTTTGCTCTCCTCTACTCTGGATGTACCTCTCAGCTCAGCCACCGCTCAGCACTGAGATGCTGTTTGAGAATAACAAATAACCAAACTGCTTTGTCAGCGTGGAAGTCCATCACACCAGCAGAGGCTGTGTTTGAAATACAGAAGCAGTTTTTGCTGAGGAACTCCCCCAGAGACAGGCAGGTCCTGCATTATTAACCACGGTGCTGATGATGAATCCCTGTTAATGAGACGCGCTCGCTCAGCCAGCCAGCCGGCAAAGTGGCCACGGCCCAGCTGCTCTCAGCCCCATGCTGCAGCACGTGCCTTTGAGAGCAAGAGATGACGGCTCTGGGGAGCAATTGGCAATGCTGTCCTGTAAGATCTGGCTACTTTCCCTAAAATTTGCTCATGTCCTGCCAGAGTTGAGCTAGGTACACATGGAAATCCAGTGTTGGTTCTCTGGTGGCTGTAAAAAAACAAAATAAAAGGTGGCCTTCCCAGCAATACGGGATTGTGACTAACGAAAAAGATCTGTTTCTTGGTGTATACTCTCTGCTCTTCTCCAGAGAGCAATGTGGGCTGTGTCCTCTAGTCTGCTCTTAAATGGTTCAACCAGGGGAGCTCCTTCTCCTATGGCTCAACAGACTTTGCTGTTAGGAAAATCTTTACCCAATTTTTTTTAAACTCAATTTCATCTTACTCCATTTATCAATTCTCCTTTTGGTTTCTGGATGCGATTATTTTCCCACTGCAGTCATTATACCTCATAGGATACTTGTAGAATAGGATCTCATACACCCTTAGCTGACATTTGGCCAGGAAAGACATCTTAAACTCTTTCGGTTTTTGCTAAGTCAAACCTCCTTTGAGCTTTCCTAGCAGTATAATATTTTCTGAGAGTGTAGCACATTAGATGGTGTTTAGCAGCCTGTGTGGATACAGAAAGACTGGTCATCCTCCAGTGCATCATATAATGCCTCCACAGTCCGGCACGTGATCGCCTGTTGTGCTAACGCATTGCAAGCGGCGTAATTCCCCCAGCAGTGCCGCCAAGCTACTTTGCTCTGCACCGCAGAAACACTGATACTTTCCAGATGTCACAGATGATGTCAGACTCCTGATGTCATTGCCTTACACGGAATGAATCTGATAACCTAACGTGTTCATGCTACACCTTTCTGCCTGTTGATGAGTTTCTCTCATGTGAACAGTGTCCATCTCCAATGTTTGTCTGGGGGTTTTGTTGTTGTTGTTTTTTGGTTTGGTTTTTTTTCCACTTTAAAAGCAGAACTTCTTGCAAATCTTGTGAGTAGTCTGTGGAGTAAGGGCAATGTGGAGCCTGTGGAGTCAGGGCAATGAAATGGGAGGAGCAGTGCTGGGAGGGCACCAAAGCTCCCCCAAAATGATTGATAAATTGAAAAGATACAGCTGACCTTTCTTATACTTTCAGTTTTTAGGGATGTGACAAGAAGGGATGCTAAGGTAGCCCTTAGGCCTTGATTTCGGCAGCAGAGTTTGGCAAATGTCCCTCCGAGCTCACATAAAAGACCAAGAAATCCTGAGAAGACATTGGAGCAGATCTTGGTGATGCCTGCAGCACTGGGGATCAAACCCAGAGGTGCTTAGGACTGAAACAGTGAGAGGTGAGAGAGTTTGATTTGGCATGAAGGGAGGCAGAGCTGAACCTGCAGAAGGGATCACACAAGAAGAGGTACACCGAACAGGCTCTCTGCCACCTTAGAGGCAAAGTCTTATCTGCATGCAAAGTGGTGCAGCCTCAGGTAAAACGTTACTCGTGTAGGAGTTGAATAGATCAGACGTGTAATAACTTAATACAGAAACAGCGTTGCTAATGCTCAGACCACAGGAACAGTGCTGCGCAGACCCTCCTGTGCTCGCCCTCCCCGTACCACGTGTCTCCCAAGCAGTGCTGAGCGCATCCTCAGAGCAGCCCTGGGCCAGGCAGGGACAGTCTCCCTGCAAAATGAGGGGGAACAGAGACTGAAAAGGAGCCAGGAAGTCCCCAAGTGCGGGATGGGGAGGTGAGGGGAAGCGGTCTCCCCTGAGCAGGAGATCAGCTTTCCTCCTTGCTTGCAGACATTGTACCTGTAATGATAGTCCATGCCACAGGTTGAGAGTCACCTGCAGAATGGAAATGTCTTGCTAATTGGTGGCAGCAGGTTATGCTATCTAAATTTTGCAGGCCTACTGATTGCACATTAATCATCCTAAAAAGGGAACACGTTAAAGTAAGATGAGACCTACCACTGATCCCTGTAAGCATCCCGCCAGACACCTCCTCCAGCACCCGGGCCCTCTCATTATCATCCCCCTTGTGCTCTGCTCATCCTGCCAGCTTTTTGTCAATGTGGCAAAGCGTCTTGAAAAGCCCCACTAAATTCCTCTTAAACGCACCGTTTCACCAGAGGGAGCATGAGCATGGGGCCATGCTCAGGACAGCTGGGATCTGCTCCCAGCTTGGCTGTTGACCACCTGGGTGACCTGAGGCACAGCCTTCACCTCTGTAATTTAGATACTGCTGCCCACAACCTTGTGCATCTTGTGCAGTTGGGCTGCTGTCTGCCAAGGGTCACTGTCCTCCCCTTCTTGTGGCCATATTCCCTGGGCTTTGCTCTATGATGGTCCTCCCCATTGGGCCAGGTCACCTTGTGGGCAAGCAATGCTGGTCCCCAGCCCATCATCCGCAAGGGACGCGGTGAGGCTGCCCAGGCTGCGAGGAGACTCTGGGGCCCACAAACTCCTGCCAGTGCCGTCGCACCTCACCAGCGAGTGAGCTCTGGTTGTGCCTTGCCGGTGAGGGACCGCAAGCCTGCGGAAGCAAACCTTGAAGTGACAGCGTGGAGCCCCTCTTTTCAATTAGCGTTGCTATTTCGGAAGGGAATATCTGTGGTGCAGAGGTAACCCATGGCAACCATCTGCTGAACTGCCTTTCCCCCTGCTGGGGCTGGTTGAGGAGGGGGAGCGCGGGTGAGATGGGGGCCGGGGGCGATGCGGTGGAGGGGAACCTCACAAGTATTAAGAAGGCAACGTCTCCTCCCTCCGGGTCCCTCTCCTGCTCCCACCGGCACAGAAGTTGCAGGCCATGTCCGCGAGCCCCTCCACATCCCACGCAGCTGGATAATTTATGGGCAGCAGCAGCTCACCGTCGCTTTGTTTGCAATTTGCCTCTAAATATAGCTGCGCTTTAAAGGAGGAAGGCGAGCTCCCGCCTGCCCGTCTGCCCGCATCTTCTGCACCCTAATGAGGGGGTCTCTCCTCGCAGAGGGCAGAAGCGGCTGCGCAGATGGCGTCAGCGTGGCGGTGTCCACGCGGCACCTTCTCCGTTCTGCATCCCCCACACGCTCTGCCTCGCTGGAGAAGGGTGGCGATGAGACCCAAGCCTCTTCGGCTGGCGGTTAACCCCAGCCCAATCTGGCGGTGGTGTCCTGCCCAGCTGAGGTTGGTGGCTTGACTGGGTGTGCTGAGCCCAACCCATGGGCAGAATTTTTTTTCCTCTAGTCTTTTTTTAGCCAAAAATGCACTAACTGCATTAGTCCTAACAGAGATGTAACACCAACACCGGTGAAAAAGATTGCCTCTGGACATCACTTCAGCTAGCTGACATACTAAAAAAAAAAAATGCGCTCTCATCTCATCCCCCTGCCACAAATGCCAGCCTCGGCAGGGAGTGCAGCATGGCCCGGGCCACCTCTCATGGGCAGGGGTTAGAGGCTGCAGGGCACCCTGATGGGAACAGTCAGGGGGGCACCTCCCAACCCTCCAACGGGGCACCCTGCAGCAGCCATAGGGCCGGGAAGTTCTCATCTACACTTGTGCAGGTAAGCCCAGGGCTCGCCTTGCTGGGTTATAAGTTACCCCGACCCTTGCCTTATAGGTGCCGGTATTGCAAGCCGCAGTTTTGACCAGGGCTAACACATCAAGGGTCTGACGGGAAGGGAAAGGCACTGAAACGCTGACGAGGCATTATAATAAGTAGCAAGCAGAAATAAGAACCTACTTATGTTTTAAACATAACATTAATTAATAAAGAAAAGGGTATACTGTAGATACTAAAAGCCCTTAGATACTGAGGAGAAAAATTCTCTTTCTCTTATAATTTAGGAACTGCCAGAACATGCTTTTCTAGACCTGGATAACAGCAGCTCCATGTCAGATCTGGGGAGAAGACCCCTCTGCAGTGGCACACAGACCAGCTCTGCCCCACAAAAGGAGAGCTTTCAGAAAACAGTGTGAGGATAAATGGAAAAGGTCATTTTCAGACCGCACCACTCCATCACATCAGCATTAATTCATGTCAGTCCGTTACTTTGGATGTAACTGAATGGAATGAAAAATGACTCTAAGATTCCCCAGCCCAATCTGGCTGTACACTTCAGCAAACCTATCTAATAGGTTTATTATAGTTTATTGAGCAAGTGTTAGCCCAGAGTAGATCAGAACAACCGTTGAAATGCTAAATGGCCTCAGGAATGATGGCATTTTGGGAAGAATTATTGTGGCAGGATGGGCAACTCAGTTTCTAGGGCCCCATGCTACCTCCATCCCTGTCAAAAGAAATAATGGCCAAATTTCCTTCTGAGCCTCATGGCCCATTGGACTAATATATAGGGCCAGCCTGTCCAGCACATACAGTACCTTCAGCTCCCCCAGCCCAGAGGATCCTTTACAGTCGCTTTTTACGAGCAGGTTATTCTCAGCATCAGAAGCCATGATCCTGCCTTTCCTGCCACATGCTGAAGGAAATTCCCTTCTCCCAGTGTAGCAACGAATGTTACTGGGCCCCAGCCCTTGTGAGAGATGCAAAACTCGTGTCTCAGTTCTTGGGAATGCCACAACTAGCTCTGGCTGGGAAAGACTTGGAAAACACTTCACTCTTCCTGAAAAAGATCTCTAAGTCCTGTTAAAAAAAAGGGACTTGCAAATCTGCTTTATAGAGAGACCACATGCTATTATCAGACAAAGTTAATAACAAGGTTAGTTTACTGTACCAAAAGAAAAGTTAAACATCTGATTACTATCTCTGGAAACAAGGTTAGAGAGAGAGAAAATAGCAGACAGCTCCACCAACATCTGCCTGCAAGCTTAACTCCATCCTGCCCACCAGATCCAGATTTCTTTCATTCAGTGGCCAAACCAAGGGTTTATTCTAGCACGCTTGCCCTCACAGAGAGAAGTTTCAAGAAGCCACCCCTCCTTTCCTTGCAGTGCATTATTTATGTTCCTATCTTTTCAGGAGAGTTGTAAAGTGTAAATAGAGTGCTGAAGGGTATCACTGGGGATTTTAACTGTGTCCAGCTCTGGAGTTCCCAACATAAGAAGGACGTCAACCTATGGGAGCAAGTCCAGATGAGGGCCATGAAGATGATCAGAGGGCTGGAGCACCTCTCCTATGAGGACAGGCTGAGAGAGTTGGGGCTGTTCAGCCTGGAGAAGAGGAGGCTCCAGGGAGACCTGATAGCCGTCTTCCCGTACCTCAAGGGGGCTTTATAGGAAAGACAGGGAGAAACTCTTCAGTAGGGCCTGTTGTGAAAGGATGAGGGGTAATGGTTTTAAACTAGAAGGAGGTAGATTTAGACATAAGGAAGACATTTTTTACACTGAGGGTGGTGGAACACTGGCACAGGTTGCCCAAAGAGGTGGTTGATTCCCCATCCCTGGAAACATTCAAGGCCAAGTTGGAGGGGGCTCTGAGCAACCTGATCTGCTCCTTGCAGGGGGGTTGGACTAGATGGCCTTTAAAGGTCCCTTCCAACCCTAACAATTCTATGGTTCTATCATTCTGTGACTCATGATGCTTAAGTGCAGATCTCCAGAATACCCTTATTTTGTGCTAATTTAAGGTCTGTCTTTATAGAGTGGCATTGCTTCAGCCACCTAGCATTTGTGAGACCATTAATGGAGTGCTTGCAAGCTTATTTGAAAGCAGATGGCTCTGCTGAGAAAAGTGACTCTGCACTCCTGATTCTTCAACTTCTGCTTCCATCTCTTCTCAAAGTCATTCAGTCAAAGGGTACACATAAACTTCCATTGCACCATTCTCCAAATTACTTATTATATGAGTTCTTCAGCATCCTACAGCAGTTTTTCTTTTGGATCCTCTGTTCCTCAGCAGAATGATTTGCCACATACTCTCTTAAGTGATTTCATAATAACCTGAAGAAAAATCCTATACTTTTTTTTCTGATTACAACCTCCTGCCCCCATAAGTAATGCACTATTTCTGACACCCACAACCTGAGTTACCCTATGGCACTCCCACAGGGACTCCACCAGACTTATTAATGATGCCTCTGACTGATTCAGCCCCTGGCATAGGACCATCTCCCCCTGTTCTCAGGTTATAAGGAACTGAGGTTTCCCTCACATTGCGTTGATGGACCAGCTATCAGCATCAGCCTGGAGTGAGCCTTAAACTCATGGTTCCTCTTCTGTGGCTGCCTCCCTTTCATGGAAGTTCTCTCTGAGAAAGGTTGTGCCACCTTTCTCTCTCCCAGCCTTTTCACAACTCACAGCCATGCCCCAAGTCCTTTCTGACAGAGCATCCCAGCGTTCAATTTTCTGAAACCTAGCTGTTACACCCTCCTCCGCGCCCCAACCCCAGCAGGGATTCACCCCCTTTCTACAGCACACGTTATGAACACCACTGCTCTGCAGCACGTCTCCCACACAAACCGTGTTGCACCCTGCAGGCAGGCAGACACATAGGTGGCCCCTGTCATCGTGCAACAGCACCATGATGTCAAATAGGACCATGCAAAGCTCACCTTCAATGGGACACCAATGTGTGTTGGTCCAGAGGACAGAGACAATGCTGGCACAACATGGATCTGGATCTTTCAACCAGCTGAACACCTGTGCATTTGGGAAATTCCTCCGTGACTTTCCCAGGCGCAGAGACACGGTGTGCATGTGCTACCCAGAAGGATGTCTCTCTGCCTTGAGAAGTGACCACTTGAAATACACCAAGATCAGACATATATGTACACTAGGAGAGATGCAGAGGATGGAGCAGCATATACACACCCCTATAAAAACAATCCTAGGTAATGAATTGGCAGGACAAACTCAGATGGAATTTGTGCTCAGTGGTGTTTCTAAGGAGTGCTGCTTCTGCTCTTTGCAGGACTAGGGGTGCCAACGAGGGCTGTAGCTGAAGTGAAAGTCTCTGCTTGGCGTTCCAGATCTAGGTGAGTAATGCCAGGGAAGTGAGGGAGAGGGAAGAAGGCCAGAAGAAATCAAATGTGACCATACTTTTTCCATTTATGAGCATAATCATTAATGTTACTTGAGTGATCTGCTGATAGCACAGGGCTTGACGACTTCTGGTGCAACTGTGTGTTAACAATTAAATTAAAGACCTTCCAGCCTTGTCTCGTTATCCCTCATGTTAGCAGCTAAGGATCTCCTTCCCCTCATCCCCCTCTTTTTTTCTCCTCTGGGTAAGCAGAGGAATTCCCTTTTCACCCTCTTTTAATTACAGGAGCT
The DNA here is from genome assembly GCA_009806455.1 of Tetrax tetrax. NCBI lineage: Eukaryota > Metazoa > Chordata > Aves > Otidiformes > Otididae > Tetrax > Tetrax tetrax. The sequence continues at coordinate 293,263 of WHYT01017248.1, forward strand.
ATGTGACCCTTCCTGGAGCCGCTGTTGGAGACCATACAACTGGAATATCACTGTGTTCATAGAAAATATGTAAGTAGGTTACATGGGGGCGGGGAGACCATTAAACACAGCAGGACCCACTTAACAGAGCACCTGTTAGAGGAATAGAGAGTGGTAAGAGGATGAATCGGGCAGACAGAGCAGTAACTGCCTGGCTTTACTCTTTCTAACAAACTCCGGCTAGGCTCAAAGACGTGCCTGAAGCTGGGCAGTGAGGGAGGCTGGAAGAGACGGAGCTGAGGATGTTTTGATGCTCGCTGAGGCTAGTGCTGCTAATGACTGCTTACTGAATAAATAAATCAGAGAGCTCAAAGATACTCCTACAGCCACTGCTCTGGGCTAGCTGGCTGGAGGGCTCACACAGCTAATAGCTTTTCTGCTGCTGGTGGAAAGCCTTTGCTCTGTTCCAGGAGAGTGTGGAGCAGCTTGCCCTGACTCCATCCCTTCTGCGCAGAGAGGTGCTAAGCCTAGCTGGCTCCCACAGCCCCAAAAAACTTGGGGTGGAGGAACCCTGCCTGCACCTCCTGCTTCTGAAGATACAGGCTGGCAGTGGTCATTGGGCCACGTGGCCCACTCATCCCTCCCCTCCTGGCTGGAGTTGTTCCTCACAGCCCTGACCGCACTCTCGGCTGGGTGCTGACAGCAATGCCTTGCTCACTGCTTTAATCTAGCAGATAAAGACCGCTCAAAGAGCAAGTGAATGTTTTCCTGGGGTTTTCTTGCAGCGAAATCGGTCAAGGAAGGTGCCTCTGAGGCCAAAGAGGTGCCTCTGCCTGGCAGGCTTGGGGGACCTAGACAGGCAACATATAGAGGGGCTTGGGCTGTTGCATGTGCATAGGCCAGGAACTGTGGCTGCTACTGGTGGCACACGGGTGAGAATGGGTTTGGGTTTTATCCATGTTGTTGTGCCCACTTGGAGGAGAGTGTCCCCAGGGCAGGGGACAGTGGCAGCGAGGGAGGACCAATACATTGCTTTTAGATCTCGTCTCCTTCATGAAGGCTTTTGGGGAGTTTAGCCAGATTTAATCTTTCCTTACAAAATATATTTAAATTGTAAGTTGTTAAGGGTGGTGTTTTGACATTTCCCTAAATAGATTAAGGACTGCCTTATGTTTTGGAGGGAGGTTCCTCTGGCCACCTGGAGACCATCTCTGGCATTTCACTAGCCAGACAATGTTTTCCCTTTGTTGACCAGGGGTAAAACTGCACTTGGTTATATTTCAGTATGATGATTTTTTCATCAAACCTGGTATTTATATAATCCGTCTGCTGACAGATACCTAAATCAAACATTTAAATAGGATTAATGCAGACAGTTTATTACTGGCTCTTGAGGAGGACCAGGAATTATGGTTATCAACCATAACAGTGAAGTTGGGGTGTCTGACTCCTACAGCTTATTCTTAAAAAATACTATACAAATGGCTTCTGAACCAGTGAAAAGTCACTTCATATTCACTGAATAATAGAGAAAAGAACAAACTAAAATAGCTAGATCTGAATATCAGAATGTATTTTGAGTTCTTTCTTGGTGAGAGGAGGACGAATGTAATCACAAGCGAAATAAGTGCTGAGCCATATTTAACCCTCTCAGCACTCCAGCAAGACCAAATACAACTGTTTCAAGCTTTCCAAACATAAAAAATTGTCTTACCACAAAAAAAACAATACGCTCTGTTCAGTTTTGGGTCCACCTCCCCTATTGCAGGAGAAATATTCAGTGATGTCTGCTGCCCTTGGATGGGATTTAGCTGCAAAGGCCAGTTAAACCTGTGCAAAAGCTGCCTAGATGGCTCCTGGTTTCCAAAGAAGCAGATGGGGTGATTTGTCCAGGACTCTCCAGATCAGGCTTACGGCTGGATGTGGTGGTCCTGTACAATTTTGTTCTGCAGAATATAGTGCACAAGGGTATGGTAACAGATATACATTTTCCCACTCCAGATGGCTAATTCAAAATAATCCTATGGAGACAGTGACTGCAAGTACACTTCTTACCTCCTTGTGGTTACCAGCAGCCCGTTTGAACAGTGTTGATGAGTCCCAGTGGTGTTCTTGACAGGCAGTGTCTCTGTCTTTTAAAATCATCCTTACAGACAGGTGATTAGTTCCCTTATTGGTACTTTCACCTACGGAAATTAGAACTGAATGGGCTGGATGATCATTTTGCCCAGTAATTTATGCATGTAGTCCAATATAGCTCATATTGAGGATGTATTCCTCTCTCATAACTGGGGCACATTCCACCTCTAGAAGCTCTTCTTCCAAGAGAGGATGAATTATCTAAGCCGTCACCTGTCCAACACCATTCAGCTGCTATTTATTTCTGACACGTTCATGTCAGTATAAGGCTTTCCAACCTTGTAGAGATATTGGGAGATTTCATTTATACAATACAGTGAGATTGTCTGATCAAAGGCATACAAGTGGAAATCATTACTGTTATTTTCAGACATGTCTTTAATCATAGACTCTCCCTATTCATCGCAATCATTGCAATTGTAAATCAGAAGTGGGTTCTCTCACCACCTGGCCACTTCGTGCTCTTCTAATCTCTGCCTGTTGTCTGTACAGTGAGATTTCTCCTGCATGCCCCCTCCACCTCTTTGTGACGCAAACATGTTCACTAAAATTTGCTATGATAACTTCACTTTATGTGGATTTGCTTCTGCAAACAGAGATGATACTGAACTTTCTGGATTTCTCCCACTAGGAAATGAGGATAATACTTGGAGCTGTCAGTGCAGAGACCATTCATGGTGCCTTTCAACCTTGCTGGATTGACTGAATTATATTTCTATCAGCAGAAAGTATGAAATAAGTTACAGTTATTTAAACAAGGAAATAGAGAAATTTGCAGTTCTAAATACAGAAAGGAATAAGCTTGTTAATGCCCTGTCTTCTTAACAATGTACATCTTTTTTGGCTGATCATGCACAGGGTTTCAGTGCTTTAGTAGCTTCAGGCCAGAAGAACTGAGGTGTCTGCTTTCTGTTGTTTCTATGGGATTTGGGCACTTGATATCGTGATAGAGCTGGTCTACAGTCTCTCCCCAAAGCAATGCACCTGCACATCTTTTCCCCCCATCTCTTTCATCTGTAAAGACTTCTGGAAGTGTGGCAGTTGAGGGTGGAGCACCTGCAGAAAGGTCTATGTGAAGGAGGTCCACTAGACTAATCTGAGATCTCTGCTGGGGATCCTAAATCGACTGGGGCCAAGGAAGCCCATCTATTCCTCAGTTTTGTTTCTGAGGCTGGATCTTTTATTCTCCAAAGGTTACAAGCACACAGGATGGAGTGGCTTTGCCCAGTAGCTCAGGTCAATCCAGCTTGAAAATGGCAAAGAAAATCTGGGTTGGTTTTGAGCAAAGTGATTTGGGGTGCTGGAAACAATGAGAGCGCCGAGAAAATGTTGATGTTGCTGACTGCCTCAAGTGACAGCAAATCTCATACACTCCAGCCATGGAAGTGTCTTTATTCCATCAGCTGCAGGTATTACCTGTTTCCATGTGTTTGTCCCGTTTGGCTTAAGTCCCCTGTGTAGCTGCTTCTATAAAGGCTAAGGTGTTTCCCAATTCCCATGCCAGATGATCAACATCTCAGGAGGACAGGAATGGGAGATGAAGCCTTCCTGTCTGAAATCACAAATTCTAGTCTAGGCCCAGGTCATCTGAAAGTTGTCATCATCTAGAATTTCAATCTACTTATATTTGCCCTGCATGATTAAATATTCATGCCAGGATATTCTGCCATGCACGACAAGAATATTCAATGTAACCTCACTGGAAAGACCGTCTTGCAGATGTAGTCAATGTCCTGCTGCTTTCTGAAACAAATTCTGCATTTGTCAGTTGTCTAGCTTCTCTCTGATGGATGTCAGACTGGTCCCAGATGTCCACATGATCACCTCATTCCCAGAGATGGATTTTTTGACACACAGACTCACAAAAAAAAAGCCTTCCTTATCTTGCCTGAGAAGGCAAAGGGAATAACATGGTAAATAACCATCTGGCTCCCAGGGGTGGGTGACCCACCTGAGAATGAAGAGGCTGCTGGGGAGTAAGCCCTTTGCTAAGGAAGACGGCAAAGCAGCTTCCAGTGCAACTAGCTGATGGCTAATTTGCTTGGGGCTGGCAGCATGGTGCTTTCAACAGCCTGAACTTCACTTAAAAAAATTATAGTGATTAAGTAAACACAGCTATAATGGAAATCTTTACTCTGCATATTACAAACCAAAATGGCCATGAAGGGAGCAATTATGAAATCTCAGGACTGTGGTGAGGGGAGGAATCATTTGAGTTGTGCTGTTGTTTGTTTTTGTTCATCATTTATTTCCCTGGGGAAGCTTGGCTCTGAAGCAGTCTCTGCTGCATTGAGAGATTCTTTACATTTTTGTTAACCCAGTTTTCCATCCAGTCTTGAGCAAGACGGGAGGAAATAGACGGTTTTTACATAAAGTCACAAGACATGAAGGACTACCTTGGGGAAGAATTCCTAGATCCAGTCTCTGATTGCCATTATAAGCCCACAACACAAGTTGCACATCGATTACTCCCTCTCTGTTAGTCTTCAGTGACAAGACTGATTTTACGAAGACTTGAGAGAGCGGTGAAGATAATGCAGGAGTGGCAATGTTAAAACCATACTAACGGGAACTGCAATGATAGTTCAGAGACAGTAGTCTTCTTCCCTTCTTGGAGATATACCATTGGCCCTAGTGGGTCTTTGGGACTTGCCTGATTCAGGAAAATTATAGTGTAAAGCAACACCAGGCTTTCAGCTTCCACTGATTTTTGCTGATGTTTGTTCAAGACCAGAGGGAAATTAGCTGTGGGACTAGTCAGCTGTTAGTAGAAAATTGACTGAGAAATGGAGAACACAGCAGAGAAACAGCTGGGGAATGATGGGATGAGTGGTAATTCCTAGGTAGCAAAAAGATTGATGCAATCCAAAAATCCAATATACTCCCCAAATGTATATAGTAATGCAAGTTCAGCAGCTGCTTCAAGGGCAGAAACCAACTTGGAGAACTCTTCCTTGACTGAACAGGCTTAACCGAAGAAAGAGGGTCTAGCATTTCCTTTTGAGCCCTGCAGAAGCTGCAGATCTATCAGCGCCGGCGCTCAATGCTAGAGCCAAGTGATGTACAGACAAGATAGCTACGTGAAGCAACTGGCTACCAAATGATGATTGTTCAAGATTTCCATATGAGAACAAACATTTCTGTTAATGGCTTAGCACGTTTCAGGAACAGAGAGCAACCCACACAGAACTGAAGGAAGGGAACAGAAATGTTTGGCAATGCCTATGACAGGGCTGTATATTAACTAAGGAAGAAAACTGCCCTGGTGACTGTCCAGACCTTCCCTTGGTGCTATGGTGAGCACATCCCAGAGAGATGCTACATGAAAGAGAGGACAAGCTTTCTCCTTCCCAGGTGAAACACACTCAATCCAGGTACAAGGCCTCAGAGCTGAGCTACCTGGCTATCAAGGCAGTCTGAAACAGCAGCAACATGGGAGCTGTCTAGGGAAGAAGGGACTGAGTTTGGAGGACGAGGGACTGAGGGCTAAAAGAAAGGACTGAGTTTGGAGGGATAGGAATAAGTACAGCAGGGTTTTGACAGCAGACTACAGCTATTGCCTCAGCAAAGCCAACTGAAGCAAGGGAACCACAGCACATGCACACAAAAGGAATTGTTACTATTACTCCTATGCCGGGGTGATAATCAAACACATACCTGCAGGGTGGTCTGAAACCACCTCCCCCGTTCATCCTCACTTCTTCCGGAAGCCAATTAAGTCCTTCCCAGAGAGATGCTACATGAAACAGAGGCTTTTCTGAGATTGGTAATGGTTGTCACCCCAGCAATAATCATAATGAATCACACTCGGGCTCCTATTGAGCTCATATTTTCAAAGAGATGCTGGTTCTCGAGCCATTCATTAATATTAATTAGCATGCAGTCACGTTTCATTTCCCACTTATGTGTCCAACCTGCAGCATCCTTGTGTGTCCTGTGCTAACGAACCAGACGCCATTTATGCCTGGCACAAAATAATTAGCTAATAGTTGAGGAATACATATCTCAAGTTAGTTAAATATTTATGCCAGACTTTTTGCATTTTGGCTCCCAGCCCTCATCTGGGGGCTGCAGTGCAATTTAGGGAGGATATGAGAAAGTTTTCACAGTTATATGCAGCAAGCTTTAATTATACATCCTCCATATGGATGCAAATGTTTGATGTTATACAGATGTTGGCAACGAATTGACCACCAGGTACCAGAGCAGAAATAGCAAACTTCAGCAAGCAGATCAAAATCTAATTCCCTTGTTGTGACTGGATGCTGCATAATGCAACAGTCACTGTTTCGCTTCCGATTCAGCCCCTTTTGTCCAGTTAGAGGCCTCTGCTGCAAAATACTTCCAGGCGAATGAATTAAAAAATGGCCAAGGCTAGAGAGAGGATATTTGTGGCTTGGAAGTAAGCGGAAGTCACATCCTGCGTCTTCCCTAGAGCTGATTTCTGTCAGTGGGAGAGATGTCTGCCTTTCTGAGTCTTCAGATTTTGTGTATAGCATCCCCGGATCCCCAGGAGTCCCCAGATCCTTTGCCTCACCTCCCCGGAGCCCTCTCACACAGCCCTATGCTGTAATATGCAAGAGCCAGGACTAGGAGCCAGGACTACGTTAGGAAAAGCAGGATAGCCATGCTGGGGGATGAGATGATAACTTCAAGCTATTGCGTGGTGTGTTTCTGCCCAGCTGCTCCCATGCCGTAGAGGTGCATGTGCTGCACGGAGCTGCCACATAGAGAAGCACGCTGCACTGAAAATCAGCTCCAGCGGAGACATTCACCACCCAGCTCCTGCTGGCCACTGAGCGAGGCTGGGGCCACAGGAACATTACCAGGAAGAGCGAGGACATCCAGCGCTCCTCTGAGTTGTATGAGAGCTGAGATTCCCAGTGTTGCGCAAAATCAAGGAGCACCTCTGACTGCTGGTGTCATGTAGAGATGTGTTTGTGCGTGTAATTCCCAGTGCGCCTCCGACCAAAGGGGCAGAGAATGAAGGTGGCAGGCAGGGATGGCACAGGCTGTTAGCTGGATTTCTCCATGAGGATGTGCACAGAACATCTACTCCATTTACTACTGTATACATGAATGACATTGATATTTGAGGTCCTGCTGAAGGCTGGTTTTTGCTTAACTAACCTACCTCTCCCGTGTCCTAACCTTCCCCTCTTACCAGTGTAGAGAGGGTTTGCTTTTGCCTGCTTGGAAGCTCAGAACCCCCAAATTATCTGTAATGTCTTGAGCACATAATTATATTGAGCTAATCACTGCGATACCTACTGTGCTGTCAGTCAGGTGCAGTCCCTGAACCAGCTTCAGTGAGGACACGGTTTTGCTGAAGCTTTCATTTCCCAGAGCAGGTTTGAGCAGGGAAATGGTGAGAGGGAAGCAGTAGTGTTGGCTAATGTATATGCTAGAAACAATAGCAGGAGAAAAAGTGCTGGTGATCACCTCTCACACGAGTATCACGCCCTTCTGATCAGGTGAGATGACTGCCTCGTGAGCTGCAGCTGGGTCACACAAAGGAGCAGTGACCCACACCTTTTGTATCTCACCGGCAACCCTCATGCTCCTGCCTTTGAGCTTGCCTGGTTTCACAAGTAAGCAGAAGTGGGCTTACTCACTAGGTAGATGAAAAGACTTCTAAGAAGTATGTGGGTGCTATAGCAGATAGCATTGTACCTCACTAAACAGAGCCCTTCCCTTTGAGTCAGCCCGAGCTTTGGCGATCCAGCCTTTACAGGCAGGTTTTTTTTTCTTTGGGCTAAATTATGAAAACCGTGAACGATTTCTCAAGGTTCCAGTTAAATTGCAGTTTTTGCTGTTCCAATCTGCTGTTCCATCTCTGCAGGAAAAAAACAACTGCATTTTCCCTGCCGCTCCTTCTGTGCTGTGAAATAGCTGTCATGCTCTACCCTAGAGTTAGCTGCATTGTTGCGGGGGAAGAAATGTTTTTTCTGTCCATGCACGAAAGTGAATAGATAAATCTCTTGAGATGAAGAGGCAGTTATTTTGTCCTAAAGAGTGGGAAGTGGATGGAGGAAACAGAGAGGCGTCTACAGTGAGCTACAGCTTAAGAATCGGTGCAAGATATTTATTCCTTGCAGAGGCAGAAGAGAGCAGTCCCAGCATTTTTCTTCTCCTAGGTCAGGAACAGAAGAGTGACACCAGTGTAACTCACTTCTTCCCTCTTGAGAGATGTCTGTAAAGGCAGTGGTTTTAACTTATTGTATTTAATAAGGAAGTAAGAGACAATAAAGCAACAAAATGAAACTTCTGCCCGCAACACAGCAAAAAGGGGAAAGAGGTTAGACAAAAGTCCAAATGCCAAGTTTGGAAAGTGGAAATCAGGAGCGTACTGGTTACAAAACACTTACTCCACAGAACTGGCCTTGAACATGACGGATGCGCTCTCTTTGGTTACCTACAGCTAACATCTCTCCCATTGAAGTTTTCCGCCATGGCAATAGAGAGCTCCTCTCTTCGCATTGCAATGCAGAACTGCTGGGACTGGGAAGGAGGAAACCAAAGCAGCCTTGGCTCAAGGATGAGACAGCCCTCAGGCTTTAGTTACAATCATAGTTCTTCAAGGCCTGGCTTGTATACCTTAACATGTCCCTTAGTAATTTGCAGTGCCTCGCTCGAAAGGATGCTTGTGCTGGTGCACTCACCGGGACAGAGAAGCAATGCACGGGAAGGGCTCCTTGGGCCTCAAGAGCTATCCTCTGGATAAGGAAGTAGTTAAAGGCTATGGATGGAAAAACCTGGAATGCTGATAAGGCAGCTACTTGCTTTTCCATTGCTCTGTAAACTTTTGTAAGGGTGCAATAAAGGTGTTAGCCACACTGCCCACGGCAGAAGGGGCCAGGTTCTCATTTGCACTGAGGTTGACTGGAGTCCTGTGCACATTTCTGCCACCCATGCACCATGCTCGAGGGCAGAATAGCTGATCTGCCGCTCCAACATGCTAATGGAGAGCTGGGAGGAGGGTTTCAGTGGGGTATGTGCTTTCCCTTCTGTTCTGGAGAGTGTAAAGAATCATAGAATCTTAAGGTTGGAAGAGACCTCTAAGATCATCAAGTCCAACCATCAATCTAACACCACTATGCCTACTAAACCATGTCTTGGAGTGCCACATCTACACATTTTTTGAACACCTCCAAGGATGGTGACTCCACCACCTCCCTGGGCAGTCTGTTCCAGTGCCCAACCACAGTATCCTATGTTCTTTGTTAAGTTGGAAGGAAGAAAGCATGGAGGGCCAAAAAAAAAAAGGAGGTGAGCAAGCAGATCTGTAGCAAAAGTTCCTAAGTAAAGGAAAAATCCTCTCCCGCAGTCTGTTGAGAATAACACACGGTGCTCTAGTTACTGGGGGCACGGGTGAAGGGAGCTAGTGAGGATGCCAGAAAAAGAGTGCAGCAGGCGTCATTGCATGGTGGTGATCTACTTTTAAGTGATACCAGAAAAACCTATTAAATATATAACCTCAGCGCCCAGAAAAATGTGTTAAGAGGTTTATTCGTGTAGGAAAAGCTTCATCTTATAAATATAGATAAGGGCTTCTTTTTTCTCTTCTTCTTCTTTTGGATTTCCTATACAGAAAAAGTATTTGGACTGTAATTTCCCTTCTGGGAAGCTCTACCTAGTTCTGCTGCTTTCTGTCTGGCAGGACTGCGAGGTCCATGCTGCAAATGGGTTAGCTCAGTGTGATGAGTTCTTCCTAACACGTACCCCACTATATCCTGTTCCAAGCCCCATCCTGCAAAATTTTATGCATGTGCTGCCCTGCAAAAGGGCTGTTGGTTTCACCAAGCAGATGTAGGACTGCTGTGTGCTGACGGTGAAGGATAGTTGTTGTTCTTTTCAGGATATACCTGCTGTGGGGCTGCTGCTGGCTGACCTGTGAGGGAGGGAAAGATACACAAAATATGGAGCCATGGATCCCACTCTTTCAGTGTTTCCTTCTCTCTCTCAACACAGGCACTTTCATTTCAGACCCTGCAGAGCACCTCAGGTGGAAATGCTGTCGTGGAGATTAAATAAACCTGCTGTCCTTCAGGTTCCCACCTTCCTTCCTGAACAACTCTCTTGCCTCTTGGAGAGTATAGAACAAGACCTGTCTACCTCCAAAAGTCCAACAACTACCTTTATGCTGAACACAAGTCAATCTGTGTCTCACCTTTACATTCATTTTTGTCCAAGAAGTGTCTTTATGGATGGCTGTCAAAAGCTCAATCTCAGCAATGCCATCACCAGCCTGTTCTTGCTCACAGACCTCCCCAGTTACGCCTTTCACGGTCTCACCACACCACATGGCCTGCACTCAGGGCCACCATGCACCCTGGCTGCCTTGCTGTCTTCCCATCCACACAACCTTGTCTTGTATCACATTGCTGATGTGCAGTCTTTCCTCGTCATCTGCATGCTGTAATGCTTATACAGACTCTTGACATCTCAGAATGGCCAGAGCCTTTTCCTCCAGCCTTGATGTAGGACCTCGGAAGACACGCCTCAGAATGATGCTGGACTAGGTCATCCCCCTTTGTCCCCCTCGTTTGCCTTGACTTCCCATGTCTTCACAGCTCTTCAGCTGTTCCCACGCTGCCCTTTTCCAAACCACTTGGGAGGTGTGAAGGCCTGTGCTGGCCTTCCCTTCACAGTTCTTCACACAAACATTGTTGGGTTGTACCTATATGACCATTCTTGCCAGGGAGGAGACCTCTGTGGACATCCACAATACTCTGTTGTCATCCTTTTTCACATCTCCTCTAAGTTCCTGTCATGTGAGTCAGCAAACAAGTGAACTAAAGAACTGCAAATGTAGACACTTCTCATGGCTTAATCATGATGACTAACGGTTGCCTCATGGCTTCTTTATGCTCCTCTATCCATATCCATCTGCTGTTGCTTTGCTTACCAATCGATAACTGTGAATCAGGGCATTTCCTCTTCCCTCCCCCCCCACATCTGCATGGGGGCCCTGGTTCATGCCTATTGCTTCTAGAGGCTATGACAGCTTCCAAAATCACCCCATTCCCCAGAGTCAGGGCAACTCATGTCCTGCTGGTACAAAGAAGCTTCCTCTTATGAATCTTAAGGACCATCCCATCTGTGCAAATTGTGAAATGACATGATGACACCATGCTTGTGTTATAACGCCATTGTATTTGACTGCTGAGGTGAAAGTGGAGCTGGCTTGTAACCAGGTTGCAAAACTCCCACCTTGCTCCCTCTTGGGTGCTGTTGCTGGTCTGTGACACACTTGCAAAAATCCCCTCCTGCTGTATTGCTACCAGAGTGCTTTGGGTACTTTTTCTGATTTTTTTTTTTTTTTTTTTTTTTGGTCTTGGGAGTAGGATGATATAAAATCTGGTCTGTCTTGGCTTTGTAGAGACCTCTCAGGTGAGCTGTCTGTCGCTGCATCCATGCAGCCTGGTTCTAGTGCTAGTGCAGGTACTGGCAGCTCTTCCTCTTCTGGCATGGGTGCTTGCCGGAAAATTTATGAAACAGCTGCAGTGAGTGTTACTTTTTCCTACTGGGGTGGAAACCAAGACAAAGATCCTAAAGCAAGCCAGGAGGAAAGCCAAGGTTAGAGTGCATGGGGTCATGCGGACCTCCTCGCTGGCGGAGCAGACTGCTGCCATCTCTGTTGTCCTCCCCAGGGTAGTGGCTGGTGCTGGTGGCCAGGCAGGAGATGACACTCCTCCCTCAGCTCTGGCTGCCCATTGCAGCATTAGCTCTGGCCTGAAACACGTGTCTACAGAGGAATTCAAATGGTACTAGAAAGAAAACAAAGCAGAGCAAACGGCTCTTCTTGAAAAGCAGCTGATGAACACCACTGGCTGGAGCCAGAAGCCTTTTTAGGGCAAGTGACGGCTCCCCTTGTCCCCTGGGGAAGAATGCTCTGCTACAGCTCATCTGTCAAGGGAGGTTAGCAAGGCAATCTGGCATATGTTTTACCAGAGCAACGTTTCAGATTTTTGGTTTGCAGCCCTGCTCTAAATCACATTTCCACATGGGCGGGATCATCTGGATGGCTCCAGCGCTGCAGATGAAAACCTGTCTGCACTGGCTGGCCAGGGTGATTTGGTCGATAGCAAGTCAAAGCCAGCATCCCTCGGGTGTTAGCGAGGGGGCCATGACTGGGTCCTGCCTCGGGGGACACCATGACCTCAATTCTTTCCTGCTCTGTCCCTTGAGCTGTGCTTTCCATCAGCGTAAAGTGGGAGTAAGATAATATCCCTAGGATTTGGTAACCGTCTGTATCGGGGCCAGCTTGAGTCACAGGAGTTGCTTTAAGGCAGCAAATTGCTGAGGACAGCAAATCAGCCTGGCAGTAAGCGTCCTGCAAACCTGTTGCCTCTTCTCCCAGCTTCGCCCTGCGCCTGCCTCATCTCTAGCAGAGCAGCCGCTGCCGGGGCAGGAAGAAGAGTCTGGCTGCCTCCTCCCCACGGCCAGGGCCTCTGTGAAGAAGTGACAGGGTGCAGGGGGGAGGGATGAAACCCAACAAGCTTTCAGTCATGGGAAGTTATTTTTTCCTCACTCTTGAGCAGCAAATACCACTCATGTGGCAGAGCAGCTCTTTTCAGCATGCAAGTGAACTGCTCTGGGAAGTGAAGAGTCAGCACAAAACTGTGCTGGCCATCCATGTTTCGTGGGCGTGTTGTTGGCAGGCTCGGCCGAGAGGGCTGAGGAAGCCCCAGAGCAGGACGACCCCTTTGCCTCCCTCAGCCATGATGCTACTGGGGGTGTCAGATGTTGTCAGGTGGACAAGATGCAAAGTGGTGAACCAACCTCACCCCTGCTCTGTATGAAACCAGCGGCTTGGTCCCTGCCACAGTTTCTTGTTTGCACAGAATTTAAGGGGGTGATGGTTAAAAGGAGGAGGAGAGAGGTATTTCCAGTTCTGTGGAAAGGGCTTTTGTGTCCATTTTGTTCTGGAGGTGTAGGTTTGCTTTCCCATCTACTGTTGTAAAAGCGGCGCAGGGATGCTTGGGCAAGCTCCTGCCTATAGCTCGGTGCAAGGAGAAAGGGCAGTGTTGGCTCTGCCAGCGCACTAATTCAAAATACCTGGCTGCAGCCCCAATGCACCAAACCTGTTGCCTCCCTCGGGAGACTACAGGAGCTGAAAATTAGGAGGCATTGAGTCATTTGCAGTGTAGTGGAGAAGCCATTCACTGCCTGCCTGTGTTGCAGGCAGGTATCTGGCTGCCTGAGCTGTGTGCTTTCAGCCCTGGGTTGGAAGTGAGACAGCAAAGCCTGCCAAGTTTGGGAACGCTGACCCTATGGAGGCGTGCTCCATGGAGTGGGAGATGAAATGCTGAGGGAGAAAGAGAAAAAGCTGGTGGAGGGGATGAATGAGGGAGCAAGTCTTGTAATTTAGCATTCAGGCACTTTGGTAGAAGGTGAGACTCCTGGGCTTTCATTCCCGCTCTCATTAATGTTTTAGGGTTTATATAATGATTCTTAAACGTAAAATGCAAAACAATCCTGGGAGTAACAGCATGGTGTCCTAGACTTCCCCCTCCTAGATGAGTCCCAAATCATTTGGTTATTACATAAAGGTCACCAACGCCCACAGCAAAATGCAAGCAGAATGGCTGCTGTCTTCCAGTATCAGCTGCTATCTTGCCATCAGGCCATTATTGAGAGAGGTTCGAATTGGCTTCAGTCAGAGAAATGAAGGTGTGGACTCTGAAACCTAATGATTGCATATGTCTTCCAGAGTAACAATCAAAGGGCTTATCATAGCTAACTGGATGAAAGAAATGTTTTAAGATAAATGACAGCAGCTGAGAGACTGCTTTTTTTTTTTTTTTTTTTTTTTTTTTGTACAGTTGCCCAGGACTGTTTAGAAAGAATTCAGACACACCCAAAGAGTATCACATTGTTAGACTGGGCCAGGAAATAGGTTTTCTTTCCTTAAAATGATTCTATGGAAAAAGGTGAAGTGCAACCAGGAGCTGAAAGTCTTGTGGGATGGGAAGCTAAAAGTGTGTTTGGTAAAGGTGATTTCTTTTTTTTCTTTTTACTGCTGAGACACCCATTTTTTTTTGCTGGTTGAAAAAACCAGCATTGAAAAAACTTGATGATGGGACAGTCCATTTGCCCATTTTTCTATGTTACTTTTCTTCCCAGGAGGGAAGTAAAACAATGACAAATTGCTGCTCCATCAGTAATCACGAGGCTTGTAGTCAACCTTTCACTCACCTGCCTTATTCTGGCACACACTCAAAGCATGGGGAAATCTGAGTTAACCAGCAAAACATCACAAAACTGGAACTCGAGCTTGATTTTGGTAGGCAGGATTAGAAAGCAGAAAAGCAGCTTATTCATTCCTGCGTGCCCTTCAGACAGAGCCTACAGAAGCTCGGAAGGTCCCTGCAGCAGCTGCAGGCCGGGCTGGCCGCAGAGCCGAGCCTACGGCAGCTTGCCAAGGAGTACCTGGGGCCCTGCCTGTGTCATCCGTGCTTAATGAGCCCGGTCCTCTTGGCACTGCAAGGCTCTCTGCCCCTGTAATAAGTGTGTATCCATGTCAGGACCAAGACGTTTTACCACTGAAGTACAGAAGAATAGTATTATGGACTGCTTTCTGCCTGCCCTGGATGAGCCATGCAATAGCTGAACTCCACAAAACACAGCGCTTGAGAATTAAATCATGATTGAATGCAACTTTGCATTATCTTTTACAATGATGGTGGTAGAACACTGGCACAGGTTGCCCAGAGAGGTGGTAGATGCTCCATCCCTGGAAACATTCAAGGCCAGCTTGGAGGGGGGTCTGAGCAACCTGATCTCATTGAAGATGTCCCTGCTCCTTGCAGGGGGTCCCTTCCAACCCTAACCATTCCGTGATTCTATGATCCTACGATTATTCTGGCTTTTAGCTCTCACGGATCCCGAAGAGCACACTAAGTTGCGCTGCCGCTCCAGCCATCTCTGGAGGGGACACATGGGAGGCCTTTTGCAGCTCTCTAGCAGGGGTTTGAAGCCATAGCTGACCACCAGCCCCCTCCCCTGTGCTTGCTTTGCCCAGCCCAGGAGCAAGCTGGCAGCCTGGAGGGATGTCAAAGAAGGTGGGAGTGCTGCAGGTATTTAGTCAGGTAGCCACCTCGCCTCTGGCCTTCTTCATCTTCAGGAAACATCTTTTGCTCTGCACGTACTCCAAAGCTTGAAGCTGCTGCGTGTTTCTCAGTGTTTCCCGCATGTCATTCCTCAAGCTGGTAGCATAATGTTTTTCCTCGCAGGTAGATCATAACCTCAGGCGGAGCGCAACTTCAGACATGGGGACGTTTATGAAAAAATTGGCATACTCTTCTGTCAAGCAACAGTTAAAAGAAAATCTGCAAAGAGATTAGCTGCCATACACTCTGGGGCTTGCTGACAGATGTCCCGAAAATCTGGAAATGCGTCGATCTATCTTTACACAGCAGGGTTTTTTTTTTGTTCTCCCTCCTTCTCCCTCTCCTCAACCTAGGGCACACAAATGGGATTTCCTTCACGTCTAGGAGGATGCCTGTGAACTGCCTTGGTGCCATCCACGGACCAGCATACCAGTCCTGGGGCGCAACCTAGGCTGAGCTAGACCTGAAACCTCAGTCTAGCTAGAGATGCCAGCGTCCCTGCAATAGCAGCACTGCTGCTTTGTGCCAGGGCAGTTAGGATTTTCTCTCTGTTCCAACTGCAACCTCTCAGCTCATTTTAAAGGAGCTTAAATGTTGGCCATTAAATATAAATATCTCCTTTTTCCTCTGGGTGAAACTGATGTTCAAAACTTTGCATGTAAATAAGGTCTGGAGAAAATGTTTTAGGCAATGTTTTACTCAAACTAAACGGCTCTGGCCATTCCTCCCCGCTTTAGCCCCGAGCTCTAGGTGTGTCTCCTCTCCCTTTCACAATGTGGCAGAGGAGCTTTGACTGGGTTGTGACCTTCCCCCAAGCACCTCTTCAGGCTTGGAGCTGCCAGAATACTTAGTCCTGCGGATTGTGTTGTGTGATCTTGAGCAAATCAGACAGAATAATTTTTTTTTAAGGTGCTGTTTCTGGACGGTTTGATTTCTGATTGCTCAACTTGAAACACTCCGGTGGCCTCTGAGAGGAGGGGGATGCAGATGCACACCCACCCCTTTGCAAGGGTTACAGGCTTTTAAACTGTTCTCTACCTCTGGTCGGAGTCGCTGCCCTCAGGGAGGGAGTCACTCCTGCAGCTGCAGTTAAATCTTGCCCTCCTCTTTTTCCTTCTATTTTCCTCCAATACAGGAAGGGCATCACTCCTCCTGGCTTGCAGAGGAGTCAGAAGTCTCCCACCTTGTTGAAAACAAGACAGGGGCCTGCCTTGCTTGGTGGAGCCCAGTCCCCACTTTGCTATACCCTGTTACCAGTAACCACTGCCTGCTAGCAAAATACAAAAGATTGCAAATCTGTCTTGTGCCTTGTTCCCTCCTCTGCCTGCTGACCAGAGGAGTGGGGTAAATACCCACTGGGTCCAATACTTGCAGGCGTGCAGTGTTTTGTTCTGAAGAAAGACCGGCATTCTTGTTTCATGATGTAAATATGTTGCATTTCTGCCAAGCTCCTTTTCTCTGAAGGCTGGACAACAGCCTAACTTCACTCTTCATCTGTGGGTCACAGGAAGCTTGTGCACATGAGGCAAGCAGCGTGTTTGGAGTCTGGATATTGACATCACTTTGCTTTCCCAGGGTGAAGGACGCAACTCCCAGTCACAGCTGTGGTATTACAGCAGCCTCCAGCAGCCCAGAATTTTGGGAGGCATCTACCTCGATGGCCCTCGGCCACACAGCAGCCGCCCAGTCTCGCCTCTCGCCTGGGCTGCAGGCACCGGCTGGTTTTGCTTCTCCTGCTGGAAATGTGATTCTATGATTCTATGATTCTATGAAAAGGCAGGGCCGACGGGAAGCGCCTGTGACTTGGTACGAGGACGGAGCAGCTCAGCACGCAGCAGCACGCGGGATCGCTTCCCCTTCGCTCCAAGAGCTCCTGCTGTCCGGCCTCTACCCCTGCCTGCAGCGGTGAGCAACGGGGAAGCAAGCCCAAGCAGACTGCTGGCAGTGACAGCGCAACAAGAAAAGACGGCGGTGTGGGTTGCGACCCGATGTGTATATCACCAGCAGCATCGCTTGAGTCACGCCTGTCTGCCTCCAGCTATTACAGCAATCCCGCCGCCAAAGAGCAACCACATGGCCCGACCAAAATGATCCGGCTGCTGCTGAGGACGGCGCTCCTGAATGACTCAGTTGTGCTGGGAGTACAAGGCAGCCCAGATCTGTCTTCCTGGAAAGCTGCTTCACAGTAACCTTGTGCTTGAGAAGGTCTTGTCTTTGAGGCAACTGTGGTGTTCGCTCCCATTCAGCTGCATGAATAAACCACATGGATGGACAGACAGATGTCCACAGGGACGCAGGAGCCGAGCCTGAGGACTGGCTGGCTCCCTCCGTCTGAGAAAAATGCCCTGGCCGAGCCTCAGTTTCCCCACTGATGCAGGAGGGAGGCCAACGTTTTCCTCAAAAGGCCAGAGACTGTTTGTGAAATCCCCTGAAGAAGGACACTCTCGTGAACACAAAGCTATTTTCATTATTGGGTCAGGGAGGAGAACACGCGCAAAGGTGATGAAGCTTTTGAAACACAGGTTCCCATTAAACGTCTTTAGCACACATAGTTCTTATTATAATCTAATTTGACTGGAATTGGATTAATCTTATAATGCTATAAAGTCATTTCCATGGTCTTTTTATATTTTTATTGTTACTATGCATTAATGCAATATCCCGCAAGAGCTCTGAGAAGAGGATGTGAATGCTTAGTGAGTCGCTGGTAACATTTTTGCAGGGCATTTTTACGTTCCTCTTAGGCTTGTATGCTGTAAAGTGACACAGTGCCTGGAAATACCAAGAATGCACCTAAATTCATCTCGAATTATCCTGTGACAGGCTCCACTGGTGAAAGCAATGTATTTGGAGCCAAGGAACCAGGGGTCTGCTCCCGGTTTGTCCCTGACCTGCGCCGGGAGCTCACCTGAATCATGCCAGTGTTCTCCTCTTCAGCCAGAGATGGAAATAATTTGTCCAGACAGGAATGTAGTAGGTCCATGGTTTATAGCCCATGCTATCTAGAAAAGCTTTCTTCTATCACTAAGCTTTAATGCTTCCTTTTTATTACATTTATCCTGAAAAAAAAATGCTTTTTTTTTTCCTGCCTGTGCCCTGTATTTCTTAATTTGCCTTTTTTTTTCTTTTGCTATTATTTATTTCTCTAGTGATACATCTTCTGAAGGATTAGAGTAAATTATCTTTATCCTGCATCCATTTAAAAATGCTGGAAGTTTCCTTCAAAGTAGCCCCACAGTGCTTGCTCTAAATACTCATGGGCTTGTCCGTAAAGACTTTTAATAGGAGATGGTGTGTGAAAAAATATTGAGCAAGCTGAACGATATTACACTCAATGACGTTTCAGCCCTCAGAACACCTAAGAGAAAAGGCAAATAGACTGGTATTTTCTATCAACCCTTATCATCACCTCTGTTCCTTTTCCAAGTCTCACTTGCAGGCAGTCTTGATGTAATTAAAGCTTAAGGGCCAAAGCGTGAGTTTCATTTTCAGTGCAAATACAACGCTAACCCTTTCTCTCCCACACGTCTCCGCTTATTCCGTTCTTTGGCTCCTCCGTTCAGAGAGCATGACAAAGCTGCAAATGAGACCTCCCACTCTGAAAATGGCACGGCGTAACATTATTAGCCTGCAGAAACAGAATTTGCTGGGTCACCAGGAGCTGGCTACCAAGGCACCTGCCACGCCAGCCCCGTTGGGAAGCAAGTCCGTATGTTAATGCAGACAGTTTCTGACTTCTGCTGGGTATCAGCTTCTAAGGACTTGGCATCTTTTATTAGATGGCTTGGGATTGCGGTGGTTTCTGCCTTTCTGTGGCACAGGAGGGTTGAGTTCCTGCATTTGCATCACCAAGAAGACCTCACTGGGGACTCCGTGCGTAGGCAGAAGGGTCTCCTGCAAAGAGTTCTCATGGGATCAGAGCATGGGGAGGGTACCTCACTCTGCCCTTGCTGTCACTCCTGGCCTCTTTTCTTATTTTTGTGAGCAGACGAGCAACTGGGAGTTTCTTGTGCAAGGACATTTGAACACTGGCACCCTTGAGAAGTGCTTTCTTATTCATCTTGTATTTACAAACAACATAAGCCTCAGTTCCCAGTGTTGCCCTATTTGTGCATTCCAGTGTTTCCTGGATCTACTTTTGGCGCATTTCTGCCTTTGACACCTGGAAGTGCCGATTGCCCGGGTAGCATCCCGGGCGCAGCCGTGCCTGCGCACCGGGAGGGCTCACATCTGGCAGCCGGGTGTACACATCTGGTACCAGCCCTGGCTTCGGGTTTCGGTAAGAGCGCATGGCGGCGGGGCGGTCACGAGTTGGTCAAAACTTGGAAGGAGTTTCCAAGTTATTTGGGGTTTGCAGGGGAACAAAAGGCACCATTTATGCCGTTTGCCAACAAGCCGGGTTTCCGAGGAGCGCCCGAGGACCCTCTTTTTTTCCCTTACAACAAAGGAACCCGATTTATCCCTGCTTTTTTTTACCACCCCGGCCTCGCAGCCCCACGTCACAACCTCCCAAAATCCAGGCTCCGCGGCGCCCTCCCCTTCCCCCAAACCCTGTCCCGGGAACGCCCAGAGGCCGGGGTCACCACCTTCCCCGGTCC
>WHYT01017248.1:313113-342646 GCA_009806455.1 Tetrax tetrax
AGCCTCCTCGCAGGGCTCCCCGGAGGGTCAACCCTGCCGAAAACACCCAACGCCTTCTCCCGGGAGTTGTCACTGCTCGCGCTGCTCCTACGAGAGAAAAAAAAAATAAAATATATATATATATTTATATATATAAAATAGATGAGGGTTTCATCTCCACCTGCAATACCCCGGTGGCCATCCGGGGTCCCACCGGAGCGGTGGGAGCTGCGGGGACCGGTACCTCCTCCCCGCCGGGCTCCGGCATCAACTTGGGCTGGGAGGGCGAGCGGCCGGCCAGGGGCTGCTCGGTGCTGGGGTCTGGAGGCGGCCGGGAGGGGAGTGCTGAGGGTGGAGGGGTTACGGGTGAGCTTGCACAATGAAGGCAGAGGAAACGCCTGGGGTAGTGTAGGCTGCAGAAACAAAGTCTTCTTCTTGGCTCTCGAAGGGGACGTTGACATGTAGAGGGGAGGCAGTCCCTGCGCTCGTAAAACGCCGCTTGGTTGCTTTGTGCCGTCTCGCCGAACTCCTCCTGTAGTCCCTTCTTCTCTTCGTGCCTGCGTTTTGTACCCCGGGAACCGTTAAACGTGCGGTTTTGTCCCATCCCGCGAGTGCCTGCCCAGGGGATGGCTGTACGCAGCTCTGGGAAGTCCTTCGGGACCCCACTGCCGGGTGAGAGATGCTGTAGCGATGCAAAAGATCCCTTCCTGCAAATTTGGGAAGAGCAGAATACAAGACAATTAATGCGCCTCTTTACGTTTTTTGCGGCAGCCCATGTGTCTGGCTTAGTTCTGCTGAGTCGATAGGAGCGTTTGTGGAAAATACAGCACCCTCACGCTGCTTTCTGCCTGTGTATGTGCAGAGCAACCTCAGCGTTGTTTTGATTTGCCTTTTCACTGGGAAGATTTTCTGCTGGTATAAATGTTATTGAGGGAAGAGGCAGCAAGGCTGGCAATTTTACTGTCTTGAGAATTGCCACATACCTGCTCTGCCAATTTGGAAACCATGTCTTTACTTGAATTGCAGTCGTGCTTCTATGTCTCTCATTTGTGTGCGTGCGTGGTTTTTCATGCTCTCTGTCTGTCTTGAGGAAAGAGGAAGAGAGATGACTCTTTGAAATGGTTTTGGAGAGGGTTCAAACTTCCCTTAACCAATAGCTTTCTTCTTGGGTTCCCTGAAAAAAAGCCATCTTAAAGCTAAGTTTATCCAGGCTGACTTTTCTCCACGAGTACAGGCAGTCTGTCGTAGCCCGTGAGATGGGTGTAGACAAACGGCAGTCGCTTGCTGCCTTGGCTTCGCACGCTGAGTCTCTCTGGTCGAAGAACAATAACATCGCTCTGCATTAAGTCTTCCTAATATGGAGCGAGTGAGCGAGCGGTCGGTTGCCTGCCTGCTGCTCCGAAGGGCGCCCGGCTGATGCAGCGCCTAGCAGCAGAGGGCATCGTCTTGTCAAAGGCTTTCGGAAGGTACAGAAGTGGGACCTGTCATACACACCACTGTACACCCCGCCTCGGTGCTAACCCGCCAGCTGCCGAGGCCGCCCTGACTCCCTGCTTGCTGGGGCTGGCTCTCTGGGTTTGATCTAAAACTGGCTCTAACCTGCCTTTGCCCTCACTGGGGGGTGAGCTGCGAGGTGTCTTCTGTCACTTGGAGAATCGGTTGCTTTTCAGAGGTCCCCAGATCCCATGGAGGATGTGCCTAGTTTGTAAAAACGTTGTGCTGGCCTCCTTGCATTAAACGTGAGGCTGTTTTTAGCGGTAGGAAGCTTACCCACGTGTATGCTCAGAGTTTAGTTTTCTTTTGGTGTTTTTCAGCTGGATTGCTTTAGGCAGTTGATCTGCCTTTGCCCGGCTGCTGGTTTTAACAAAACCAGGGATGTGTGGCTGTGACTCAAAGCCTGGAGTTGCACAAAAGTGCTTAGGGCTGCTGTTTGTAAAAGTGGTACATCATTTGACTTAGTGGGGAAGAGGCTGGAGTGAAAACCCTTGTTTTGTAACGTAGATCTCTGGCTGGCTAGAAAAGGACTGTTGCTTTCCAAACAAGTGATGTTAATGCTAGAATACATGGGTAAGGTACTGTGGGATGAGTATGTAGGAAAAGAAATGCAACTCAATTTTTCCTTATCCTGTTGCAAACTCGTTAGAATTGCTGAAGGAGGAATCGTGGTTACGGAAAGAGCCGGTGGATGATTTAATGTAATCTATCAAGTGTTAACTAGCGACCAGAATCCAAGTAACTGCAAAACCAGGGTTTGAAAACCCACATCTGGCATGTGGGTGTGACATTTGTAGATCTCTGCTGTTTTTTGCCCTCTTGCTGCAGTGTTTGTTACAGGGTTCTTTAAACAAGTGGCACTTCATCACAGCAAGTACAAAATGGGAAAATAGAGCAAGTGCTGTAAATAATCCCCATGCAGCGATGAGACCATTAATACTTGTGCCAGCCAGTGCTAATCCTATGTGTAGTTGCAAGATTTACCTTCTTTTTTGCAGGGATGCAAAGTCTGATACTCCTCATATTTATAGTGTAATATATAGGAAACACAATAGGCTTCTGGGGAATGCTGAATTCATTCATGTCGGTGACTGCTTTATGAATAGTTCTGCTTTTGAGTCTCCTGCAGTCTCCAGAATACCACCTGTGAATGCAATTTACGGCTCTTTGTGTTCAAACATTGCATATGTATATATGTACATAGACTCATTACCCTCTTCCTCTCTCCATTCATGCATAGTAATTGGTGATTTATTTGCGATTCCAAGAGGGGAGCAGAGCCTTCGTAAGGTCTTGAAACGGCAGCTCACTTGTAAATGGCACGCTAGAGTGAAATAACGACGCAGAGGTGACTCTTGGAGGAAGAAGGGATGATCCGGAAGACCTGTCTCCCGGAGGGAAGGGGGTGCTTGCTGGGGAGCAGACAGGTTCAGTTGACCGCCCCTCCAGTGCTCTGCTCTCGCACCCCTCCTGCTCTTCCGCTGCATGCCCCGGCGCAGGGGTTGAGGGGGTCAGCGGCTAAAACGCGAGCCTAGATGCGATAGAGCCCAAAGGCTGCTTGGCTGGAGGCAAACAGACGGAAAAGACAGCAGAGTGGGTGTTTACACACACGAGTTTTGGGGTTGTTTGTGTTTACTGAAGCTGGGGGCCCGGGAATGTTGCTGGCGCCTCATCTGCTTCTCGATGCATTGTTAGCGACGGTGGCCAAGATCGTGCTTTTTCCATCTGCGTCTGCCCAAAGTGCTCTGCCACAAGGTTCTTTTTGCAAGCGGGTTGTGCCCCCCTCAATCATGTGTTTGCTTCCTCTGGATCACCGTGGTGCGTGGTGCTGGACACATCCCACGGGACAGGGTGGGCAGTGTCTGGGGATCGTGTCACACAGGAGCTCAGCATGGCCCTGGCTGTCACCTGGTGTCAGAGTGAGGTTCAGCTGGCTTTTCAGGTTGCCTGAGTGCGGTGGGATGCTACACCCTGCTGCCCTGTCTATGCCAGGCTGGCAGGCTCCGCTCTTGCGCGTCCCCGAATGTAATTCTTCGTGGGGAGACTCCTGCCTGCAGTCTTGGCCAGACTGCCTGACATCCTGAGGCTCCTGCAAATCCTGTTTATTTACACAGGAGGTTTTGGTTTATGCGAATTGTCGTCTTTTAGTTGACCTTCCGTCAAGTTAGATGTCTTTATTAAAGCAGTTTTTATTGTAAATCGAATGTGTACTTGGAACACTTTTACCAGACCCATTATATAAAGTGAAAGGCAGAATAAACAGCGCTGCAGACCACAGGGAGGGGGGGGGGAGAGAGAGGGTCATAGGGAGCTTGGGAAGGAGAGCATCGCTTCTGTTGCAGGAGGCTTACTGAATTTTCTGGACCAGGAAACTGGTCTTTAAAAAAAAATTTCTTTTAAAGTTCTTCCTTTTGGTGTCTCTTGGCTTCTTTCTTACCCCTGCAAAATCAGTCATGGATTCAGCCATTGTCCGTAAGGTTATACAGTCTAGTATGAAGCCAGAGGTGTTTTAGCTCAGTTGCTGTAACTAAGATGAATCAAAGCATGCTCCTTGCTGTCTGGTAGTTAGCAATCTGCAGACGCTGCCCAGAAACTTAAGAGCACAAGGAAAACCATCTGAAAGGAAGGGAGAAGCTTTTCAAGCACAATTGGGTTTTCTTCTTGTTGCTAGGGTTCCTCTGCTCGTGATTTGACTTGTCTACTGGTATCAAGGACGTTTAGGCCCTCCAGCCAATGTCTGGAAAACCGCAGTATTGTGATTTGCCTCTGGCTTTTAAGTTGCTAAATACTCCTTAATGATAACCTGCTAAATTGGTTTTGACTCCATTTTTATATTGGCATCTCTTTCCTAGCCATATAAAATCCTCTTACGGAATAGTTCTTTGGCGAAATGTTAGGAGACGTTTAGCATCTGTTTCTTATCGGTTGTGGGGAGGCTGAAATGGAGCCTTTCCTGACGAAGCAGGGTTTGATCAAATTGCAGGGCAGTGAAATGGGGTGTGCAGCTGCTTTCGGTGGGTCTAGGGTGTCCGCGTGCGTGTATATGTCGTTTTCAGCTCTAACCTGTTGCTCACCCTGTCTCCATCAGCGTTCTAAGAACGTGTTTCTAGTGATGTATGTTAGTAAGCTTTTTGTCGTTAGGGGCTTTAATTAGCAAATGGCAATGAGACAAGAGGAAATTTTGCCTTTCTAGCTGCTGCTAAAGTCCCATTTCAATAGGTAATTGAACATGAGCACAAAACCAGAGCATCCCAACTAAGTGATGGGAAGCTTTTCTTGAAAAGGGAGAGGCTTTGACACTCAGGGCTTGTACCATTGCTGCACGGTACTTGCACGAATGCTAAAAAGCAGCGCTGCTCCTGAAAGGAGTTATAGCAGGCTGGTTCCTGCCCGGTGTTGGGAGGGTGCAGGCCAGGGTGCTCATGTGAGGAGCTTGCTTTTTCTGAAAACTAGCTTGTCTCACTTGAAAGTAGATCCATTTTTCGTATGGTCCTGCAGACATTTATGGGGGCCCAAGGGAAGGAGGGAGGGATGCTAGGGGAGGCAGGTGGCTGGAGGGCATGGTGAATTCCTTTGGCTGGGTTACCCTGGTTTGCTGTTCATGCACCAGGGCCTCAGTACCAGGGGTCCAGGGCGTGTGACCAGCTGCTCAGCCGTGCTAAATGGGTGAGGGGAGCCCAGAGTTTAATCACAGCCACTCTTAACTGTTACTGGCTCCTGACAG
This sequence comes from Tetrax tetrax, assembly GCA_009806455.1. NCBI lineage: Eukaryota > Metazoa > Chordata > Aves > Otidiformes > Otididae > Tetrax > Tetrax tetrax. The sequence continues at coordinate 318,311 of WHYT01017248.1, forward strand.
AGGCTGCCTGCTCTGCCCTGTGTAGTGGTTAATCTGCGGTTTCTGGCTGAAGGCACTGCCTATGCCCTCCTATGGCTCCTTCCTTCTGATTTTACTCTGCTGCTGGTGATTCCTTGGTATTTCCAGGTCCATTTCCCACTCTTGTTGGGTGATGGTTCACAGGGAGGGAAGAGGTGGCCCACTGTTAAGTGGAGGAGTGGGGAAAAGGTGAGCCAAGGGAAAAGTACTAGGAGGCTAAGGAAGGTGAAGAGCCCAACTGATAAGGAAGATAGATGAGAACAGGCTGTGGAGGATGGATCTTACCAAATGCTGGGCTTTCCACCACACCCATAGCTTTTAAAGTGTCAAAGACTCCTGAGAACAAAAGAAGCAGAGATATTGAGGATCCATCCGGATTAGTTCTCTTGTTCCTGAACAGTGTACTCACCACCGCTCTCGGCTGACTGCTCCTTTCCTACCAAGCTATTGATTCAATCCGGGACTCAAAAAATTATCTAGTGCTTCTCCTGTCTCTTCTGATCTTGGCAGCCGTAAGACTTTGCCAGCCAGGAAGGGCTGAGGCTGCTGCTGAAGTGCAGGAATAAGGAGATTCCTGTGCAGTTTCTGGCAACAAAGTTGGCCCCATCGGGACAGTAGAAACCATCCGGATCCAGAGCATATGCCACAAAGCAACTGCATGGCCATTAGCACTGTCGAGCGTTACTCTCATGCTGGTTGTTTGATTTGGTGTTCTGGGTTTTGTTTTTCTGGTCCGTGCAAAACAGCTCATCAGGGTCTAACATGGTTGGAGGTGATTTTGATGTACAGCTGTTGTGGTGCTGCTAAGTTTGTTTTGTTTAACTAGTAGCCGGGAACTGGAGTTGATATCATTCGCCTTGTGTTCCCTACTCCGTACACAAAAGTGGATAGCTTCGCTTCCTGGCAAGTGTGTTGCCCTCTGGAGTTGTGATGACAGGGGACTAGCAGGGAATGGGTGATGCATTTGGGTTTTTTGGGGATTTTTTTTTTTTGTATGTGTGTTTGTTTTCTCGGTGGTTGTTTTTCCTCCCCTGCTGTGTCCCTGATCTCTCTGCCTGAGGCACACTGTCACTTTTATGGCTTTTGGGCTTTGTATGGAAGTTGATAAGCTTGTTAAAGGGAACTGGGAGCACAAGGGGAGGTAGGTGTGTTTTTCCATGGACTCTGTAGTGCTACATGTCTGTCCTGCGTTTGAGAGGAGCTCAGCACTGACCCAAGCTGCTGTGCGAAATGGGTGGTTTCTGAGGCCTTTAGAGAGATGGAGGCTTGAAGATGAGATACTGAGCCCCCGAAAATCAAAAAAGACTTCTGTTTGCCCCTTGGGGAAAGAAGGTCTCTGATTAGAGCATGGATATTAAGATTTGCATGCTTAGATAAATTGAGATTTTGACTTCTTGGGCAAATCTTTCTGTCACCATTCAGCACCATCACCAGGGACACAGGAATTGGCCCAGGTTCCTCCAAATCTCTCTGACAATGGAGCTGGGCCTTGAGTAAGAGCCACAGGAGAAGGCAAGTGCTTGCTGTCAGAAGTCATCCAGAAACCCTTTACTCCGGAAAACCGTACTGCTGGAATCTGGCACTTATTAACTCGAGTTACCCCGTACCTAGGATCTAGCCAAAGGGCTGTGGCTGGCTGCCAGGCTGAAATTACCAGCCTGGGTGTCAGGCCTTGTTGGTTCCTTCTTGCTAGCTTGAAATAGGAGCTCCCGATGAGCACGTGTGCCAGCCCTTCTTCTAGTCATGTTTCTTCTTACGGCTTTGTAAAGTGTTCAAGGTAATTATAGTACTTACTAATATTTATTCCCTTCTAAGCAATTATCTGAATGCGTTTATCTCCGGTGTGCTTTCAAAGTACTCTGCCCCCTCTCACCGTATCATTTCATGTCCCCGGCTCAGTGCTTTCTGCTCCCTCCCTTCTCATGCAGTCCTTGGTCCTCAGCATCCACCACCTCCTGAATATGCTGCCAAGCTTTGTTTCGTCTCCCGGAAGTTCCTGTACCCTGCCTAATCCCGTTACCGAGGAGGGATGTTTGCTCCGTCTCGCAGGGGGATGATGGTTTAACTACCCCACCAGGTGCTAAGGCGCTTTGCAACGAAGGGCATGGATACGGAGAGAAACTGTGCTGGTGTCGTGCCACCTCCCAGCTTTCTGCTGACTGCTGGTGGCCTGCAGACAATGTCTTAAGAGCTCCTGCTGAAGGGTTTGACCTTTATGCCTGCAGCGTTAGCTGGTGCCTACAGCAGGAGTCGCAGCATGCAAATTCCAGTGCTTTATTCTGAGTTGTGATATAATTGTAGGCAAGTCGTTCTGTCTCTGCTCTCGGCTCCTTGAAGTGGAGAGAGTGGCTTAAAAGGTGTCGTGGGATTTTTTTCGGAGGAAGAGTACGGTATTAGGGCTGAGGTTTGGTTTGCTGTCGTTCAGCAAGCAGGCTGCGTTTTTCTTGTACATGTTGGAATGTAGAATGGAAGAGATTGTTATGCTCTGATTGATTTCGCTCTTGGTGTTAGGAAAAGAGGAAAATTGATTTTTACTTTGAGCTCTATGGTGTTACTTACTTGCACAAGCTCTCTTGTTTATCCTATGTGAATGGGACCAGCCTGTCCTGGCCACCCCGTTATGCTCGTGGGGTGTATGTAGCCCATGTGACTGTAACCCAGAGCTGCTGTGATTCATTCCGGCCATCGGTGTTACAGCAACACAGTTAATCTATGGGTCACTGGCATGTAAGGAGCTGTTATGTCTAATCAGTCCTGTGCCATGAGCTAGTCAGCAGTTAAATCTAATCCAGAGTGTGTAGCTGCCAAATGCTTTAAGTTGCCAAGCACTTGCTCCTTTCTGCTGTAAATAAGGCAGACTTGAACAAGATCAGCTTCAGGTGCCCTGCCTACAAGTAGGGATCAGAGTTCAGCCTGTGATGCCAGTGCTGCAGAGGGGCAGAGGCTGTCCAGAGTCTGAAGGGCTGCAAGACAGGTGTAAGTCTACCTGCTTGTCTTCATATGTAGCTGTCCAGACGCCTTCCTTTTTCTCATCTCAAATTGCTCTTTCTCCCACCCCTTTCCCCTTGCCTAGATGTAAGGAGAGGTGTGTTCAGAGGTACTGCCATTGTCGTTAGAATATAGAGGGACCTTATTCTTGGATGTGTTCAAGTCTTGCTTAAGATGCCTAGTTTTTTTTTTTTTTTTCTGTTTCCTCATTTTCACTGTCCTTACACCTCATCCGTTCCTCTTGAATTTTCCACTTTTCCCTCGGCAGCCCCAGGTTAGCCCCTTTCCTCTCTGTAGCAAGAGCTCTCCCGTGATGTGCTTGGAAGTACACCTCCTGCTGCTGCTGAAGGTGGGAGAGGTGAGGCTAAAAACTTGCTTCCACTGCAGCTTCCTCTGCCTTTGGGGGGCGAGTCATGGGAGACCATCCCGTTTATCTTTTAAAGGGAATAACTTTGCAAAAGTAGAGGATGAAGACTGCCAGTTGCTGTGCACGTGAGTCTGCCGTTGGTTTGCTTTGGCTTGGGTGCTCCCAGGGAGCTTGGCGGAGGACCCTTGCTGCCCTGCGACCACCACGCGAGGGAAAGGCAGTGCAGTTGCTCGTGGTGCTTGGGCTAACTTTTTTTGTCAGCCTTTGCAGGGGAGAAGGTGGCAGTGAACATCTGGTGGGAAGGAGGTTGGTTTCCTCCTAGGGTGGGGAGTTAACGTGTGGCTGTGCTGTCTCAGGCTGCCCTAGGTGGGGTGGCGTAGGGCGGACGAGGGGTCAGGGAGCTGTGCCTTGAAGAGGTCTGTTGCCTCTTCTCGGAGGCCTGCCTGTGATGGGCTGGTGCCACCCTGCTTCTCCTGGCTCTCATCTGGATTGCAAAGCTGGGTGGTTCAGTCTGTCCCTGTCTTCTGGCTAGCTTATTTTGGGGGAGGATGTAGGGTTGAGAGGGGCGAGTGTGAGCGAAGATTTATTATGCGTCAAATACCTAATAGCTGCTCTAGCAGATCCGCTGGGATACATTACTAAAAGCATCCTAATGACCTTGACGTAATGGGTGTGAGCCTTGGAAACCTGCTTGCTGGGAAGGGCAGCCTAGGACTTTCTGCTCAGCTCTTGGAAAAGAAGTGCTGGGCTCCTGTCAGGGACCAGGGCAAGGAACAGGAGCTGACTTTTTAGGGTGCTGGCAGCTACCCATCCCTCTATGAGAAGGAGCTGGAGGGAAGCCATACGCAGGGCTTTGGCATGGCAAAGGAATGACTTGGGAGGCTTGGCCAAGCACCAACTACTGCTGTTACCTCGGAAATGTAGATTACCAATGATTGTAGCTGTCTGGAGGCCAGCTAAGTCCCTGAAGAGATTTAATCTGAGGAAAGAGTAATTTTCTTTATGGAGACATCTGAGTGCTGGTGGAAGAGAGGGAGATATGCAGAGCAGCATGGCCGTAGCTGAGGCCGGCTGCCTCTAAGCCTGGCCACTGGTAGCACATGTGGGAGGGAGGGAGAGGTGCTGCAGGACGCAACTCCCAGCCCAACTATGGGAGCCGTACCCAGCTCTGATGCTCCTGCTTCTTCTAACCACTGCTTTTCCTGAGGTGGCAACATCCAGCCTCCTCCTCTGGGCACTGGCGGTGGCCTGGGAAAAAGGTGAGCAGTTTCATGCCTGCAAAAGTGCTGGAAGCAAGAGTCATGTGTGAAGGGAGCATTCATCAGTCTTGGAAGTTGCCATGAAGACCCCTGAGATGTGTGAGGGTCATGAGGAAGGGGTAGAAGTGAGGGTGGGAGACAGCAAGAATCCAATTTTCCAATACATGATCCTAGAAATGCTGTGGTACAGGTCCTCTGTTGTTACTGGGGTGATCAGCATCGGTTTCTAAATAATTCTCCGTATGTGGATGCGAGTCTTGTGTGTGGGTAGGGTGAAGCGAGGCTTCTGGGGAAGTGTGTTAACAGAAGGCCAAAAATAAATTATCAAAAGAAAGAATTGAGAAATTAACAAAGCTAAACGGATGTATGCAGCTCTAAGAAAAGGGTGTCATATTTGAAAGCGTGTTTTTGAAAATCCATTTGCTTAGTCATCTTCCAGATAACTTAGCTATTTTTACCTTCTTTGCTCTGATGACAGTTCACTGCCTATATAATGGGTTTAGCATCTACATTTTTTTTTTTCCTAGTGTACAGGCAAAAATGTATTTGCTAATTTTGAGTTGGCTTTATAGAATTTCTGTACCTCTTGGCTGTGAAATAAGTAAAATACTGTTCTTAAAACTATTTTAAAGGAGCATAGCTGGCATTATTATTTCTCTTCTAACGCTTTTTTTTAACACATCTCCCATGTCTGAAATCAAATTTGCATAGAGAATATATTCCCTTGCCATTTTAAGTGTAATAAAGACCATGCCCTCAACTCCCCCAAACGGAAGAGTAGTAATGTTTGGGTTAAGCACAGTGATCTACTGGGGAATGAGTACAAGATCAAGGGCTTTTGCAGACTTTTATTTCTGTGTGTTTGCAGGGACTGTGGCATTGCTAGCAGGTTGCTCACAAATGGTAGCTTAGATTACCTCTCTTGCAGGCAGCAAAATTTGCATCTTGCCATGCCTATTTGATCTGCAAGTGGTGATGAGAGCGGTATACTCAAATTCAGATTTTCTGAGTAACAGTCTGCAGTCATTAGGGCAGTGCTTAGACCCCAGAGGCTTTTTCCGTTTTTTTTTTTTTCCGTCCTGTTTCAGTAACTGTGTCTCTTGTTATCTTGTTCCTGAATATTTTCTCTTGTAAGAGGAGACTGTTTGTTGCAGCTGTTAAACCTCAAATGTCTTGAATCTCCCTTAGGGAAAAGGAGGAAGAGTTCCTGAGGTTTCTGTGTAAGCAGACTACCGAAATACCTACGTGTCTTTCCCAAGTATACAGCCAGGAGGTATTCTTGGTGCGGTCCTGACCAGCTGATGAATTCTGGCTGGTTCAGCCTTCAATTCCTCCCCTCTCTCTTGCTGTGTTGAAGGGGCTTAGTAAGGGAGTGTCAGTTTCTTTTCTCTTTTGGCATGTAATGGTACTGGATGCCTCTGGTTGCTTTTGTCAGAGCAATGTAGCTAGGAGGTGTCAGAGGAAATTATGGATGTTTATTTGGTCTCCTGGCTGGATACAAGGATGCGAGTTTTAGTGAAATGTGCATTGAATAAACATTGGGTAAATCTCCTAGGATGAGAGCTGCCTGGAAGCCAGTGTCAGGAGCCGTGCTTCTCTTCATGGCAGGATTTGAAAAAAAACCACTTGTATGAGAAGAGTTTTGCACCCTGCTTTTGGTTCCCGTCGGTTCAGTGATTTGTAATGTTCCTCCTTATGTTCCCTTTAAAGCCAGCCACTGACCTTAGGAGAGGATTATCAGAGTAAAATTCTCCGAAGCCTGTGTTGCCATCAGAGTTCCTTCTTTCCCCTGCTTCCACAGTGCCAGTGGCTAACCTGGGCCCAGGTGCGATCCATTGCTGTACTAACGTTCTGGAGCTATTCCCTGTGCTTGCTGGAGCCCGTTGGTCCCACCTTGGGAGAGGGGTTTTGTCCGATTTGTAGCACTTTGCTGGGTGGCAGTGGGCAAGCAGGCCCAGCTCTGGTAGCAGCTCAGAGATGCTGGAGCAGCTGCAGCGCGGTGGCCTGGCCTCTGCATGGTTGCCACTTCAGCCAGTTGCTGCTGAAACTTTCTCCTTTTTGGCTCCCGCTTGAGTAGGGATATGGGGCCATGATTCGTGTGTGTTTTAGTGTTAGTTAGTTTTCTCATTAGTAAAAATGAGAAACGCTCATTTTTAGAAAGAAACCCCAGGCACGCAGCCCCCATCTCTGTGGCTCTGTTTCATCTCGCCCTGTGGCATCTTTGACCCCCGTGTCCCTGCAGCCGTGCCTGCTTGGATGGACTTTTGCAGCGAGGCTGCCATCTCGCACGCACCCAGATGGGCGTCGAAAGGGCCTCCCGCCTCGCTGGGTGGCACCTGCAGCAGCACAGCCACTAGCACGGGGCACAGGGCCCTGGCTGGCCGGCTGCCTGCCCCGTACGTTGTGGGCCTGGGTCACTTTTTTAACCTGGGCACAGCAGAGCAGACGTCTGACTTCATTATGCCATGATGGCTGCAAACTGCAGGCTGCAAAACTTTCTTCAGTGCTGCCATCTTTGTTTGTAAATCACCCACGTGGAGGACAGAGCCGTTTGGGGAAGGCAGCCCTCAGCACAGGGCAGGGTCTGAGGAGGGGGCTGTTGCTGTCACAGGGTGTGTGCATGGCCGCCCTGCCGCGGCTGTGGCCCCCTTCCCGCCTAGATGTGGGTGGTAGTGGCAGCACCCTGTGCCATCTCCCCTCCTGGCCCAGCCCCTCACCGCAGAAGGGGTGGGAGCTGTGTCAGGGCCGCCAGCGCCCCTCGCCCTCGTGGCAATACTCTGTCCCAAGTGGGAAAATCTTAGTGCCTTCTCCTTTGTGGCCTGGCCTGAGGCAGAAATCAGGGGCGATGTGCGCCATGATCCCTTCACTCCAGCTGCCCTCTTCAATTGTCCTCCCTCCTCGCAGGGAGATGCAGGGGATGGCTGGTGGCAGGAGGCCCAGGCAGGAGCACCTGGGGCCTGGTGGGGAGCAGGTGGCTGTGGCAGGCATGGGGGCACCTCCACAGCCTGAGGTGGCCACAGCTTTGGGTGCCGGGAGTGGCTTTCTTATGCTTTGGGACATTTACCAGGAGCAGCCATGCACCAGTGGTGCCCTGGTCTTGCCTTGTGAGCTTGTGCGGGAGATTTAATTATTCCTCTGTCTCTGGAGGTGGTATTTCATAGCTGCCATGGGCAGGCACATGTGAAGCTGTCCTAGTGGGTGCTTAAATGCCACCAGTGTCAACCCTCACCACTTGCAGTCCACTGAAGCAGACTGGGGAGGGGGAGTGGCATCAGCAGCTGAGGCTTACTCTTCTCTGTTTCCTGGCGCTGCCTCCCTCTCTCTCCCTCCATCCTCCCCATCTTTGTGCTGGCTGTCTCCAGCTCTGTCAGTCCCCGACAGGTCTGGAGCATACATTGCGTTTTGGTGCGGCTGCTGTGTCTGTTCAGCTTGGGCCAGTCAGTCGCTGTTAAGGCTTATAATCGGTGTAAAATCTCTGGAGTGCAGCTATTTACAAAAACAGAACCCCCACCCTTCCAGACTTGCATCAAACAAGAGTTTTATTCTCATTAATTTAATTCCTCTAGAGTCTGATAACTTGGGCATGTTGAAATCAGATAAATAAAAGGCCTCCCTCCCTGGTAGCTATGTAAGCCTTTTCTTAACTTCCTAATCAGAGGGAATGAGGCTCTGCTAAGTAAGTAGTTGAAGATCAAAACTTCTGTGTACGTCTGCTCAACAGGGAGTGTAGGCAGGAGGACACTTAGTGTGGTGTATTGGCAGAGGAAGGGCTTGCCTATCCCACGCCCCGCTTTTCTCAGTTGATGGGGAAATACTTTTTGTTTAGTGACAAATGCTGTTTAGTCACCCTCAGATACGTATTCTGTGTCTAGAAACTGGGACTGTGCTTTCTTCCAGACCTTTAGATAACCTGCAGCCCTATGAAGGGGCAGGTCTGCTCTTGCTGAATTCGGGGTGTATTGCCTTTGGAGCATCTCTGAGGCCGCACTACCCCGTCTCATCACGTGGGTTGCTGAGACACATTGCTTTGGGAGGCAGGAGGGCATTTGGAATTGTGCCTGAGGTGTGGTGTTGCTGAGCTGATGCTGTAATCCCGAAAAAATTCAACTTGCAGCTTTTTCCAGCTCCATATATCAAGTGAGACTTGCGGTCGTTAAGGGCATGTCCATTTCTCTGTTGCATCTCTTGTGGTGCTGGAGGATGGGCCCCTCTCATTCAGCAAGTGCTGTTGGTTAGTCCAGGGTCCTTCCTCCCTGTGCCTAGATCACCCATGCTGTAACAAGTTACCTGGCTTGCCAGCCAGGCTTTTGCTTGTCTTGGTTTTCAGCCAACACCACTCTTCCACTTCAGGGTCTTTCCACGTTTCCCATCCCCTGCCACCACTGGTGCCACCTTTCTGCTTGCACCCTGGACTTGGATTTCCCCCCCACCTCTCTTGTTTTTCTCAATATTTGTATCCCATAGCTGTTTACACCACTGATGCAGTGGCATCTGCCCCCACTCCCCGGGACGCTTTTTCTGCTGTGTCTCCCGGCCCCACCATCTGCTGCCTCTGCTCCTGCTGTTATGCAGTGGCGTGAAGCCGGCATGAGTCCTCTGACCGCGCCGACCTCCCTGTCTCAGAGTGCTTGGCTCCTTCCCTCTGCCTTGTTCCTCAGAAACGCTTTAACTTCTCCTGCTTTACTGAATGCTTCTAATGATACTTCCCTGCCAGCCCCTTCTCCACCTTCAGATTTGCTCCTCATACAAAGAGGACTGGCATAGGAATAAGGGCCTGCCTTTACCTGGGGGTTTGCCCTGTGCTCCTCTCCTTCTCCATACTCTTCACAAAGGTAGATTTTTCTAACCCTTTTGCTTGCCTTAAGGGTCCCGGCTCATTTTCCCTTGTGTCTGTCATTTGCTTTGCTGCTCATAGCCTCTCTCCCTCAGTACAAAGCTTCTTTATCCCCTCCTCCTTCAGCAGCTGCTCTGTCCTCCGCAATCCCTATGGGATGCTCTGTCTGGAGCTCTTGCCTCCCAGCTCTCTGCCAGTTTAGTCTGTCTCTGTGATTTACTTTGCAAGGGTCTTCTTGATAACCCCCATTGCTTTATGTCTCAGTCGTGATCCAGCATTACCTTCCTTAACTTGGCAGTTGCCCTTGTGATAACCAGTTTTGGTCTCTTTCTGGAACAGTTTCCTTTGAGTCCCATTGTCTTTGCCTTCTTCTGTCTCTCTGACAGAGCTTTTCTTACATCCTCGCGAGTGTACCCTACCCAGCTTCAGGGTCTGTTTTTTTTTGTGGCGATCGGGAGCCTATTCTGTGACGCTGTCCACCTCTTTCTACAGTCCCTGCTTCTTGATAATTTTATGCAGTAATAAAAATTGAACTGGCCTCTCTGTGTTGATGTTACAAGTTCATATTTCTGTTCAAATTAAAATCTTGACCTCTTTCTCTGGTGGTTACTTATATGCATGTGCATGCACCTGAATCTTTCTGCTTAAGAAGTGTAAGCTGCAGCACTTCCCATCCATCTCTGCTGCTGAAATTTGTTCAGGTTTTTTGTTGCCTGCTCGTTCCCCTGAACTCTCGCATTAGTTCCTCCTTCTCTGCCCTGCCAAATGCAAGATGCTTGTCTTCCCTTTAAAAGCCCTTCTCAGCCTTGTTTTACCTTGTCTTTCTAGTGCTTCTTTCCTTCTGTGTGGCTTTCCATTCCCAGCCTCTGCCTCTCGTTGGGTTTCCTCAGGCTGGGTTCTCAGAGAAAGATGGCTTATCTGATTGTGCTGCCTCGCCTGCCGCCCCTTCCCGGATAACCTGGCAGCCCTTTGGCCAATTCCACGCAAATTTGATGGGAGTAGAGAGCTTAGAGACAAACGAGTTCCTGCAAGTCTTGTGAGGAGTAGGTAGCTGAGTCGGGGCGGGTGGCAGGGGACCGAAGGAGGCAGTTTTCTTCAAGGGCTCTAGCAGTGCCTCCAAATGACTGTGCCAACTGCAGGAGAAGCTCCCGCTGAAGCTTGCAGTCAGATCATTAGTCTCGGAGACAGCCTCCCTCCTGAAGGCATAGGAAGCTAGGCTTCATTAAGTCTCCTGCTCTTGGGGTTGCTTGCTGAAAATGGTGGCTTGGAGCTCTTTCATTTTCTTCCACGTGCTTGGGAGTAGCCTGCAGCAGGCACCTGCAGCACTGCTTCACCTGATGCCTTGCCACAGGGCCTGTTAGAGACCTGCCATTAGGGTCTCCCAGCAGAGAGAGAGAGAGAGAGAGACCACAACACTTCCTCACACTCTGCCTTGCTGTCTCCCACTCTCTGGCCTCTCTTGACCCATCTGCTGCTTGTCTGAAGGTGCCATTTCGCAGTGTGGCTGAGCTGGTGCAATATCCCAGCTGCTAATGAAAAGGATTGTTTGCCTCCATCCCCAGATGCCAAAGAAAAAAAAATGTTCCCGCTGTCTCAGTGGAAACAAACAATTCTTTCCTTGGGTTGTTCTTCTTTCAGCTCTCTGTGGGGATTTAGAATGGGAAGAGGACTGTGTATGTTGCTAGGAATAAAGCAAGTGAGAAAGCAAGACTGCTTTTTTTTTCCCATGGTAGCTATTCCCTAGATCAGCTTAAACTGCATCATGAAACCACATTTCTAAACTGAATTTCCTGGGATGAGGGTGTTTCTGCTGCTGTTTTCTCTGTAGGGGAGCTGGCACAGTGAGGCTGCTCGGAGTAGGTGCTTGGTGCTGAGCTAAGGTAAATAAGAGCCTATAGCAGTGGCGAAAGCAATTCTGTTGGAGCATCCTTCATAGAATGGTTGAGGTTGGAAGGGACCTCTGGTTGATCATGTGGTGCAAGGTTTCTGCTCAAGCAGGGTCACCTACAGCAAGCTGCTCAGGATCATGTCCAGATGGCTTTTGAGTCTCTCCAGGGATGGAGACTTTACAACCTTTTTGGGCAACCTGTGCCCGTGCGCAGTCACTCCTCACAGTTTATTTACAAAAAAAAACCAAAACAGTTTTCTTGCACTTTCCAACTGGTCAGTCCCCCATGGTGTTTCCTCCACAGGGAGGAGAATCGCATTTGATTAGTTGTTGGTAATAGTATTGCGTTATGAATGTGTGTAGAGGGAATAATTGTACCGTGCTCCTTCCCAGGCTGGAAGCAATAGCAATGTAAATGCTTCAACACCTCTCTTTGTTTTTTTTTGTTTTCCTTTCCAAATACCAGAAAGCACCTGTCCTCCCATTTGAAATGGGAGCCTTGGTAATTTGGTGACAACTGCTGATAGTCTCTGTAGCATGTCAAACTAATAAATTACAGTGTAAGGAGATGAAGAGTTCTGACATCTTAATTAGCAACAAGAGGCAGCAGGTAGCTGAAGAATCTCCCCAGATCTGTATTTCTTTTCCAGGAATGGCATCTAACTGAATCACAGATTTTGAGAGGCAGCATCTTGCTGGTACTTAATGAACAGAGAAGAAACCAGAAGAAATTGGGGGGGAAATGGAAACTGTCTGATGTTGTGTGGCCATGCTTGTGCACTTTTGTGGTGGGGTGGAAAAATTGCTTTGGAGAAATGCATGCTTTTGGCCAAGACTCTGAGGATAACTTAATTTGCTGTTTACCCAAAAGTTCTTTCAGGTGAAGAACAGAAGCAAGATGGCAGCTTTACCTTGCAAATGGGATGTTCCCACATGCTAATAGCCATGGCTGAGGGGCACGAATGTTTCTTTAGCGTGCCAGAAGGAAGTGGGAGAGATTGCTCATGGCTGCACTCATTTTTAGATATTACACTTCATAACTTTTTGTAGTGGCACTGCTAGGGAACTGTGTGCTCAAAAGGAGGTGGGGAGCAGGTGCAGAGCCTATGCCTAAGGATACAGCTGGAGTGCTGGAGGAACAGCATGCTTTGGGAGGGAAGGAGGGATGTGCAGCAGGGCAGTTTGTCATCAGCTCTTCAGACTTGTCCATATCTAACAGATTATTGTCAAGTCTCTCTTCTTAGAAAGCAGAAGATTTGGGGTTGAGCAATTCCTGAATGGCTAATTGAGGGAGTTGATTTGGAGTTTGGAAAGCAGATGCTCTAGCCCAGCCCAGAGGAACAAGTGTGCAAGTAGAGGTCCTAGAGAAAGTCAGGGTGCTGAACTCCTGAATGTTATCCTTACCAGGGTAAGGGAAGACCTAGAACCACACAGGGTAAGGGGAGGGGAAGGAAGCCAAATAAACAACTTCTAGGGCTATGGGAAGCTGGGCCAAAACACTGGAGTTTCTCTTTGAAGGTAAAGGGCAGCACTTGTGTGTACTCACTCCACGTTTGTCTCAAATGAAGAGAGCAAGAAGCTTGACTTTTCCTCAGGAAAAGTAGATTTGAGCAAAGGTAAGGACGAAGCACTCTGTGAATGAGGAGTATTTTGAGACCTCTTCATGAAAAAGAGGAAATTCCTTTAATGAAAGATTGGATAGTAAATGGTATTTCCTTTTGGCAAGGAAAATGTGAAGGTGAGATTTGGGACTCCACACTCTTCTCTCCTAGGAGAGTATTTTAAGCATCTGGGGTATTATGAGGTGAATTACAGCAATAAGAGGGGCATTCAGTTGTTTAATAATGGGAGAGATTGCAGAGCATGCAGGAAAATGAAAAAAGAAGTGACATTAAAACATTATTGACTGTGAAACAAAATGAAGTTTCTTATTGTCTGAGAGTGAGTGATCACACAGGGAATAACATTTGACAATTCTAAGAGTGACCCTGGCTGTTGAACATGTAGGACCTGAAGACTAAAGAACGATAACAAAAAGAAATAGAGAGGCTGCAGGGCATAATGAACTATGTCAGAAATTTCCTGCCTAGCTCTGTCGCTCGAACAATTTCATTTCGCCCCCCTCCTCTTGATAGGCTGGGAACACATACCAGCTAAGAGTTCAGCCATCTGAAATGTGTGTTGACGCTTCATAGCTTTGGTGCTAGCACAGCGGTGCTGAATCTTTTAGAGGTCTGGGAGCAGTACTAGAGACGCCAGTGTAAATGGTCTGTCCTTACTTGCATTTTAAGAGCTGCAAGAACAGAATAGAAAACACACATAGGAGTCTTGGGAGACTTCACTCTTTGTGCAGGTCTACACTAAATCTTGCAGTGGAGTACCTGTGGTTACAGCTTCAAAGCTCAGGCTGGGAAGGCAGTAATGAAGCCATCACTGCTTTTCATTGGAAAATATAAAAGGAGGCATTGCCTTGGGCGTTGCAGCAGGCCACTGTAAATGCTGCTGCGTATCGCAGTGCTTAACCAGACCCGGAACCAGCAGTAGTGATAGAAGTCACTAGGGCATGTATTCAGTAGGCTGTAGGAAAGAAGAAACTCCTAAGGATAAGACACAAGGAGCAATGTGAGTTAGAAGTAGCGTGTGGGCAAACTACACTTCCTGCCTGCGTATTCCCAATAAAAGTATAATCTGCCAGGGAGCTTCTGCTTGTGTATTTTTTCCCATAATGATAAGGGTAATGATGGTGTGGTATATGAAGAGCATGCTAATCTGAGAGTTGGAAAACGTCTGGGAAGGCTCTGTTCTGACCTTGGAGGCAGAGAAATAGTTGATTAAATAGATTTGCAGAACAGGCTCTACCTTGAGTACAGAAAAGAACCTATAGTGCTCCTGGAGTCAAAACTATCTTTGGAATACAAGGATTGCAGATTATAAGGGACTTTTTTTTTTTTTTTTTTTTTTTTTTTTTTTTTTTTTTTTTTTTTTTTTTTTCCCCCCTCATACATCAGCACATATTATTATTCACCTTTTTCACCAGTTTCTTCAAAGCCCGTGTAAAGTAAGGGAGCTGAGCACCGTGAGCTGCCGAGCTCGGGGACCTGTGTGCAGAACAGCTACGTTCTGATGGGATGATTGAGAATGATAGAACTGTAAGAGTGGGGAGATCTCCTGTCGTGCATGCCCCAGAGCAGGTCCATCTCCTGCTGTGGTATTCCTGAAGAAGGTGAATGTCTGTCAGAGGGAGCTGTAGTGTGAGCACCTTCAGACTCACAAAGCAGTCGCTCTGATGCCTCACTTTCCTTGCTACTGGGAAGTTAAAAATATATCTAGCCCCCATGTCCCACCTGAATCTCTGCTGTTCAAGTCCAAGCTTATTGTTTCTTGTCTTCTCAGTGTCCAACGTAAATTATTCCTTCCTCCTTCCAGCATTTTTGGAAGTCTAAAGGTTATAGTAACAGAGATGATCTGTGACTCAAGAATATGCCATTCTAAGGTGGTGTTAAAACTACTGTATTTTAACATGCCTAATTGTAGATACAGAGAAGGAGCAGTTAGAGGAATGTCACATCCATATAGTATGAGGTTTGCTTAAAAAAAAAAAAAAAAGGAAAAATCAGAAGAGCAGATCACATTTAACACCGTGCAGCTGTAGAATACCAATGCTGTACTGGGGAAAGTAAGGAAGTCGTCTGTCAATATAAGGACCAGATCTGAGAAGAACCAAAGGATGAAAAATGCCTCTGATCTTGGTGAGGGGGTTGGATGTCTGACTGGATGCATAATTATAACAGAGGTACAAGACCCCTTTTGCAGTCAGAACTTGGGAAGCTAGTCACAGGCCAGAACAATCTGTGGTGATTAAAAGAAATGTCACCTCTTTCATATTTATTGAAAATATTTTTTCTTAAAAGACAGTAAACATCTGCTGTGGAAGTCAGCGGCTGTGAGATGGAGCAGCTAGCAGAGACGAGTGAAAGCAGTTGTGTTGGAAGAACAAAGAGCTTCATTGGCGGCTCCTGTCTCGTTTGCCCGTGCTTTGATATTTCCCCACTGATTGTGATATTTCCATACCAATTATTGTATAAATTGTTCCTGGCTGACCTCTCTACTTAGCCATCCTTCGTTGGCTTAGCAGTGGGAGGAATTTGAATGAGGTATGAATAGCTTTTTAAGTCTGTTCAGAAAGGATGGCCAATGTGCTGGGAGCGGTGGGATGGATGGTGGCAGGAGAGGAGGAGGAGGATAGGGGATCAGGCACCCTTGGTAGAACGATTTAAACATCAAAGCAAAGGGGTGGAGGATAGGGACAGAGTTGTTCTGCAGGTGGCTCCAGACAGCCTTTCAGTACAGTGAACTCTCTTGGCATGACAAAAAATACGTTGAACAAAATACTGTATTTTCCCAGAATGAGGCTTTACAGTAATAAGGGGAGGGTTACCACATGTTTTCTTCTGATAGGATTGTTTTTTTCCATCTGGCAGCAGGTTGCAGTATACAGAGATTGTTCCTGCTGTGACTCCTTTATGCAAAAATTAAGCTTGAGCCTGGTTTTTATTTATGTGCGTTAACAGGAGACTTCACAGAATAGCAGGTGCGTGTTGCTAGAAGATTGTCTCTGGTTTAGTGTTACCTGTTGGGACAGTCTCCCATAGAGATTGCGCTAGTCTTCAGCTGAGGAAAAATAAGACGGCTACTTGGGGAAGTGTTCTCAGTGGCTAGACAATGGTTTGGAAGAGCCTTCTTGAAATGAAACACATTTTTGTTGATATCGGTCCCTGCTTTTTCTCAGACTCTACAGCAGGACTAAGTAAGGAGAATGAGCTTACAAGATGTTAACTGTCCTGAGCAACTCTGGAGAGACCTTGCCTGGAGTACTGTGTCCAGTTCTGGAGCCCCCAACATAAGAAGGACATGGACCAGTTGGAGAGGGTCCAGAGGAGGGCCACAAAGATGACCAGAGGGCTGGAGCACCTCTCCTATGAGGACAGGCTGAGAGTTGGGGCTGTTCAGCCTGGAGAAGAGGAGGCTCTGGGGAGACCTGATAGCGGTCTTCCAGTACCTGAAGAGGACTTATAGGAACAATGGGGAGAAACATCTTAGCAGGGCCTGTTGTGATAGCACAAAGGGTAATGGTTTTAAAATAGAAGGAAGTAGATTCAGCCTGGACATAAGGAAAAAAAGTTTTACACTGAGGGTGGTCGAACACTGGAACAGGTTGCCCAGAGAGGTGATGAATGCCCAGTCCCTGGCCAGATTGGAGGGGGCTCTGAGCAATATGATCTGGTTGGAGATGTCCCTGCTCCTTGCAGAGGGGTTGGACTAGATGGTCTTTAAAGGTCCCTTCCAACCCAAACCTTTCTGTGATTCTAACTTGTTGGAGGCAAAGGCCTGTGCGGGGCACGATGCTTCTGTTTTGGGGTAGGGGAATGGAAACGCTGAGGAGGAGCAAGTTTGAGGGGAGCCCTGCTTGCTGGGCTACAATTAATCCTGTGCACCCCGTTACTTTGTGAAAGCAGCCAACGCAGGGACTGCTGCAGCTCAAAGGCTGCTGCCACCTGTCCTGCTGTTCCCCATGGCCCGTTGCCCATGAGTTGCAGGCTGCGGCATCGCCCCGCAGCACTGCTGTCCTTGTTTGTGGTGGGCTGCCAGTGTGTGGGAGGCAGGGGGCAAGCAACAAGCTAATAAAGCAACAGCACCCTTGGACTGGATGGAAACGCCGTTTCCTTGTTACGGGCACGGTATCCTTTCCTGGCCCCTGCGGTCCGAGCAGGCTGCAGGTATGCCTGCTGCCTCCTGTGGCATCGGGCCAGGCCGAAGGTGCTGAATGCAGCCGGAGGAAGAGTCTGCTGGCACGTGCCTCGTCTCAAACCAAGCCATGCCGTGTGTTGCAGAGCAAGGGCCAGCTGGGTGGTGAGCCTGGACTCCTGGGCCGCTCTTGCCTGAGCGAGCCCCGGACCTGCGGGAGGGCAGCAGTTGCCGCTGCCTGTGATGAGCTTGGCGCTTGCACCTGCTCTTGGGTTGTGCATGCCCAGAGCATCTCTCAAGCTACGAAGTGGACACTTCAGCGTAAACTGCTCTTTAGCATTTGTGTCTGAAGTGTCTTCATTACTGGGGACTTTCTGCCAGGTCCTGTGGTCTGCTGCAGATGCTAATTTGTCATAGCCAAATAGGATTTATGCACGCTCCCCTTCCCTTCCCTTCCCTGCACACAGGCACAGGCTCCTCCTTCAGTTCTGAGGGTGTTTTGAGGGAACCAGTTCAGCTGGCCGTGTTCAGAGCAAAGGTAGCCATGCTTCTAGTGAAAAAGCTGAAATGGTGCCTTTTTTAGCTTCTGTTGTAGTATAGCCAATGCATAATCTGCAGATGAGATGTGATCCATATGGCTGAAGAGTACAGCCTGCAATGACACATGTTTTGAAGGAGCTTGAGGACAGCTGTACTAGTTCAGACTAAGGGTCCTCCACCTAGCTCGGTATCACGACTCAAAAAGCTGGAGGCAGACAGCTCTGTGACTGTATCTTGTTTTGAGAGCCTACTGAACCTGATGTGATGCACCTGTTTAGTAGTCCCCTTTCCAGTGCTTGTCCCACCCACATTTCAACCCATGTAAACTTTCCATATCCACAGCATCCCTGGGCAAGGACGTCCCAAGGTCTGCTATGTGCAGCTGCAAGAACTGCCTCACTTGTTCTAACACTGGATCTGACCAGTTTGAGTTGACGGCCCTTGGTTTTTAAACTAGAACGGATGGTAAATGGTCAGTTTTTGGCCATCCTGTCTATGGTATTTTTATAGACCTTTACCAGATTCTCTTAAAGTAACCTTTTTTTTTTCCAGGCCAAAGTCCTTGCCTGCTCCATTATTTCTTACGTAGAAGCCATTCACTAGTGTTTGTCATCATTGTAGCTCTTCTCTAACACTTTCTGAGGAGCACCTATAAATTGAACAAACAATAGTGACAACAAAAAACCCCTAAATGTGCACTGTGTATTTGAACAAGGGACAGGGAGAGAAGAGAGAGGGATCTCTTTGGAAATGTTTTCTGTCTAATAACTGTAGTCAAAGGCACAAAGTAATTTTTGAAGGAAATTTAGGATTAGTATTATCAGTTATTGATAAGTACTGCTTCAGAGCTTCTAAGTGAAGCAAAACTGCTGTAAAGCTGCAGGGGTAGAGGTATCCCCTCAAGCTACGTAACCCATTCAGTGTTCAGCACTGTCAGCCCTATGCTTCTGGAAGATACGGAAAAATATAAAGATTTTTTTTTTTTTAAATTGCTTTCTAGTGATTAGAGACCCAGGAGAATACTTCTAAGAGCTCAAGTTTCCCTTTTAGATTAAAGATCTACTGGCAGTGATTATTGATATCTGAGATACCTTAATGCAACTTGCTCTGGTGCCTTTGGGTGTGGTGCAGGCAGAACTCACGCTCTCAGAGAATAGGGAGTGTTTGTGCAAGAGGTTCCTCATCATTCTGTCCCTAATTTTTATTTATTCTTTTGGTGTGTCAATGCTGCGGCAGAGTTTCTGTGCGCACAGCCGTCCTTGCTTTCATTGCACTCGCCTATCCCTCACAGTAAGCCTTGAATCAACGTTCTCAGATATGGTTTTGCACACCTGTTCTTCTGAAAGGGACCTGAAGGTCCACCTCCTTCCCAAAGAGCAAGTGTTTGGCACTTTCTGAAATGGGGCATCTTCACAGTATTTCATATCGGGCGCCTGAAATGACCGGTCGTGTCTGGAAAACCTGAGCTCTGCACATTTCCCCATAGAAAGCTCTGATCTTACCATAGTCAGCCGACCTTTCTGGGAGGGTGCAGGGACTGGGCATCTTCTGGTGCCTGGGTCCTGCATGGTCCCCTTGCTGCATGACCTTGAGTCTGTCACCCAGCTGCATCATCCCCTCTTGCTGCTGTCTTCTCCTCTTTCCGCTGCGCACCTCCTGTCTCCCAAATTGGGTCTAGGAGATGCCTAAGCCAGTGGGAAGCGTTGAGAGCTGCCTGGCTGTTGTTTGGCTTGCTTTTAGCTCCGAAAGGCCGGCAACAATGGCCTTCATCTGGAGGGGATAAGGATCAGTGAACACTTCCTCCTTATCACTGGGGATTTGCTGCCTTTTGGAAAAAAAAAAAAAAAAACTAAACAGATGCACAAACCTATCATTTCTTACTAATTTTAAAGTAGCTCTTGGCTCACTACCTCCTCTGTATCAGCCCTTGCATTGTCAGTAAATTATATTGGATTTGCAATTAAAAGCCAGCTGTGCCAGTGAAGTACCAGCCAAATGCCACCAGAGCTGTCTCCTGGGCGTCCTAGGGGAGGTGTGGAGCACACGGCTCCTCCTCCAGCGAGCTCTTCTCTCGCTTCAAGAGGGAGAGATAAGAGTTTAAAATGGGATCTCAGGCGCATTATTTTTGTTAATCAGAATGCTTGCTCGCTAAGAAGCGCAGTTCTTTTCTTGATACTGCCTGTTCATGGATTCCCAGAGCAATTCCCAGAGCCTGAAAACTGCCAAACACCCTTCACCGTGCAAAAAGTTAACTGTTTGAGGAGACAGCTTGTAGCGGTGGATGTCTGTCTCGGGCTGATTGTTTTTTCTCCTTCCCTTTCTCAGTTAAAGTCATTTATTGGAGAAGTATCTGCGCTTCTGTTGTGAGGGATTTTTTTAAGTGTTGACAAGCATTTGTGCCCATCTGTGTGGGAGCAGGAGTTTGCGACCAGGCAGGAGGAAGAGCGCTGTGGATGTGCCACTCCGGGTCCCTCTGGAGACCCCATCCCGTTCAGCCGACTGCCGAGCCTTTCTGTCTCACCTCTCAGGAGGCCGAACAGCAACCCGCTGCAAGCTGTGGCAAAACCCAGACTGTTTTGTCTTCCGTCTGCACTGGAGCTGGGCAAGGCTTTTTTTCTGCACTGGCTTCTTCTGTCCGTCAGCTGCTTGGGCTCCTGGAGCCGGAATAGGATGCTGGGAGCTCTTTGACTCTTTACCGCTCTCGCTTTTGGCTGGATCAGGAAGGTGCCGCAATCCAGTGCAAGAGGGAATAGGAGAGGAGGAATGTAGAAAGCGAGTCTCTTCTAAGCCTCGAGCAGGACTGGCAAGGTCCCAGAAACGACTGGCAAGGAGGGAAGGAAGCCAGCCCATGTTAGTGCCGGCCGTGAGAGCAGTGGTATTTGGCATCTACCAAAAGCCTGTGTGCATCAGGGTGCAGAGATCTGCACTGTGGGTCCCCAAGGTCATGATCTTGCCAGCGAGCTTTGGAAGGGCCAATAGGTATCGCTGATAAAATGATGTTTTTCAACTGGATAGTTAGGAAAACTCCTCAAAGCATTCCTACGTAAAAACAACAGTGCTACAGTAAAAGCCTGCGAAACAAGGTTGTGCGCTCAGCTGTGAAATACCTGAATGAGTGTTGTGTGTGCAATTTTTAATTCCTACTGCTGCATGTTTGCCTTATGGCACAATTTTAATTGTGGCGTTGCATGCAGGGTATCTGCGTGCTGTAGCAAGGCTACACGTGCATACAAAAACTGTATTACGGGCTGTCTTGAGGTGTGCAATAAAGATCTTGTCCTTCCTGCTGCTTTAAAAACAGTTCTTCACTTCAAAGGCTGCAGTGTTTGCTTTGTCCTTTAGCCTTACGGGTGAGAGAGGAGGCTGTCTGCACCTTAGATGTTAGTTGTCTCTAGCGGTATCTTTCCCCAGGATGAAGAGATTGGTACAGCAAACAGCGGGGGAGTGTTTGCCTCTCTTATTCCTCTCCCTATTCCTTTTGAACGTGCTAGCCTTCCCCGTCCTCCCCTTAAATCACATTATTTCATAAAGAGTAAAAAGAAACATAATTTGGAGCAGCAGCGAGCTGAGCCCAAGTTAATAGTTTGAATTGTGCTCCATCTGTTCAGCTGCATGGCCTGATGGATGTGCTGAACCCATTTTTCACAATTTGTTTTAAGCTCGTAAGGACCGTCTCTCCTGGCTGTGGTCCAGGCTGGCTGTGGAGAAAGACTTTGTATCTGGACACCCGTGTCCAGCGGGCAGGGTTGAGTCCATAATCCCCGGATGCCAGACTACCTCTTCTACCTGCTAGTTGCTAGTTTTTGAAAGGTTAAATTCTTCTCTGGACTTGAACGTTGTTGTCCAAAATTAGAGGAGGGGGGCGGAAACCCAAACGTGCACGCACATGCAGAGGATGAAATTTGCAAACGTGATTATGCAGGACCTGCTTTAAATCGGCTTATTGCTGTTTCATGATGGCAAGCAAGCAGTCACAGAAGGCAGGGTGATTGGCCTCACCATGTGCGCATGCTGCTGGTAACTCAATAACCGATGAACACCCACCGTGGTCTCCAGACCTCCAGCCTTTGATGTAGCAACAAACAAGATAGATTGCTGTAATTTATCTGGCCCCCGGAGGGCTGTGCTGGTAATGTGCCGTGAGCCCAAGGGCCAGCCATCCGTAATCTGTGTAAAAAATATAGCAGGTCGCGGTCGCTGTGCTGCGGGGTTGTCTTTGTTACGTGCCGCGCTTGTTTGCGTGCGTGCAACGCACGGTACTGGGTCTTGATTTCCAGCAGCCAGGGGTGGTGAGTCTTAGTGTAATATGCCCCCTCCCTCCGTTAACTTTAATTGTTTTTGTTAGGTACTAAATATATTTCTTTCAAATAGACTTGGGAAGGCAGTGCCGGAAACGTGATATTTCCCCGTATGCCTTTACAAATGTAGGAGAGAGACTGGAGAAGGCATGCTGGGTTTGCGGGGAAGAAGAATGGGATTTTGTACCAGCTGAAGCCTCCGGTGGGTTTGCTGATGGAGGACAAGTGCTTGTGCCATTGCTGTTGGGTTTCCTGGCCTGGAAACTCAAGAAGGAGGAGTGTAACCTTCTGGCTTGCACATGGCCCTCTTTCCTGATGGGAGACAATCTCTGTTGGGCTGTGCCAGGAGAAGAGGGAGTCACTGCTGGGAGCCCCAGCAGCGTGCCGGGATGCTGCAGAGCGACTGCGTACCACCCCTTAGTGCCCTCAGGCAGCAGCCTACCCCTGGGATCACACGGCGGAAGCTGGGACATG
This sequence comes from Tetrax tetrax, assembly GCA_009806455.1. Classification (NCBI taxonomy): domain Eukaryota; kingdom Metazoa; phylum Chordata; class Aves; order Otidiformes; family Otididae; genus Tetrax; species Tetrax tetrax. The sequence continues at coordinate 340,722 of WHYT01017248.1, forward strand.
AGAGTGGTACTGAAAACCGGGCCCGGTCAGCTTTGCTTTCTGGTTTGTTGCCATGAGTTACAGTACCTTTTCGTGCCGGAATTCTTATCGCTACCAAAGAAAGGTTTTATGTTATCTCAATGCCACTTTTTTTTCCACAGGGCATTTAAAAAAACACTTCCCTTGAGTCAGCAAGAAAGCTGCAGCGCAGCGGAGGGGGGGTGCTGTGCCAGTTTTAAAATGGGGTGTGAGGGCTTGCATTGCCAAGCACGGCTGTGGAAGGGGTAGGATGGGTACCCCTGGGAGGAGGCATGTGGGCTGCCTGCCAAGAAGTAACGCTGGGCTCCTCTCCTCCCGCAGGTGTGGCCTTGGCCCAGCGGCAAGTAGCAGTGCAGGAAGGGCCCCTCTATCGCACGGAGGGGTCTCACATCACGCTGTGGTGCAAAGTGAGCGGCTACCAGGGCCCGGCGGAGCAGAACTTCCAGTGGTCCATCTACCTGCCCTCAGCACCCGAGCGGGAGGTGCAGATCGTCAGCACCGTCGACCCCTCCTTCCCCTACGCCATCTACACCCAGCGCGTGCGCAGCCGGGGGATCTATGTGGAGCGGGTGCAGGGGGACGCCGTCCTGCTGCACATCACCGAGCTGCAGGACCGGGACGCCGGGGAGTACGAGTGCCACACGCCCAACACCGACGAGAGGTACTTTGGGAGTTACAGCGCCAAGATGAACCTTGTGGGTAAGCTGTCCTGATAACGGTGCGGTTGGGGCAACGGTGCACTTCCCAGCCAGCATGTGGCACAAACCTGTGAACCCCTCATGTGCAATGTAGTCCACATAAGCCATCAGGTAAAAACAGCAGTGAGGGAGAACCGGAGCAGAGAGCAGACAGCAGTGGTGTGAATTGCAGGAAATCACCGTATAGACACGTAGGAGATATAACAGACTTTCTCTAGTAATAAGGCCCTTATAAAGAAGAGACACCAGGCAGTATAGCCGGGCAGAGGGACATTTGAAGCTGTGGCTGAAAGCAGGAGGGACATGGAACTGATTTATGCAGAGAGAGAGGAGTAGGGAGGCTGCTCCAGATGGCACAAGCTGCAGCGGGGAGAGCTGTGTGCCAAAGGTGGCAAAATAGCGAAGTGGGGAAGAGAGCAGCAATAATGAGCAGCACGTAAAGGTAATGGGAGAGGCAGGCTCTTAGCAGAGTGCAGTGCTGAACACTTGCTGAAACCAGAACACCGATCAAATTGAGGTGTCTGTAGATGAATGTGGGGAGTTGGTTTGGGTGAGGTTTTTTTGAGTTGCGTTAGAAAAATTGAAACCAGGTTCTTTAAAATCTGGAGTGTTTCCACGGCACCTCTCTGACTAGCTGATTTGACCTTTTCAAGCTTCAGCTTGCTTTCTGTATCTCAAAATGGGATTGGATTTGAAGTCTCTAACTCGGCTAACAGCAGTCAGATAGCTCCCATCAAACTCTTTGGCTGAGGGACTCCTGAAAGAGCACCTTGACAGCAGAGACACGCCTCTAGAAAGTTTAAGCCCACAGACAGCAGGCTTGCTTTCCTTAGGGGACGTTCATGAGCCTGCAGGTCTCTGGTTTGGAAACTACTTTGGCGTTATCCAGACGTGCTAGCTGTTCAGGGTGTTGCTGGTTGACAGGCCGTGTTGACACAGGAAACCAGTTGTGAAAGTACCTGAGGTGCAAATTTAAATCACAATAGCCCTCCTTTGGGCTGTGCTGTGCCTCCTCCTCGCTTGTGCACTATGGCTCTTTCCCCTTAGAGGTGCCAGCTCCCAGGCGAAACCCCACGGCCTGGGTGCAGGTGGTTATTTAGGTGCCTCCTTTCCTATCTGATGTCCATGAGCAGAGTCCACAGTTGGGACATAGACACTGGAATACTCTTTTCTACTTTTTTTTTTTTTTTTTTTTTTTTATTTCCTGGG
>WHYT01017248.1:342666-422796 GCA_009806455.1 Tetrax tetrax
CTTTTTTTTTTTTTTTTTTTTTTGTAGTTCCGTGGTTTTCTTCAGGTGTCCAGGTTTGCGGTTCCCCATTTAGTTTGAACAAGTCTGAGTCAGCACTGCCGCTGTAGAATCACGTCAGGGAGGGAAGCCCATTGAAAACCAACACCCGGTGTAAAAAAGTGCCTGGGACAGGGTGGGGTTGCGGCAATCGAGGTTTGTAGCTGGGTTTGTCTGCCAGGGAGCTGCACCCAGTGGAAGCCAGCCCATGAACTGGGGGTCCTTACAGGAGAGCCATTAGAGCAAGTGAAGAGTTACCTGTGTTAGCTGCTGGCATAGGGCACAGCACGGGACAGGGATGTGGGCGAACGTAGCCAGCATGTCTGATGATTGGGCAGCAGGACCTCCTCAACTGCTCTCCTGGGGGCTGGGGAGCCAGCGCCCTCCTGGTTTTAACCGTAGCTCAGCAGCTGCTGTGGTGGCCAGCCCAGGGCGTGCCGGGTGGGTATATGTTTGCTCTGTCCTACCCTTGCCACAGGTACAAGGCATGTAAGATTTGGGGCTTACGTGTGTCAGGGATGCTCAAGAAAATTGATCTAAAGTAACTTCTAGTGGATTAGTTAAATCACATTATGCCCCTTCATAGATGCTTGTGCTCAGAATTTGGGGCCCTCATTTGGTTTAGCTTAATTAATTTCTGAAAATTCACTTCAGAAGTGGCTTAGGGTCACTTGCATTTTGAATGTGAGCATCTGCATAGGTGTTTTCTGTGGTTTAGCCAAACTCTGACAGAAATGCAATTTTCCAGAGTGCCTTCTGTGATGACCTGTAGACAACCAGCTCTTACGGAGGGCCTCCCCTCTGGCTCCCGTTCATGTGAACCAGTGCTGACTTCAGCCCCGTTGGACCCCGTTCAGCCCCATTGGACCCTGAAGTCCTGCCGGGGAAATAGACTGCTCTCTGCAGGGCTGGGCAGAACATGCACCCTTTTTTTTTTTCCCTGTCATTTTAGCTGTCAGCTACAGGTCGTGGGTCTTCACGACAGCTTTGTTGCTGCAGACAATATGCAAGAAGAGGTACATGAGACCTAAATGAGAGTTATTGTTCTCATTTTCTCACAACAGAAGCAAACTTTTTTTTTTTCTTTCATCCAGTTATGAATTTTTCATTGACTCATTAGACTCAGTGGCTCTTTTTTGGCAGTAGCAAAGTCTGGAGGGAGACATGTTTGTTAGCGTCTCTATTCGCTCCATTTATGTGTGAAGTGGATGGGTTTGGAGCAGTGTTGGTTTTAGGCTTACTGCTCTGGGAGCTTTGAGTTGTTGTGTCCCGTGGTTTGAGGGAAGAGCTGAAGGAAGAGTTTCTCCTCTTTTCACCCTGTGATGAGGGAGCTGGGAGTTTTATGGGATCTGGATGGGACACTGGTGCAGCAACACATGGGACTGCTATCTGCACTGGGACATCTCAGCTTGCTGCAGAGCAGCTGGGATGTGTCTTTGGTCCTGCTATCTGAGCAGCACTGAGGACTATGTATCCAGGGCTCTGCAGCTGCTAAAAAAATAGTCTTTTCAGCTTCGAAGATGTGCCGGTTGGGGTTGAAAGTATACTTCTACCCATCTCATGAACAGCGAGCATGGTTGGTTGTCCCCCTCCCATTTTTGGTGTTTCCACTCAAGATTCCTTTTCTTTCATGAAGATCTTGGCCAGGATCTAGTACCACTCTGAGGAGCTGATGTCTCTGATGTCTTGGAATAAGAAGTACTCCCCAGGCACTTTGTGGGACTCTTATCTGAATCTAGGCGTGTAGTGCAAGTGGTAATCTCACTGAAGCTAGGAACGAGGCCAATAATGTGGTTCAAGGGCCTTCTGCCATGGGGAAATGTGTGTCAAGGCTTAGCCTTTTTCACCATCTTCAGTTTACTTCAGTTGCTTCAAAAATAAGTCTTTGTATCTTGCTGCCCCTCTTCTCCTCCTGAGCTGCATCACTGGGAAGAAAGAGTTATACCTGGGCTGCAAGATGTGTCGGAGGGAGAATTTAGGACGTGTCAGAATGAGTTGCAGGTGGTGAGGGAGGTGACACAAAAACAGCTTTTCCAGGATGTTGTGGAAACGTGGCCTTGCGATTGATTTATGAGAAAGGATTAGCCCACATACAAAGTCTTCAACTCCATTGTTTGCCTCCAGAGTTCAGTTCCCCAAGGCTGACACAAAATTGCTCAGGCTAGTTCATCCTCTTTTATTCAGGGTGCAGGGAGAAGATTTTTAGAAGATGGCAACAGTGGCCTCCCACTCATTTAACACCAGGCTCATTGCCAAAGGTGGATCTTGAGGCAATGTCTGTAATCAGAGGACTGAGAGGGAGAAATCTGCAGAGCAACTAATCTTTGTTTAAATTAAGTGCATCCTTCTCTAAGTTGACTGAAGAGAGAGCCTAGATGTTACACTTGGGTTAGGCACTGGTGTTGAGCGAAATGAATTCTTTCAGTAGTGGCTGAAGACTGTGTTTGGAAACTGATGGAAATTTTGGCTTTGTCGTTGAGTTGGTAGGACTTTTGGGCTGTAGTGAAGAGGGGAGTTACAAAACTGGATCCATTAATTGGAGGATCTGGGGACCACACACACCTGATTGGCAATTGTATTGGGGTCCTGGCCTGCTTGTGGCTGGCTGTGAGAACTATGTGACCTGCTCCTTCACCTTTTGAAGAAGGACAGCGAAGGAAAGCAGCATCCCACTAACATAGTGTCATCGCTGGCAGGACAGCAGTATTTTCCAGATTGTCATTAGAATTATCCCTTGTCTTAATAACTCTTGAAATATGGGGAGAAGAAGAGGTTTCTGTGCAATAATTGAGGTGGTGAAGCTGCAAGGGTGCTGTGCAATTGGAGTTATTGGTTTGTGCTTCTCATCTTATGTTGATGGGTAAATAAACTTGCGTTTTGCTGAGGGGTAGAAGTGAGCACATGGCAGCTACTTCAGAGGGCGTGAGTCACTGCAAATTTGTACTCCGTTATATCTCTGCAACGAGTTGTTTGTGTGCCTGTACCTTTGCTTAGATAACAGCCAAGAGGCCCAGGCCTAACCTCCTCAGAAGCTTCAGACTTTTATCTCAGTATTTTTTTTTATCTGTGCTTCCAAAAACGTTGAGGTCTTTTTCAGAGTAAATGATTTGAGAAAAGAAATAAAGTTTTGAGATTTTTCTTGAACAGGTAGTGACAGAGCGGGAGAAAGGGTTTCAAAGCACTTGAGGAGGTGGCAGCTCTTGTGCTCTTTATTTTGGGGGAGGCGCCTGTACAGCATCAATCCTAAACAAGTTAAAGCAAAAAAAAAGTGAGAAGGGTTTGGACGGAGGGGAGAGACCACAAGCTCCATGGTACCTCAGAGGAGGAAGGAGCAATTTCAGTGTGGACTTGAGAAACGGCTGTCTCAGTGGCAGGCGGGAGCTGCTGTGGAGCTGGTAGTGCCTGCAGGGGTGGTACTGGTGTGAAGTTCAGCATCGTGCCAGGCTTGGGAGTGGTGGTGGGCAAGGGCACTGGTGGGATGAAGAGCCAGCTACCTCTCTGCCTGAGGTCAGTGCTGGCTGTGACTGTGCTTGGTGGGGTCTCGTCTCCAAATGCTGAGCTGCCTGAGTCACTTGCAGACTGGAACTTGGTCCACAGGTACTTTGGGAGTGTGTCTTGTAGGGGTCCTCTGTGCTCATGCACTGTGGCATGTAACTGTGAGGCCAGCTGCAAGCCCATGGCTGGGATGGGAAGGATAGCTTTAGGGTGTATCTGAGAGGCTTTGGTGGCATGGGACATGGAAGAAAGATTTATGCAGGCCAGATATTAGCACTGGAAGGGAAGGAGGTACGTGTGTCTCAGATGAGTGTTGAAGAGAAGAAGGCAAGTCACTTTTGTTGAACTTGCAACCAAAAACGTACAGAATCTCTCTGTGGAGAGCTAAAGGGCATATAGCAGGAAAAAAAAAAAAATTAAAAAAGGACTTTTATTAGCCCGTACCAGCTGCTGCTGCTTGTTGCCAGCAGCTTCCTCTCTTCTTCGTCAAGTGCTGCCATATGTGATCTGTCTGCGCTCAGAGCAGAGGGAGAAAGTCACGTCGCAGGTTCCCCACGTTTGGGACAGCACTGTGTGCTCCTGGGAGCCTGCGGGGACTCGGGGTGAGAGCAGTCACTGCTGCTCACGTGAGGCGCGTGGGCCTCGGTGGCTGCTAGTTTATTCTGGCTGTCAGCTGGGCTGAAGGTGGCTTTGCTTGAGGGAGGTGTCGAAGAAAGAGATGGCAGACTTTGCAGACAAGGATCTAGTGGTTTTGATAAAAGTCTTTGGGGGCTCTTCTTTCTATGCTGTCGTCCTCGTCTTCTTCTCCTGAGAGACAGGGGAAAGTGTTTGTCACTGTACACGAGCAAGCAGCTTGTGTCCTGGGTAGGCCAGGCTTTTTGCAGATGGGCAAGAACAGGCAAAAATTGAAACAAGAGCAGCTCAGACTGCCCCGAGAGGTTGCACGGGCTCCGTCTCTGGAGAGTTTCAAGACCCAACAGGATCAAGCCCTGAGCAGCCTGATCTGACCCTAGAGCTGACCCTGCTTGACCCTGCAGTTGCACCACCGAGGTCCCTTCCACCCTGAATCATCCTATGATTCCGTGATGAACGACTTGGCTGCTGTGCAGTAGAAACCACTGTTAGGCAGCAGCAGTGTGGAGGGGAGGGTGTTTAAGGAAAGGTGTAAAATGGTACATAGTGGTGATATCCGTGCTAAATAAAGGCATAAGCTGCAGATCTCAACCAGGTGAGAACAGCAATGACCCGTTGTACACCCCCAAATTATTTTTCTGGTGCATTTTTTTGTATTTTTTATTTCTTTAGAGATGTTGCAGAGTTTGTCTCTATTGCTGTGCTCTGGTGTATGAAAGTAAAATTTGGAGATCCCAAGCTCAGATGTCCTAATACCTCTGAGGCCACCTTAGCGGCTTTGCTGCCTCCGTGAAGCATGTGTATGTTTTATTTGGCCAAACCATCAGTTAACCAAAGTGAGTTGTAAGGATTGGTGTTGTTGAAATTCCTGCTTTGTGAGTTACATTCATCTTTGCCTGTTTGGGCTGTGCTTGTTGCAGTAATTAGCTCCCCAGAGAAGTAAAATGTCCTTCACTTTCAAATTCCCCTTTAGCTGACATTAAAAAAAAAAAAAAATCAAATATCTTCTCCTAGGTGGTCCTTTGCAGCTAGACACAGGGTATTTTGTTCTTTAGTGTCCTCCTTTACATACCTCAATCTCTTTGTAGTAGCCTTGAAAAAAAAATTAACCTATGCTGCTCTGCTTTTTCTTTCCGTTCCTGCTGTGGATGGAAAGGGAGTGTTTGTCTGTTAATGGGGGAAGGACGAGGAGGGGTAAATATATTTACCTCTGACCATCCCTATGGACACAGCCTGGGGTCTGGGAGTATCTGGTTGGTGATGCTGTGGAGCAGTGAGGGGCTGCAGGCATTGGGTCGTATCCTGCATCATGCTGCCAGCTCGCTGCGTGTCCCTGGGTACGACAGTCTTAGTCTCCCTCACCCTTTTCCAGCTGGTAAAATTAGGGATAATAGCATACAAGCCTTTCACAAAGTCTAAGCTAAATAATTGTGAAGTGCTTTGAGCTCCTCAGATAGCGGGAGTTAGAAACAAAGGCTTAATATTTCAGCTCTGCCTGGTAATGATGCTGAATAGGATTCATCTCCAGTCCTGCTTAGTCATTTCTGATATCTTGAAAGTATAGCTGCTTAAGCTCACCCAATTTTGCCCTTGCAGAAGCTGGGAGGCTAATAGGCACTGCCAGACTGAGGAAGCTGGTGGTCCGTGGTTCTAGGGGCAGCTGCGTGGGAGCCTGGTGTCGGCAACCCTGCCGCCTGCGGCTCTGGAGCTGGCAGGAGGGGCAGCTTCCTTACAGCCCGCTGCGGCATGGGCACGCGTGAAGCCAGTCCAGAGGCTCCATGCCCCTTCCAGGCTTAAAATTCCTGCTGGTAAGAGGATGGCACCTAAGCCCTGTTCAAATTTACAGTCTTTTATAACTGAAAGCTTGTAACAGAAACCTCTATACGTGTCTTCTCATTGCTAGACAAGGTTCACTCATTTTGTGTATCTTGTCCCCTGTCACTATATTTTCCTGCTAAACACTTCCAATTACTCATGTTTTGTTGCAGTCCGCCATCTCCTCTTCTTTCCCACTGGAATTGCTTGCCTCATTTTTACTTTTTTATTGTATTACGTGATACCCCTTCTCCACCTCTATCTGCACAGGAGAAATGGAACAAATTTTAGGCAGGCCATACAAAAAAACCACCAACAGCTGTTGGTGTTTTTCCTCCCTCACCTTCCTGCCATGTTCCTCAAAACTGTGGGTGACTTGGTGGCATGAAATGCTTTGCAGGGGTTTCTCAGTTGTGGAGCTAGATTTTGTTTGGTTTTTTTTTTTTTTCCTTTCCTCTTGTCCACCTACCCGTTTCTAAAAAAACCTGACATTAGACACATTAGGGGCATATCACTGTATTCCATATGTTTTTCCTATGCTGTCCCTTTTGAGGTAGAGGTACTTTTTAAAATGTAGCTGGCCTGTGGAGAAGGCTTACAATGAGAATACGTGTCCTTTCATTATGCATATCTGCACACTCGTACCTATGCATTATAAGAAAAAATGTATTCTAAAATGCATTTATAAAAATGTAAATGAATGCAGCCTCAGGCAATTGCACGGCCTTCTGCTCGCCAGTCTAGGCTGGTCTTCAAAATGAGCCCCTTTCGCTGTCTCTTGCTTGTCAGGAGGGGAGGTGCAGAAGCCCAAATGCTGACTTGCGTTCAGCCTCTAAAGAGCTGCGGCGTTTTGCTTGGCTGGGTTTCTGTGCAGCACTGAGCCTGAATAGTAAAATCACACCAGTCAGTTCAAATGATCTTTGAAAACTAAAGCAGTCTTTCCTGCAAAAGCCTCTTTTCTGAAAGCTTAGAGTCTTGCCCTCTAGTCTGGTCACACCATCTCCAGCTGTGCTTGGCTCTACTTGAGCGTCTGTCAAGCTGGTGGGACTGGGGTGCTCTCTCTTCCATTCGGCCCTTTACCCCTTCAGTGTCAGCCAGGCTGGAGGCTGCAAGGCTTGGGGTCTTCTGCTGCTGCCTTGAAAGGAGTTGCTGCAAAAGCCCACGTGTTGCTTTCGCTTGTCCTCCTGATTCTCCTCTCATATACTTTGCCAGTTCCTGGTGAAATGAGCTATTTGGTAGTTTTAAAAGTCTTGTTTATTTATAGGATGCCTCTCAGTCCGTCCCTCTGAGGAGAGCGATCGGTGGTATAGGCTGTTTGTGTAGATTGCCGTAATTTCTGGATGTTAAGTACCTTTAAGGAGGTAAAGGATGCAAAAGTTTTTAGCTGGGATAGAAAAATCTTTGACCAGACATCCTGGTACATTTGGAAGCCAGCTTTACCTCGGGTGGGTTACTCGGATCCCTGGGTTCAAATCTTAGGCTCTCCATCCTTTCCAGGAAAGTGAACTGGGAGGGAGCTCTTTCAGGTCAGGCTCTGCTTGCTAATGATAGGAAGCCAAAGTCTGGTGTTAGGAACAGTCTGGTGTCACCTCCCATTCTGAATTTAACATTTAGTCCCAATGTGATCTGGGTAGCCCTCAATTTATTTTTCTTTTCCCCAATGGGTGCTTTCTCACTACATGCATGACTGAGAGAAGCTCTGACAGATGAAAAAAAAAAAAATACCAAGCACAAAAGGAGAGCCAGAATGAGCTGGGCTGGATCAGGTGAGCAGGTGGTGGAGCCAGCGGGCTGCAACGTGGGATGGACAGAGCCCTGTACCTGCGTCCTACCTCCTGCCTGCTGTGTGGACCGCCTCCCTGGTGGCCCCCATCTCTTCTGCCGGTGCCTCCCTGCTTGTGGTGGGTACCGGTGGGGCTGAGCGGCCGGCACAGCCTGGTGACTCCCTGGCACGGGGACCTGCTCCCAGACTTGCTGACAGAGCCTTGTTGGCATTTCTGGCAGCTTTGCCAGAATACCGGATGGCGGGGGGAGAGGCACGAAATGTGCAGGTTTCTTTGCTTCTGTGCCTTCAAACAGTCTCTCAGCGTTAAACGGGGAAGGCGATAACTGTGAGTGCAGCTGGTAACATATGGCACCCGTCCCCTGCCTTAGCAATTGCTCAGTGAACTCTGAAAGTGGAATACGGTCCCCGTGGCTCCAGCCAGCTGCAGCGCTCAGAAATCCTGCGACGGAGCAGCCCGTTATTCGATTACCAGCGAAAATTTCACATTCCACATTGCATATTTTTCCTGCTGCCTCCCTGGGGAGGTTTTTGCTGTGTTTATGCCTTCCTCCCACTCCTTTTTTTTTTTTTTTTTTCTTTTTTCTTTTTAATTCGTTTCCCCTGGACGATTGCTGTGTTTGTTCTGTAGTTCTAGCCCCTTAGACTTGGTTGCTCTGCATTTCTGTCGATCTGCTGCCCTGAGAGGCAAGGACAGCTGTTTCTGCCGAAGATGCTGATACTTTTCTCTGGTGGTCCTGGAAAAACAAGTAGGTCTGTTGGTGAACGATCAAGTCCTCTTGTAGCAGAGGGGAAGTACAGTGCCCGTTGCTGAGCCAGTCTGCTTCTATGCCACAAAGCTGCATGCTCGTTGTGGTGTGGATGCACCTCTTTTTCTTGAAGAACAAACAAAAGAAAGTTAAACTGAGGGCCAGTGCTCAGGCAAACCACAGAGCAGCAACAAACGCAAAAGCCCCTAGCAGCATTACCGATCATACATCAGATCCTTTTTGTCCTCTCAGATAGGATAGCACAAAAGTTGAAAGCCTACTGGTTCCATCCCACAGCCAGGAGGGCTCAAAAACGTAGGTGTGTCCCCTCTGGTTTGGGCTTCTTTTCTGCTGATTTAGAGATGTTGCTATTGAGCATCCTGGGAAGGAGATTTCTTCTGTTTTAAAGCATCACAGGGTCTCGTCTCTTCTGGTGCTGCCTGCTGGGGTGGGGTAGGAAGGGAAGAGCAACACTTTGCTGCTCCAGAGGGAGCAGCTTTGAGTCCCAAGGCAGCTTATCCCCTGTCCTCCTCCAGCCCAAAGCCCTGCCAGGACTGGCCTTTCCCTCATCCTCTAGGTCCTACCAAGCGGTGCAGGGTCCCACACATGAACTCTGCGGCACACGTGTTTCGCTTCATGTGCTGAGAAAGAAGACTGACCTGCACTGGGATGGAGCTGCCCCTCAGTAGGGAGAGGCTGGGAGGAGAAATCTTCATCTTGATTCTGTGGCTGCCCCGTCAGTTTAGCCCTATAACAGTTTTACAATCTTTATCTGATATAGGTTTAAGAGGATTTCCCTGGGCGCAGTGGGATTATTATAAGTCAGAGAGCAGTCTCCAGCTGATATTCCTTCGGCAAGTATTTATTTTAAGTGGGTTTAACAGTATTTAATTTTTTTTTTCTTTTTGCATGGGTTATAAGTAAATTGTTTACATTATCAGAGAAGTAGAGCCTGGATAAAATGAAGGAGTTGTATTATTTCTTTCCATGCTGGGGGCGGTGGAAGGAAAGCAGCAGCTGGAGGTGGGGAGGAAAGAAAATAAAATAATAATGTTGAGGGAAATGTAACATTATTCCACGTGGCACTGATTAGTAATACTGCCAAACAGCTGTTTATAAATAGGAGATGTAATGGGAAGGAGAGCTGCAAGGAACGTGAGAGTGCTGCAGGCAGCGCTGGCTCATTATTTGAGGAGGGGGGTGGCTTCTCTCAGCCACGTATCTGCCCCCCAGGGGTACCAGAGGCTGTGCTGCTGCGGCCCCCAGGAGCATGGGGAGCTGAAGGTACCCCGTGCACCCTCCCTGGCCCTCGTGGGATGACAGTTGGGTGTACACTCCCAATTTAAGGTTTTCACGCCATCTTCAGAAAAAAAAGAGCGGTGGTGACCCTTGGCATTGGGAAAGCTGTGCCTGTAGGAGAAAAGTCTCCTTTTGAGCCACGTGCAGGCTGTTTCTTTATCCTCTCCCTCCCTCCAGCAGGCTTTGTGGATGGCGGATGGTTCCCAGGCTGTGCGCACACATCCAGAAATCGTGCTGGCTTAGCAAGAGCCGCCTTCTGGCCGCCCGCGCCCAGACAGCTCCAGAGTCCTTGGAGTATTTCAGTGAACGCTAATGGGGACGGGATTAGCCGCCCCACTTGCCCTTGCCATCAACAAGGGACATTTCTAGAGGGCCTACAAAGAGGAGCGAAGCTGGAGCTAACAGGGCGAACCTGAACAAAGACGCTTTTGAATGCGGAGAGAAGCGTGATTTTACCCTCTGGCCCTACGGAGGCAAGAGGTGGGGCTGCTTTGCCCCCCCGCTTTAAAATCTGAATGAGCCTCTGCCTTAAGAGATGGCTGTTGGCCGAGCTGGTACTAATGGGATGGATGCCCTTCAGTGTCCGTGCTCAGTCCTGCTCCGGTTTCCTGACGCTGTGTTTCAACATATGGTGCCCTTCAGGGCATTATTCTTTAACGGTGTACTGGTTAAAATGGTAACGTAGGGCTCTGACAGAAATGCTGTAGCTAGGGATGCCTGCCTTGGGGAAGTGTGTCACGGTGGGCAGGGTTTTCCAGTCAGGGATGCCTCTGTCTTGGGCACGATGTGCTCCGAGCGCTTGACTTTCTCAGATCCTGTTGTTCTTCATTTTTAGCTGCCTGTTCAAGAGAGCAAGATATTTATAAAACCATTCCTTACCAAATGCATTTCATGACTGTGACTTGTAATGCCAAACTCACTGAGGGTGAGAGGATTTAAAGAGACCAGGTTTGTTACGGCTTTGTGCTACTGCATGGAAACGAACAGATGATCCCAAAGCGGCAGGTTACTTGTCAGAGGGTTAACATCAGGCTCCTGAGCCTCTTTGTCCGCTGAAGGATTGCATCAGCGTGTCACAGATGACCACAGGCGCTCTGGCAGTCTGTTGTCACCTTTTGAGCTCCCTCAGGTGTACTGATGCCACCTGTCCGCAGACAGGATTCCTCATGAAACTGCAGGTGATGGTCACGTGGGGCGGGTGGCCCACCTGGCACTGCTGCTGGAAGGCAGGAGTGCTGGTGCAGCAAGGCTAGCCTTTGGGGAAGGGGAAGCTGGTGGGGAGGTGGGGTTGCCAGAGGCATGAGCCGTTCATTTGGAGAGACTTTGTGCTTCGGAATTGCTCCTTGGCTGCGGGTGCTGGCCAGAAAGGTCACCCTGAGAGGGGCAGCGGCTCTGGGACAGCACAGAGACCCATTACAGCCATGGGTATGATTCCAGCCTCTTCCTTTCTGCAGTGATATCCTGGACCAACGTGTCACCAAGGTGGGGATACTGGACAGGCCACACCCCCCTGCAAGGAGCGGGGACATCTCCGACTTGATCAGGTTGCTCAGAGCCCCCTCCAACCTGGCCTTGAATGTTTCCAAGGATGGGGCATCCACCGCCTCTCTGGGCAACCTGTTCCAGTGTTCCACCACCCTCAGTGTAAAAATGAGGGCCTGTAGGCCCCCTTTAAGTACTGAAAGACTGCTATAAGGTCTCCCTCTAGAAGATGGAGTTCTTTTGGCTGTGATGTGGTGTCGGGGAATCGAGGGGCTGCTGCCTTTGCCGGGGAATGGCAAGGTGGTGGTCATCCCAGCACTGGACTGGGCGACGTGAAGGGAAGCACATGGAGGTGTGCAAGGCACAGGGTGAGCAGGCTGAGGGATGCTGGAGGTGAGTGAGTTAAAAACAAGCAAAGGTGGGGGAAAAAGAGAGCTGAAAATGGAGCAGGACGCAAAGCAAGAACAGCATCACTGGCAAGGTGAGAGGGAGGAGGGAGCGTGGAAGTGGCAGGTGGGAAGAACTTGGATAGGAGGTTTTGTGTTGTGAAGAGCAGCGGGGCAGGTAGGAGGGTGACGTCCTGGAGGTGCTGGAGCAGAGAGGGCTGCACATGGGGATGACTGGTGAGGGACTGTGGCTGAGATGGAAGGAGCATCCTTGCTCCCTCCTGCAGGGGGAGGAAGCCCCAAAGGTGTCGGAGACATGGACCTTGGCCTCCTTCTGCAGGTGCTTTGTGAGGACTCTTCCCTCACCCTTTCCATACTTACTTCAGATTTCCTAGATGCTGTTTCAGGCCATTGACCCCAGAGCAGGCTATGGGATTTCAGTGCTGTTTTCCATCAGGACCATTGGGATGCAGTAATTGCCTTTGTGCTGCTGCCTCCTACTCTTTCTTCTCTCCCCTTGCAACTGGGATGTCAGAGGCAGCGAGAGTGCTTTGAGGATTTCCTTTTGAAGTGACTTTGTGAGTCACAGGGGCTTGTGAGTGGTGGGGAATGAGATGCCAGCACCCAGCACTCTCAGATCATTTCTGCTCCCTTGTGTCTGTGGTCAGAGCAGCGTGGGCTGCATGCCCGTTCTTGGAGACACTGGGTTCATCAGATCTCATCTGTTTCGAGAGGCTCCTGCTGAGGCTCTGATGTGGCTGGAGGGAAGAGGAGAGAAGGAACCGGGACACCAGAGGCATGCTGGGCTAGGTGGCAATGCAGTGGCTTTTTGATCGTGTCCAGGGGACCAGGCTTAGCCAGAGCCTGTTGCTGTAGACAAACGCAGTGCTGGCTCAGGGTGCTGCATGGGTGTTGAGCTGCCCCATGGCAGCAGCGGGATGAGTTTCTGCAGGCAGCCCAGTTGCAGACCATCAGTGCCGGAGGATGGACTTGTCTCCTGTGGTATGTTCAGGCCACAGGCTGCTCTGGTAGGGCTAAGTCTAGCTGGATAACTGTGGACAGTTTGCACTAATAAGATGTTTTAGATGACATGTGTGCCCCAGGAGCCACCGCAGAACCCTCTGCTCCTTGGACCCCACCCCCGAAAAGCCAGAAGGTGCTTTCAATCACTGCTGAAGTGTAATGGATTTGAGCCAGCTACCACAGTCTCAGTCCTATTACTGGTCCACCGAGCTGATGCCTGAAGGGCAGCCCGTCCTGTCCCTTATTATCTACTGGTTGAAGTTGTCAGGACCGAAATGTAGATCCTCCTGTTGACTGCCAGGACGCAGCGCTGCTGTTGAGCGTTTAAGGCCACTGTCTGGAGCAGCAGGACAGCCAACCTGCCAGTGAAACCCCTGTATGCCATCCAGAGCAGAGCCTGATTAAGCTTATGAAACCTGACAAGATCACAGCCCAAGGTGGTATTGCTGGAGGCTGCTTGACTGGGAACAGTGTTCCTGCTGCAGCAGCATGAGCGTTAGGGATATGTCACTTGAAGCCTGTCATGACACACATCTAGCCATTGAGTAGGGAGCACGTGAAAGTCCCTTGCAGTTGTTAGCCTGCCAGCAGCGTGCAGGGAGAGCCTCCTCCCAAAATAGGCACTGGCTGCATCTGCCTGGGAATGAGGAGCAACCTCTTGTTTTGCACTGCATGATGCCCCATCTCAGCTTTGAATGGGTGATCAGCTTTGAACAAGTAGGCACTGACCAGGACACAGCTCCTCCACCTCTGCAGGTACAGTGACCATCTTGGCTGGTGTGTCACCATCCCCCCACCAAAATAATCAGGCTCGGCAACCTGCAAAGGACATCCTTGTAGCCCTGTGGCACTGTCACTAGCCTGTGTTGCTTTGACCCCAGGTGAGGAGCTGGAGTAGCGGCTGACACGCAGGGCCCTGGGGCCTGCTCACCATAGAATCATGGAGTGGTTTGGGTTGGAAGGGACCTTTAAAGGCCATCTAGTCCAACCCCCCTGCAAGGAGCAGGGACATCTCCAACCAGATCAGGCTGCTCAGAGCCCCCTCCAACCTGGCCTTGACCATTTCCAGGGATGGGGCATCCGTCATCTCTCTGGGCAACCTGTTCCAGTGTTCCACCACCCTCAGTGTAAAATTTTTTTCCTAATGTCTAATCTAAATCTACCTCCCTCTATTTTGAAACCATTACCCCCTCTATTTTGAAACCATTACCATCAGCTAAAATAAACTCTAAAGCAATGCATCCCGTGGTGCAACCTGGGGAGGAGCCCACCTGGCTCACCATCTCTGCCATAATAGCTGTTGCGGGGATCTTCATGCTGCTTGTTGTGGATCTGCATGAAATCAGAGGCTTATATTTCCTAGCAATCAGTGCATCACACACAGGCACTGCCCTCGTTCCTGCTGGTCAGATTTGTGTTTGTCTGCGAGGAGCAGCAGCAGCAGCTCCTTAAACAGAGCAGCTCTTATGCCTTTGTTTCCTTCAGTTCCATGGGGTTAATCTCCTTCTTGGCACCTGATGATTTGCCACTGTGGGGAATGCACATGGGTTTACTGGAGGCGTGTTTGAAATTTTCATTTTGCTGGCTTTAATCGCCGTCTAGGAGCTGGGGCTGGGTCCTGGGGGCTGGGGGTGGGTTAGTTAATACCTGAGCCCCTGCAGGAACCTGCTCCTGAGCAGCTCCCCTGTCTATGCCTCTCCGCGCGGCGGGTGGCTCTCAGGTATCTCCAAGGGATGTGTTGTAGTGAAACCACTTCCCAAACGGTGATTAAGCATTGTGTGTTCCCCGCGAGGCTGGTGAGCGTCGGGGGCTCACAGGGCTGCGTGGTCAGGCGAGGGACAGAGCTCCCCTTCTGCTCGTGCTGTAAGCTCCTCTCCTCCACCTTTGAAACACCCCTGACGTTAGTACAGCTGGCACAAACATCGCTATACCCCGGTGAACCACCAGTTCCTCTCCCTGTCCTGCAGCTTCAGCTCTTTTCCCAGCATTTCTGCAGGAAGCATTCCCCAAAACTTTTTAGGCCAGTTCTCCATGCTCCTGCCGTCTCCTTCTTCCAGAACTGTGGAGACGCCCACAATTACCTTTTCAGCATTCCTCTGCCACTCCATTGCATTGCTGCCAGGGCAGGGCTATCACACTCTCCCCTTCCCCTCTTCCAGAGCCCATGCAACTGTGGGTCAAGACCATTCTCAGTGGAGCTCAGGGTGCTCTCTGTCCCCCTCGAAGAAGGACTGGTCTCCCTAGCTCCTGGCCCCCAATAATTTATCCATTGGTTTTTAGGATGGTCGGTTTCCTCTCTTTTTTATTTTCCCCCCTCTGGGTGCTTTTGTCGGTGTGTAATTAGCTGGCGCTGCACCGAGGCATCGATCCCCAGAGTGCTCTCTCACTGACATTAGCAGCAGACGGTGACTAAAACAAAGAGACAGCTCAGTGCGCACCGCACGCTCGCTTTGTAGGTCTCGTACTCCTCGCTGCTGTGGGGAGCTCAAAAGGGATCGCAGATGTGGAATAAACGGGAGCGCTTTGAACAAGTGGCACCGTAATCCCTCCCTGCCCCCGCCCCTCTACCCCCCTTTTTGCAGACATTAGTTTGATTAAAATTGCATGAGCCCACACACGGGTGTATTTTATTTTATTTATTTATTTCCTCATGGTGAGAGACCGGTTTGAAGTCTGCCCTGTGGGAATGCAGCTGGGGGGGGATGCTGGGGAATTTGGGGTGTTTTCAAAAACTTTCCCTTTTCGGAGCTTACAGGCAGCTGCTGTGGGGCTGGTTGTACTGGTGAGACCTGCTTTTCCTGCGAGATGCTAAACATGAGCACCTTCGTGCACCAATGTGTGCGGGGCGGGCGGGGGCCCCTTCCAGCGCTGATGTGGGGCATCAGCATCTGGAAGGGTGTGGTAGGCTTGCTCTAGCAAATCTTCACCCAAGGCTTTCTGGGTTACTGAAGGCATCTCCATGGCTGAGGGTGGGCTTAAACAGCCAGTTTAAAACCTAGGTGAATGGGAATTGAATAAAAATATTGATAAAACAAAAATAGATACATTCTGGTCTCTTTTCCAGCCAGGTTTGTGCACCCAGGCTGGTGAGAAGTGAAGTCTTCACTACCCCTTGCAGCAGCCTTCTGTCTCCTCTGGAAATGGGGAGATGGCATAGAGAGTTAGGAGATGACTTTGTGCTGTAGTCCCATTCCACTCTTTGGAAACACAGTATTTTTGCCAGTGCTGTGGCAGTGCTACGTCAAAACTGTCATACTCCTTGGTGGGCATTCACAGGATGGACTCTGTCTTACTGCCTCACCCAGAGGCACATATAAATCAGTTTTTGCATGTTTTCCTCTGTTTTGGAAAAGGGAGAAGCTATTTTCTTCCCTCCGGGAGGGCTTACTTTTAATGAAACGTTTGCAAAGTGCAGTATGAGTCTCTAGCAAGGGCTCTGTTACACGCCAAGTGTGGCTTCCTTGTCTGTATCCTCGCCATGCCCTCCTTGCGCCGTGTGCCAGGCTGGCATGAGCCATGCTTTATCCTCTTTGTGCCTCTGCATTTTTGGCCAGGAGGAGCGGCGAAAGGGGCTGGCAGCTCGTGCACACACTTATCCCGGGGCACTGTAAGCTGCATACGCGTTTAATCTTTCTTTTCAGATGTCAGCGTGCGACACAGGGCTCTGGGGAGTTGGGCTGGGGGGAGCCGGCATCCCGGGCACTAGCTGGCTGCTCTGCCCCGAGCTCCTCCAGCTTGGCTGCTCTGTGGGCTGTCAGGTGCGGCTGGCAAGCCCATGTGCTTTTTGGAAGGTGGAAACCTGAAGGGAGCTGTACCTTGCCAACAGGAGACGGCTTCCTCTCCTCCTCCCTGCCCTCAGGGCTGAAACAGTCTTCGTACTCTTTGGAGGAAAGCAAGGTTGTCTGTGATAAAAGTGCAAGACCTTGGCAAAAGCTCTGTGCAAGGGATTCAAAACCCTGGTGGGTCCCCCACTAAGGCGAGAGGACCCCCCTGTGGCCCTTCTCATGAACTGGTGTGTGATGCAACCATCACTTGGTGTCCCCTGGCACGGAGGCCAGACTTTAGTGACACCCCGATGTCTACCTCCTTTTAGGAGGAGTGGTCCCTCCACTTGGCGATGGGAGAGAGACGTGCCCACAAGAGGCTGTGCCGGTGCCTCCTTGGGCAGGTCTTGCTGCAGGGCACACTTCCCCAGATTTGATGGGGCTGCGGCTGCTTGCCTGCGCCATGGACTGGAAATTTTAGGCCAGCCAGAAGAGGTTAGCATAACAAAGCGGCAGGTGAGAGGGAGGCATTGAATTTCAATAAACCAGCAACTGGGGAATGAAATTTCCTTGCTTATAATTCAAGCTCCTGGCTCAGGCGTCCCTCTCGCTTACCTTGGAGTAAATCTGCTGTAATACATAGGAAACAGCTCGGCAACTGCAGTCCTGGCTGACATCGA
This sequence comes from Tetrax tetrax, assembly GCA_009806455.1. NCBI lineage: Eukaryota > Metazoa > Chordata > Aves > Otidiformes > Otididae > Tetrax > Tetrax tetrax. The sequence goes on from WHYT01017248.1 coordinate 359,812, forward strand.
CGTGGAGGCTGAGGTTTATTAAAGACCTGCAGAGCTCTGAAAAAAAAAAAAAAAAAAAAAAAATTATGATCTTCTTGGACTTAATCATTACAAGTCAAATATTTGAATGGGTAGGGGCAAGCGTTTTGCTGAAATTGGATGATCCCTTTCATATTTATGCTTGGTTACGCTTGCTCCACATGTATTTGGATTCTTGGCTGTGGGTGAGAGGAAGGTGGGGGATGAAAGGGACTTAGTACGGAGGGGGAAAACAGGAGCAAGGAGAGATTAGAACAGAGAAAAAGGCAAAGGAAACCACTGAAGGTTAAAAATAATAAAAACAGTTAGGCTGGGGGGACCAAGAAGAAGCAGAAAAATAAAGCAAGGCCTTTGAAGAAGAAGGGGATAGACAGTGAAGCCTCTTATTAAAATTTAAATGGCTGAGTCTGAAGATAAATGAGGAGCCTGCAAAGAAACAATGAAAATAATAAAAAAATTAAAAAGTAGAAGACAGGAAGGAGGGAAGTATTTAAAAGGAAGATGAGAGGTTTTTGCAAGTGAGTATGTCAGCAGAGATGCTCCATAATCTTCTCTAATAATGTGATGGGTACTGGGGACTGTGTAAAAACAAAGCAAGCCCAAACCTTGCAATTATTTTTTCGGTGAGGTGAGGTTTCCTGAGCATGTAAAGCTGACAGTGTTCTCCTTTTGCGAGTCTCCCCGGCTGCGAGTTATGATCTAGCCCTTTCCTTCCTGGAGGACTATATGCCAGGAGCTGATGCTGATAATAAGCACAGCATCTCCCAGGGCACCACTGGCTTTCACTCCAGATGTGGGGAGACTGGAGAGGCAGCAGTTCAGTGCTTGCCTGGGGCTGCACAGCCAGCAAGGTGCTCCCTACCAGGCGGCAAAGGAAAGGGGCTTTGGTCTTACCTTGGGAAAATGCTGCTGTTTTCCACCCAGAAGTGTTGGGCTGCAGGGGACTGTTTGTCATGGTTTGGTCTGGTTTGCTGTGTCACAGTGGAGGTGGTTGGGGGTTTTGGGAAAGAGGGGACGTGCTGCCCTGCTTGCTAAGGAGGAGCCAACCTCCCCTGGGCTACTGTGAGGATTTGTAAGGTGGCCACCTCTTTTGTTCCTAGTTAGATCCTTGGCGCTGTGGGGAGTTTCTTGGCTTTGTGGGACACGGCTCTGATAGGTGAAGATGTCGAACTCTGCTCTGGGGAGCTGTGACATTGCCTGCATTTGTGGGTGGTCGGGTCTAACCCATAGGCAGGCAGGTAGAAGGGTATGGGTAAGGGTATCTCCATGGAGATAATGTTTTCAGGAGGGAGCTGGCAATGCATAGTTTAGTGGAAAGTCCTGTCTTAAAACCTATGAACAGTGTATTAGTCAACATCCAGGGTAAGACCACAGGAGTCACCATGAGCTCTAGAGGTGGAAAGAAGATGTACGACTCTTCCTTAAAGGAAAAAGGTTGAATCACAAAGACCTAATTGACCATCGCTTAAAATAAAAAAAAGAAGTAGGGGACTGGTGGGGGTGAAACTCAGCAAGCCAGTCATTGCTGTTAAGCCACACATCCATCCCCCCCAGCTCCACTGCTGTGCTCAGGGTGAATGTGGTACTTTGATCTGTGGCTGCCTCGTCCCCCGTCTCCGCCTGTGTGTCCAGGGCGCAGGCGTCTTGCTGAAGCCGATGGAAGGCCACGCTCTCAGTGTTCTCAACGTGGAGGTGTGCACCTCAGCAGTTCTATGGTAAAGGAGAAGCATTTGTCAGCTTCCTAGGAATTTAATCTTCGCATTTTTCTCATACTGTTTTTGAACACTCTTGGGGGGTTAAATTTGCATTGGTGGCATGAAAGGAATTCGCTTTTCACTTACAGCATGTGAGGTAGCGAGTTTTGCATTTGGCTCGGGGGTCTTTTCCACAATCTTATTACCGCCTCACTATCTGGACGCCCTTAAATTATCAAAGTAAACTGCATGGATTTTGCAGTCTGCTGCAAAACTCTTTTAACAGGCCTGTATAAGAGGCTGCATTAGTTTAACTGAAATCACTTTGCGTAGATTTTTCTGGCATAAACCAGTCCTTAATAGATCCAGAATGTCTGAGGATGATCGAGTACTCAAATAAACCTGCAATGAATTTTAAGGGGAAATAGCTTTCTGTCTCTTTTATGTTGTTTTTTTCTTCAGTGATGGCTAGAAGAATGAACATTTTTCTTAAACAAGGGTGTTTGTTATTTTCTTTTTTAAATCACTTCCCTGCTTCCTTATTTTGGGGGAGTAGCGTGCAATGTTGCTGTATAATTCATTTTGCTACAGAGTGGTGGCGTTTGGAAGAACCTGCCTAGAAGAAGCTGTTTGGAGCCTCAGGTGTGAGCAGAGAGTCTTCTGCCATCTCTGCTAAAGGGCCACAGGTGGCAAGTCTTTCCCAAGGAATTCTTCTTCCACGTGCACCAGGACTTGGGAGTTGTAAGAGTCTGACTGACGCTCCTTTCCTTTACTGATTTCCCCGCTCTCCCTTCCATGCTGTTGTGATTCCACTAGTTCTTCAGTCACCCTTGAATCTGACAGGGCATAGGAGACCAGAATACCTAATGTGCTCAAGCGGGGGTTTTGGAAAAAACCCAGCATAATTAAGGAAAAAAAAAATTCTTGCCCTTTTAATGTAGCAGAAAAAGGAACAAGCTAAAGCTCTTTTCTTCTTCCTTCTTGAAGGTTGTGTTTACAGGAATTTAGCTATGATCTGAAATATGATAGCCCCCCTGTCCCCCTTTGTATGTCTAGGTTAGAGGGAACAAAACGCCGATAGAAAAGGAGGGAGGACGTGTCCTAGCTATCCCACAAAACAAGGCTCCTGATTCTACCTTTGGTGCATTTTTTGTTAGAGTGGATGAGTGGGTCTCCCATTTTAGACAGGATAGTGTGCTGATACCAGAGCTGAGTTTGGAGAAGGGTTCTTTTATAAAAGAAAGAGGAATAAATATGAGCAGAAGAACCTAGTGAAGCTTGATTTCCTGTGGGTTTTGCTTCATGGTTGAATTCCTAGGTATCTAATAAAGTGCAGTCATTGGTTTTCCTTGATTGCAGTATCCCCATGGTTGTCTTCGGGTGACTTCTTTGGCCTCTAAGGGCTGACCAAACATTGCATTGTTCCCTGCGGAGAAATATTAATACATGGTAGGTATCTCCTCCTCTTCTTCAGCAATTCATGAAACCCGTGAAACTTATTCTGAGACTGCTGCCCATCTCTCAGTATTTGACTTTGAGCTTTAGCTGCTCTTAAAACAGTAGCCACTTGCTAAAATTAGGTGGGAGACAGGCGCACACACCCACGCTGTAATTGCAGTTTCATTTTCTTGGTGGGGACAGTGAGCCCCATCACCTGGGTGGTACGCCGTGCACAGGGACTGCGATACTGCGGGCTGCCAGTCCTCACGGTGGTGCTAAGAGAGGATCAGCCAGGCTCCCACACAGGCTCCTTTCATCTGCCAGGAGAGCAGCTATTAAATGGGTTGTGGGTCCATGCACCTGCCATGAGTTAATTAATTAATTAATCAGCTCTGGCCATTTGCCATTGGTGCGCTCTGCTTTTGGTAATGTGATGATCTCTCACATCGACTAATTGGTCATAATTCTGCAGGTCGACCCATCTTGATTTCCAGTGCTACTTGCTTGTAAAAAAGCCACTTGGATCAGATGGTTGTAAGACACTTATTCCCCCTACAGACGATACAGAGGAAGGGAGATGCAAGAATAATATCTTATCAGGATCCCAGTATGTTCTTTATTTGCATACCGTAGCTCATCTGTATGAGAGACCTTGGGCTTTTCAAACTTCTCAGGTGCTCGTGAGACAAGCCATTGTCTCTGTGCAGGAGAAGGTGAACAAACACTGAAGAGGTTCAGCCTCAGGCGCGGATGGGGCAGAGCTGGTGGCACTTCTGGATGTGAAACGTAGGTGGCTGAAGCAGTACAGGAAAATCTTTCCCATTGTTCTCTCCTCTTGAAGCCTCATTATCTGTAGGAAGAGCTTAACCTGAGGATGCTTACCAGCCAGAAGCTGATACAAAAGGTAGAGAAGCAAGAAGATGCTGTCCAAAGACACTGTGGTGGTGAGAAGCCTATCCTGAAGACTCCTGTCTTTCAGCAGTCTAAAAGCATTGTCTTTGGGTCTTGCTCCCTTATTTTCTTTCACAGGAGGTCATTTAGAAATCCCCTGTTCTTGTAACTGCTGAGAAGAGCTTCCTTCTCGCTCCTGCTCAAGCATCTCTCCAGGCTGATGTGGATTGGTGATCTTTCCATTACGCCGTGCTTTCCCCAGCCTGCTGAGCAGACTGCAACCAGCAGAGTATCTGCTGCTGTTCCTGGGCATGCCTCTCGTGGTGTCTCACCCAGTTATACTCCAGAGCCTGCCTCCACCAAGGGCATTCCTGAGAAGCAGCAGTGCAAGTGAAATGCTTCATGCTGGTCATTTTGCCATTTACCTGCAGGGTGGCAAAGAGCAGCTGGGAAGCTGGCAGCTTGCAGAGCCTTTTGCACTCAGATGCAATGGTGAAACAACCACAGGACTGGGAAAACTGAAGCTGTCTGGAGACCTGGGGACAGTGGTGTCAGCTATGCTTGGCATTCATTCGGAGGCTTCACCAGTCAGAGGCTGGAAGTACTACTATAAATAAAATCCTGGATTCTACTGGAGTCGGTGATATTGATCCTGTACTGGAGACAGCATGGAAACTTCCTATTTACTAGTTTATTTCATGACTTTTTTTTTTTACTGTTCTGAGTGGTTTTTTAATGCATTACTTTGATACAGTGTCTGCCTTTGGGTTAATGGTAGGTACACCAAAAGCATCTTCTCCTTATTTTAATGTGAGATTTATTTCCTGGACGCTTATTTTGAAATGCCCACTGGCTGCTGCAAAGGATTTGAGGTATCCTGGAAAACTTGCAGTGCTGTGCCCTAGAAGACCTGCTTGTATTTTGCAAGATGCAGACCTTTCACTTCTGACTGTAATCGTCAGTGGTATGCATGTGTGCTGTTGGCTCTGAGCAAGCCATCTTCTGATGGGGCTGGTCACCTTGTGGAGGGTCACTTGGTGAGCCAGACAAGCAACCAGTGGCTGTAAAGCTGGAGAAAGTGTCCATCTTTTTCTGAAATGATGCTGCCATTCAGCATTTAGCATGTGTCATGGAAGACAACATGGTGGTTTTGCTGAGGCTAACTGCTGTCAGTTGATGGAGGTTGCTTGAAGCACTCACTGGTGGGGAAGACCAAAGCTTCCCCTCGATAGTTGTCACACCCTCTCTACATAAGAAGAGTCTGAGGGCCATTCCAGGAACATTTGGAATGCAATTTGTATGGCAGGAATTAACTATTGAGTGAATCCTCTCCGCCTGCCTGTCTGGTTTAGGAGCTGCTGCCTTCGAGGTGGTGAACAAAAGGGTTTCTTCACACACTTTGCCAAGGCAGTACAGAACTTCACAATGGAGAGCGGTTATTATTTCTGTCACCTGATCCTTGTTCACAGCTCTTCCCAACTGCCTCAAGAAGCCCTGTCACCTTCCTCATCTCCTTCAAATATAGCATGGTTTGTAGGGAAAAGTGGTGTCCCCTTCTGTAGCTGTATGTGGGGATGCTACTCGAGCCTTGGCAGGGAAAGCAACTTGATGGTGGCCATCTGTCACTGGGGTGATCACCAGAGAGGTTCACAGAAATCTGAGGGAAGGTGGAATGGGAGAAGGAGGAGAAAGGAAGGGCACTGTGTGCTTGAAATGCCCAGATCAATGAACATAAAAATAAATACATTTGTTAAAAGATTTCAATATAAAGATGCCAAGCGCTGTCATGCAGAAAGTCAACTGGTTGTGCGTGCCAGACTAGCTTTTCCAGACTAGCTGTTTGCTACACTGGAGCAAGAGAACACCTTTTTGTACAGTCTCAAAAGCTCTTCCAAGCACAGTATTTCACCTTGCCTTTTCTTATCCTCTCATAATAAGGATAAATGACTGCCACCTGAACTAGAAGCTTGGAGCATGAAAAACTCATCAGGAAAATAGATTTGCAGAAGTGGATGTTACCCGGTTTTATCTATGATACCTTGATCAGATGGCAGAAGTCTGTCAACTGTTTGGCTGAATTTGCACTACTTGTCTTAATTCTGCTTTCCACAGTCTCTAGTGCAGGAGGAGAGCGGGTAGTCCTCATGGTTGGAGAACTTGAACTCCATCCTGCAAGAGCCAGGCTGTGCCTTTCATTCATCATGGGAGTGCCAGTTTCAGAATAATGATTCTAAGCTGCCAAAACCTTGTTGGAGGAAGGTAGCTTGGAAATATCCAAAAAGAACCAATGATGTCCTTCATTCCAGCTCCCAGAAAGCCCTCCAGCTCATGCTGATTTTGTGGCTCAGTAGATGATTGTTGTCTGGTGAAGATGTATGTTTGTATAATATGCTATGAAAAATTTCCATGCCTTAAACAGGACCATTAGAGAAAGAAAATATTTCCACTGTCTTGGTTTGTACAGGGGACTTTTTTGTTCTTAGATTTCAGAACTTTTTCTCATCTACTCATTAGCCACCCTGTGTTCTCAGTAGAGTAATCTGCATGTGAAGAAGGTGTGATTCTGGTCTCTCCTTCCCTGTCCATGCATTAGGACGCCAGCATTTTCACATAGTCTTCCCATGGGGACTTAAGACCCAGAACAGAACAGAAAGAAATTTGGGCTGTAATAGAGAATAAAGCCTAATTCTGTGCTTCCTTCGTGCTTTGCATGTGAGGGCTGAAATGCTCCATTCTTGTGCGTTCAGCAGGAGGGTGGACTTTGGAGGGGAGGGACCCAGGTTCTCCATCGGGGTCCCTCTAGAGTTTTTAGTTTAAAAAAATGCTGCTCACAGTAATTGTCTCCCAAGTGTGTCTTGGTCTGTGTCATCTTGCCCCAAAGCAGAAATAAAACATTGCTGCTGAGCTTAAGGAGCGAATGGCCAGAAGGGGTCGTTGGAAACTGTGGTCCTGGGCTTTGCAGCTCTCGGGACAGGTCAGGTCCCAGAAGGCAGATGGGAGAAGGGTACTTGAAAGGTCTTCAAAGCTTCGTTGTTGCATAAATGAAGGAAAACCAGGTGTCACATGAACACCTTGACCTCCTGTGTGATCTCCGCGGAGCTCTTGAAGCAGGGGCACTAATCTCTGAAAGCAGTTCTTGCACTCTTATCTCCAGCGTTGCTCCTGCTCTTCCTGTATAGTTAAAGTAGAGGAGAATCCTCCTTGAAAATTGATTTCTGAGAAGGACAATTCACCTGCCTGTAAAGCACCACAAACATTATTATAGTCCGGGGGGAATACGGCCTGAGATGTGTTTTGATTGTTTCGGGAGGATACTACAGGACTCTCTCCCTGTTCAGCTGTTTGTGTTCCCTGCCTGCCTGCCTGAGCACGCTAGGTTGAATTAAATAAGGGTTTTATATTAAATTGCAGAAAAGAGGATTTTCTAAGCTCCCTATTTCTATAATTTCTTAACTTCAGCTTCAGAGGTATAAAATGTTAAGACAGCACTGCATGCACAGCTTCAGAGGAGCCCTGACTGCTTCAGCTCCTCGGCTCCATGTTTGCTGGGATTTGGTTGATTTATTTTTTTATTTTTATTTCCCTGGCTGTCCTGTGGTCCCCGGGAGGCTGTGGCTTAGCAGGTTGCACTGTGCCGGCTTAAGCCACAGCAAATTCCCAGGTCCCTGCTCTTAGCTCACGAGCGCTGTTAAGTAAAACACATCAGCTTAACCCTCGGCGGAAGAGGCGCGTGCCGCTGTGCGCTGCCCTTGCGTTGGCGGTGGCTTAGGCTTGCCTTAAGCTGCGGTGGCTCGGGATCACCGGCAGAGCTAAACCCTCACAGAGGTGAGATTGTAGAGGAGGGAGGGAGATGGAGAAGGAGGGATTTGTGAGCGGACTCACCTTGGCTTGCTGCCGGAGGTTATTGCCTTGGTGAGTGAGCGGTCGGTGCGGTGCGTGGTGGCCGCTGCACTCTACAGATGTCTTCCCCAGGCTCAATTTTGGAGGGGGTCAGTGGGGTGCTCCGTGCTGGGCTGGCAGCCCGGCCAGGTGTCACGGAGCAATGCGGCGGGGACATGGGGAGGTCCTGTGGCTGGAGACAGGCCAGACAGTGGCCAGCAAACGAGCATCACCTTTGACGGAGCTGCGGGAGCATCTCATCGGGATCTGCCCAGCGTGCTGGCCTCCAGCCTGCACTGCGACCAAAGAGCCCAAATACAGAGCCCACTGAGGAGCCAGGCCTTGCTGGGTAGCAGAGCAGGGACATCTAGGCTGCCACGAAGCACGGGTTTCCCCATTGCAGGGAAGGAAACCCCTGTCCATTTGGATGTCCTCTCTGCCACCACCTTGTGCCTTTTTTTTTCCTTTCAGGCTGGTTTGCATGCTCCTCCTTACAGGGGGCATCTGCCTCACAGAGCAGGATTGCAAAAAAAGTGCGTGTGCGAGGGAGTAAAGGTTTTCCTCCCGGCTGCGGCTGCGAGATGGAAGCAGATGTGAAGCCTGTGCTCTCTGCCCCCCCCCCCCACTCCCCGCACCCGCGGCTCGCCCTGCTCTTTGGGTGCCTCTGCGTCCCCAGCGTTTCTGCCCCTCAGGCCACCTCTTGTCAGGGTTCACTCCGCCGATGCTCTGGCTAATTTTTGCTTAATGAAATGATGACTCTCCCTGCAGGGTGCTGCCTTGTCCTTTTACCACCCCTTTCCGATTTCGTCTCTTTTTTTTTTTCTTTTAATGAGGTCACTTGAACTTCTCCACCTAAATTAGCTGTCCTAATAACCAGATAGATGCTCCTTGGGGTGCTTTGGGACAGGGTGGGTGGAAAGAGGAGAACAAGGCTGTTAGTGAGAGCCTGCCTTCCGCTGCTCCCCAGAGCGGCTTTAGCTGAGGGCAGAGGGGTGATGGGGCACAACGAAACGGGAGCAGTGGATGTGAATGTGCTCCTAGCACCCACCAAGCTGCATCCAAGCAGCTGAGGGAAGGGGACCAAGCAGTTTTGGAGAAGCATCCGCCACTTGTTGGCTGGAGGAGGCTTGGAGAACTGCTCGGAACAGCACTGCTCTGGCAGAACTGGAGACCCAGAGTAAAGGGCAAGGGGAAAGGGGAGGGTGGGTGTCCTTTCTCTTGGAGCAGAAGCACTCCGGAGCAGCTGGGAAAGCCGTAGCTTCCCTGGGTCCATCAAGGACAAGCCGGAGCTGGGACTGAGCACGTCTGCTCCTCTTGCATACCCACCCTAGGCACACAGGGAAGGGGGTGCTGGTGGGGCCAAGGGGTGCCCGCTGTGGTTTCGTGTAGGGCTTGGGAAGCTGCAGGAAAGCATTGCTGCCCATCTGCCTGGGGTAGGCACACTAGCCTGTGACCACACCGTCTGGCTAAGGGGTCCCATGTGGCCTGGGGGTGCAACTTTGGCCAGGAAGCTTCTCGTGCAGGGCGTGTCATGGAGTGAGTGTAGATTGTGCAACGGGATCCTCTGCCGCTGCCTGGGAGGAAGCATAGTGACAGCCTCGAACGGATGTGCCGGGCAGGCTGGGTGCGTGACTAACAGAGCCCGCAGCAAGCAAGAAGTTCAGACCCTTGAGTCAGAAAGATGACCTAATTTACAATTTTTGCATCTTCTGTCTGATTCTCTTTTCCCCTTTTTCTGTGTGAGTTACTTTTTTTTCTTCTGTGCCCTTTCTCCCTGGCTGCCTGAACTCATCCCATTGCTTTGGGAGATGCACTCCTATCAGCATAATCGTTCCAGCCAGTCGTTAATGTACCAACAAGGATACTATTGTAATTGGAGGATTTATTACTACTGCTGTGAAGCAACTGCCATGCAGTTTTACTTAACTCTTCCGCTCCCCTCTTGCCTTCTGCCAGCAGCTGAATCAGTAATAAACTGCCCTTTTAAAAAAATGCACATGTGCAAACTAAGGATGCGTTATTTTATTTTAAATCTTATCTTATTTTATTATATTTTCTCATTCTTACTGCAGAATGTTTCAGTTGACTGCAGCGTTTCACCCTGTATTAGTTGATTGTGCAGCAACTGAAAGTAACTTCATTCTCAACTTAAAACAAGGCTTCAAAGTTTGCACAAGGATTAAAAGTACATTCTGACGGCTTTTCTTTAGTGCACAGCTCAAGTTCTGCTCACCCCTTCAGGAGCCTGAAGTGAGTTCACTGACTAATTCAGGGAAGTGTATGACTCCTTTCATTTACACCTGTCTTTACCCACCTTATTTCTCAGTGAAGGTGGGAAAGGAAGGAAAGTAGTCCCCAGACCAACCAGGCTATTAGTGCTTCCTTTACGTTTTCGCCGTGGTACCAGGAGCCTGTTGCTATGTGTGGGTGGATGAGGAAGAGGAGAGGGGAAGTGTTGCATGGAGACCCCACACCTTCAGTCGCAACAAAAGTTCATCTTGGGGTGGTGCATTTGCCTCCTCAAATTCTGGTCCCAGGTGGGACCTTGGGCAGTGGGGGGAAACTCAGAAGCAGCAACAGCAGGAGGAAAGCTTTCCTCTGCCTGCACCGGGCCACCTGCGAGTTGTCAGTTGGGACTTAAAAATAAGGCAAGCAAAGGACACTGCCAACAGCATGACCTGCTCAGTTTTGTCCCCTTGCAAAGGTGACATTTGAGGATCTGCATCAGTTTTGCAGCCTAACACAGCATGTGTTTTCCTCCATGCTGAAGGCATCCCATGAGCTTTTGATTGATGAGGAAGAGCGGTGTCTGGTTGTGCTGCAGCAGGTATGGATCGGCATGTACAGCTAATTGCCAGGCACGAGGGCTTGAGAGGATTACATCGCTAATCTAGGTATCTCTCCTGCCTTATCACCATCCCCTTCCTCCTGCTACATGCGTACACACGTATTTGGATCCTGTGAGGAATGGAAATCAATAGCGGTGTGGGGGAGGGATGTAAGGAGTATGGCTCCCTGAGAGCTTGTAGTGGCTGGGAGAGGACAGGTCCCTTCCAGCTGTTCCTGTGGCATCGGGGTGGCTCTGGTGGCAGACCCTCCTTCCCTGGGGTGGCATGCGTGGCAGGAGGGTTAGCAGATTGCAGAGGGTAGTAACAAAACACTGCGTGCCCACTCCTCCTGCTCCCACCTGCATTGCTGTCAGCGGTGCCGTTTGGTGCCTGCCAGTGCTCTCGCCTCTGAACTGGTGGCACTGGCATTGGATGTCCTCTTGAGGAGGTTGTTTCTGTCTTACATGCACAACCAGAGGTCTTGGGGAAGGAGGTTCATGGCACTGAGCTGGGATCCCTACAGGGCAACAAGATGTCGTCAGGCAGATGGAAACATAACTCTTGTGCTAATTCCCTGCAAAATCCAGAGTGGTATTTCTCAGCTAGAAGCAGCTCCCTAGCAGTAGGGAGTAAATGTATTTGTTCTTCCTAAATAGTTCACACTTGACACTTGGCAAGCGTAGCTCTGCCCAAGTAGTGTGAAGGGGGGAGCTGGGGACACAGGGTAGCACCATAGAGTGCCTCTAAAGTGTGTAAAAACTGTAACGAAACCCAAGGGAAGAAGAGGCTGGTGGGTTTTACTTGTCCTACAGTGGCCTTGAGATGGTCCTGCTGTGCTGGGTAGCCTGTGTAAGTTAGAGCCTACGGTGCAAGGCTACCATAATACTAAGTGATTTTCTCAGCATTGTTTTACCAGCTCAAGTTAGGGAGCCTCTGGTTCCCAGCCTGACACTCCTCCTGCATTTCTTAATGAGGAAACAGCATCATTAGGTGGGTTTGCTGCCTTACCTGGGAGTACATGAAATGCTGATAGCACATAAAAGCTTTGATAGCCTACCCCTTGGGGGTGGTTGGCGTTTTGGATACCCAAGGAGAAGCCAGAGCCAGCCTGGGGAAAAGGGAGACGCTTGGGTTGCCTTTGTCTCCCTGAGGCAGAGTTCAGCATGGCACTGGGAGCTACTGAAACGGAGCTGGTCCTGGGGCTTGAAGGAGAGCGTACTGATGTGTGCACTGAGTCCAGACCCGGGAACTCGAGTCTCTGTTCCCTGTTTGTTTTCTGGGAGACTCAGCCAGTTCCTTGTCCTAAAGTTAGCCTTAATTGGTTCACGGAGTGCTCTTTGGTGGCGCGTTATTGAGGTGTGTGTGTTTGAGGTGGGTTTGACTGGAGCTGTGTGCCGGCTTCCTGAGGAGGGAAGCCTACGGGCACTGTCCTGGTGAGAGGGGAGCATCTCCAGGCTCCCCCCTTCCTCCTCCCCGTCCTGGCAGCAGGGCCCTGGGACTCTCCTGGCTGGGTCCCTGACACCCTCTAGTGGCAATATTTACATTTAATAGTTCAGGCGCTCTTAAAACTTGGGGGTGCTTTTGAGCACCCTCTGCTTAACAGCCCACCCACCGCTGAGTACCTTTCCCAGTGCCCTCCGCAGTAACCTGCAGACTGGGGACTGGTGCTGTTGGCTGTGGCCATGGCTTAGCAAACTGGCTCTGGGATGGCGGTAGCCCAGTAGCTTTGCTTCCAGCAAGTGCTTTTCTGCTTTTCATCTGCTTGTCCAGCCACCTGTGCTAAACCTAATCGTGACGCTGGAGAGAGGGGAGCTCTGCTGACATCCCCCCCGGGGGACATTGCAGCTGCAGGGGTGGACTTGTGCTGGGGGACAAGGCTGAGGCAAGGCTGGACACTGGGGGAAGTGCAAGGCAGGCTGCCTGGATGGCACGTTGAAAAGGTGGGAGAAACAGGCAGGACCGGGGTGAGAAAGAGTGAGCGAGATGTGTCCTGCAGCATCCATCTCAGCTCTGATTCAGGTGTGGCTCCGCTCCCCTTCACACAGCGAAGACTCTCATCTAAGCTTACCCTTGCTTTCAAGCAAAGCTCAGCTTGCAGAGTGCCCCCAGAAGCCCTGGTTCTTCCCATGGCGGGTGGCTGCGGGATGAGTGCAGGCAGCTCGGCAGTGTGATGGCTGGCAGCAGAGCCAGGGCTCCCAGGTGAACACCATGCAAAGAGTTACTCGTGTCCTGATCTGCAAACTGATGTCCTTGAAACCTGAGCAAGGCAACTGGCTTGGGAGGAACTTCTCTTCCTCACACGTGGTGTCATTCCCTGGTGAGCATCTTCACGGCAGTCCTTGCTTGCTTTTCTTTCCATGACTTCCAGACCTGACCTACTCCAGCCTGATGGGCTAAGCCGTGCCTGTAGCCCTCTTGTCAGCCCAGGCCGGTGGGGTCTGTGCCTTGGGGTGGTGCGTGAGCCCCAGCAGACCTGTGGTCCTGTGATGGGAGTCCCCAGTGCTCCACAGGACTCAGAATGAAATGCTCGTCTGACTTCTGAAATGAGCTGTGACCTGCTGCCACATTTGGCTGCCTCTTGAGAACGGCCTTTTCGCCATTCTCCTACCCACTTCCCCCCTCCCCAAACCTGGTACTCAAGACATGTCTTGCAATGTAACTAAAAAAGTTGTTTGTGCATCACTGGCCAAGTGTGAGAGCGGTGGTGTGAAGCAGAGAGCCTTCCTGCTGACCTGGCCAGCTCAGGCTTCTTGTCTGTCCGTCCTGGCATCTGAGGCTTTGGGTACTGGGCTTTCATTTAGTGAGTGGGTCTCCAGTCCCCCTGGTTAGGAAGGTAACATCAACGGAATGTATGTCCATGCCAGGCTGATGTAAGACAATGGCCTGAAGGCTGTGTGCAACCCAAAAGTTCTTACCGATTCCTCTAACCGAGAGGATCTGGTTGGCCTTTTTAACCAAAAGAGCGGGAGGAATGCAGGACAGCGTGTCAGGCATTACTACAGGTAAATTACAGCCTTCAACAGCACTCTGCTGCCTCTTGATTTTTCTCCAGGAATGCCTTTTTGTAATAGCTTGCTCACGTGGTGTAAAAGATGCTGACCCTCCAGCCAGGTTCTGACCTGGAAATACAAAGTCACGGGTCCAGCTGGTGAAGCAGTGCCCATGCCAGCCTCTCACCCGCTCAGGGAACGGCGTGACCAGCACTTGCACGGGGCCCAGCCTTTGGACAGGCTTCCCAGCGTTGCTCCCGGAGAGCGGGCAGCTCCGTGTCTGGTGGGCCAAGTGCCTGCCCTGTACTCGCCCCGCGGAGCCGGGCAGGCTCCCAGGGTAAGCAGCGAGCAGCCGTGCTGCTGAGCAGGGCTAAGGGGGGCTCACAGGCACCCAGAGGGGTACTCCAGGCTCTCAAATTGCGGGAAAGTGGACAGGCAGGTTTTCTTCACAGATGCCTGCTTTCGCCCCGTAAGCTGTCACGCGGAGGCTGGTGAAGCAAGGAGCTCTGCCTTTGAAGCAGCGTAGCAGGAAAGTAACTCCAGCAAGATGACCATCAGGTTAAATTTATTTAAATAACGTAAGAAAAGTTGTAAGAGCCCGTGGCTGGAGGGCAAAGAGAATGGAGCTGCGCAGTTCTGGAAATTATTCAGAAAGGTTTGAAATGAGAAATTTAAGTCTCGTTGTGCAGGCGGCTTGAACCGGCAAGGTTGGTTGCTGCTGTCACCACTGGTTTGGGAGTCGGAGGGAAGGGGGAAAGGCGAAGTGAGGTGGGCTCCTGGCCATGATCTGCCAAAGGCCATCACCAATGTGTGGGTGACGGGAGCCCCAGCGAGGAAGATGAGGGGAAGGGAGGGAGGAGATGTGACTGCAGGGACAGGGGCAGTGGCCTTACCAGGTACTTTCCCTGTCAGGGGCAATAAATTCCCTGGGTAGTGAATGCTGGTAAAAGCAAATGCTCCCATCCAGGCAGGATGCGGGATACTCCATCTCATGGCTTTTTTCTTTCCCCTTTTCTGCTTTTGACTTTTCTGCCATAAATAATCCCAGCGGTTGTCTTCACTGCAGCTCATTGCTTTCTGAAGCTGTGCCTGAATGAAACAGATGCAGCTTTCGGCAGCTCCGCTAATTTCGTCAAGCCTTCCAGTGCTGTCAGTGAAACTGAACGGAGATATGTTAATTATATTCCACCGGTACACGGCAAAACTGTGGGCATTAACAGGCTTGCTAACGCAGCCTTGTCTGCAGAGCTGGGGAGGTTTGCATTCTTCTTTCCACATGATGTTTCTTGAGACAGGAAAGTCTAGAAAGGCTTCTTTTTGAGGAAGTCTATTTTCTGGTGTAGAACCTCTTGCAAAATTTAAGATGCTTGCTAATTGAGGGGCTGCAATTTTTTTTTCACCCTGACTTTAGCAGCTGTACTTCCTTTCCTCCGGTTAATCAACTGGAAAAGTAGCCAGCAGTCTTACTACCAAGTTCTTTGACATGGCTGTGTCCTGGGAGCGGGCGCTGGGCGTGCTGCAATTGCATTGCTGCCCTCAGAGAAGACTCTTCCCTCCGCATGCAGAAACCCCTTCATGTGGCCAGAGGAGGTCATTAAAACATGAAATGATATAAACAAAGGAGAAGGGAATTGGATGCCCTGACTTTTTTATGAGGGAAGATTAAAGGAACTGAATATGTTTAGCTTGGCCCCACCGATGACTGAGGGGCAAAGACCGTGGTGCAAGGCTAAGAAGTGGCTGAAGGAAGTGGGCAGGAGGGGGGTCATGAAGCATGGCGAGGGGCACACGATGAAGGGGAGGCCACCCGTGACGAAGTGCCTCTATAGGAAGCGAATGTATTAAGCTCTGATGCTCTGTAGCGTGATGAAAAACTCTGTACCAATGAGCAGGAATTTAAGCCCAGTGCTGGAGTATGTGCTGCAGGTCATGGGCTTTGGGAAGGATTCTCCTCTTCAGGCTAGATGTGAACTCATAGGGCTTTGCTAATACTTAATGATTAATTACAACCCTGAAAAGAAACCTCTCCCCCATCTCTCCTTTAACATATCTGGGCTTTAGAATCAGCGTTTTGGCGTTGCTGACTCTCAGGCTGTGTTTTCCTGTCCCCCTTTGCTGCAGTGATCCCCGACTCGCTGCGAGTGACGGCAGTCCCACAGACACTGAACAAAGTGGAGCGCGACTCCCTGGAGCTGAAGTGTGAGGTGTCCAAAAGCACAGCCCAACACAGCCACATCTCTATCGCCTGGTACCGACAGCGAGGCAGCGAGACGCCTGTGGAGGTCATCTCCCTCAGCCGTGACTTCGTCCTGCGGGCCGGCAGCACCTACGCTCAGCGACAAGCCACAGGAGACGTTCGCTTGGACAAAGTCGGGGAGACCACCTCAAAGCTCACCATCTACAACCTCCACCCATCAGATCAAGGCGAGTTTTACTGCGAGGCAGCAGAGTGGATCCAGGACCCGGACAAGTCTTGGTATGCCATGACCCGCAAGCGTTCCCAGGGTGCCATCGTCAATGTGCAAGCCACCGGTCAGTGTCTCCTCTGCCTTTTCTTGTTCAGCTGGGTGGTGGGAAGAGGTGGAAAATGGGGCTGTGCTTTGGTAGGTGCCTGGTGCCTTTGCCTTGTGCCCTGCTCAGGAGGCTGCTGGTGGGGTGAAGGAGGGCAAAGGAGGGCCAAAGCCCTGCCTGCAAGCAGGGCAGATGTCAGCAAATAGCAATCAAGGGACACTGGGGCAGCAAGGGGGCTTAGGTGGCAACTCTTGTCTCCTGACATAGATAGCAATCTGGGGCTGATACAGGAACTAAAACATACATCTTAAGCACTTGGTGCTAGCACAGACAATGAAAATTTGGGTAAGTGAGGAGATAAGAGTGACACAGCAGAAAATAAACCAAGAACTTTCAGCAAGCGCTTCTGTATTGCATGAGCCAAAATTCTCCCAGCCCACAGCACAGGTCCCTGCTAAGGAGCTAAAGACCCAGCTGAGCTCTTTCTCCCTCTCTGAAATCCCCAAAGGCCCTGCCTCTCGATGCTGGCTGAGCAGGGTGCGAATGGGACTAGGCTCCAGCTTGCATCCCACAGTGCCACTGGCTGCTTTTGTCACAGCAGAGCTGCTCCCAGGAGTAATGGTTGGGAAAAAGGGTTATGGCTGGGGAGGTGTTGCAGCTCTTGCATGCTGGGCAGCAAGCTGCCTCTCCTGCAACATGGCTGATCTGGGCTCTCACAGCAAAAGTAAGCCACTCACCCCTCCAACTGTGAATGCACATGTCCAAGAGGTGCTGACTACGCAGGGAGTGACAAGTTGTAAACACTCCGCATGAGGTGTGCTGGCTGTCCCGGCGGGCTTTGCCGTGCTAACATGAGTCAATCTGTCTCTCCCCAGATAAGGAGTTCAGTGTCCGGCTGGAGACGGAGAAGCGGACATACATTGTGGGTGAGCCAGTGGAGTTTCGGTGCATCCTGGAGGCACAGAACGTCCCTGACCGCTACTTCTCCATTTCCTGGGCCTTCAACAGCTCCCTCATTGCCAGCCTGGGGCCCAATGCTGTGCCAGTGCTCAACAACGAGTTTGCCCAGCGCGAGGCCCTGGGCCAGCTCAAGGTAGCCAAAGAAAGCGACAATGTTTTTGTGCTGAAGATCTACCGCCTCCGCCTTGAGGACAGTGGCAAGTATAACTGCCGGGTGACTGAGCGGGAGAAGACCGTGACGGGGGACTTCATCGACAAGGAGAGCAAGCGGCCGAAGAACATCCCCATCACTGTCCTGCCACTCAGTAAGTAGAGATTTGCCCATCCCCTCCTGGAGCCATTGCTCTGCTGGGCAGAGCTGGTGAGACTGTGATATGCCCAGACTTTGGTGGTGGGGAAGAGGGAGGATAAGAGTTTGCATGCTGTGGAGGCTTGAAATCCCAGCTGGCAAGATTATTTTTTTTGATAGGAAGTGGATGATAGAGATATGTGTCAGGTTCATAGGTAGGGAAACATGCCCCCACCTTGGTAATGGTCCCAAGTTGGCAGTTTTGACCTTGAGCTGAAGGTGCTTGTGACAGTCTCTGACTTGCTCCTCACACCTCTCTCACCTTGCTCTGCAGGGAGCTGGGTCCTCTAAAGTACTTAGCAGGTGTAACAGGGAGACTAGCTTGGCCCTGGTTTATCCTAAGAGCTGCTAGGTTCCTGCAGGCTGCTTGGTGGCTGTTGTTCAGCTGTCTTGTACTGGGAGAAACTGGAGTTCATGTGCTCCTCAAGCCCTGCCTTGCTCTTCAGCATGAAGCTTTGTTGTGGTCACTGTGTGTCTGACAACCCTGATGAAAACAACCCTGCCAGAGGCTTGCCTGAATGCCTTTTATGTTTGTCAGACAAATATGATAAAGACAGAAATAGCGGGATGAGAGGAGAAGGTCCACAGACTCATTCCTTGTTTTGCTCTCCGAAACTCGGGTAGCTGTGCCATGATGAACCATGCACGTGTTGCCCAGGCTACCCTGGCCATGGGCTTTGACCAAGCAGAGAGTAGCTTCAAGATACTTTTGTGCCATGCTTGTTTCCTATCTCTTAGGTTTGTAGGGAAATGCAGCCCTTTCCTCTAGCTATTTTTTCCCTCCTCATTTCTCCAAAAGAAATTCTATTTCTTTTCTCTCCTACCAATATTTGCTCTAAGTTGTTTGGCTTTGAAAATTACTCTGGCTGGAAGTCGGGCACTCAACAAATGTAAAATGTAGTACTTCTAGGAACAAATGTGATGATTTTTCAAGGGTGCTAAGCGTCCATAACTCAACGGAAGACAGCAGGAGTAACCAGCACTCAGTTTCTCTGAAAAGCCAGCTGTAAAGCCTTACACCTCTGGGAAGCTCAGGATACCAGTTTTTTTTTATATTACCAAACGTGATAGCTACCTCTAATGTCACTAGCAATGGGAGTTTGGGACAGCTTCTCCCAAAAGATGTAGGAATGGACGTGGCAAGATGGTGGTCAGGATGACATTGAGTTGAAAAGCCCAGGGAGCTGGAAGCTATTTTTTTTTTTGGCAGAGCTGGTTGCATGCAGTGCATGTTGTAGCAACACAAATTCCCTCAAGTTTTGCTGAGATTCCGTCCTGGACCTGCAACCAGAAGATGCATCAATGTCTCGTGAGCCATAGGCAGAGAGATTTCTCCCAGCTTGGGCCGACACCTGTTTTGAGTGTGCAAGTCACCAGGAGCAGCTCGCTGCCCACAAGCTGGTTTTGGATGTGGTCACGCATGAGATTAAGACATGCCTGGACCCAATGCGTGGGCAGTTTCCTGCACCTGGTAGAAAGCCTCTCTGGCCAGCAGCGTCCTTCTTGCAGACCGAGGAGTGGCGAGTGTGTATCATCTCCCCTGTGTATATGCATTTCTCTCCTTAGAGACCAGCATCTCCTTGGAGATTATCAACAACGCCAGCAATGTCTTGGAGGGTGAAAGCCTGCGCTTTGGCTGCAACGTGCGCTCGGGCTTCGGGCCCCAAAGCCGCCTCTCCGTCGCCTGGCATCTGGTGGACAAGCTGAATCGGCGCAGCGAAATTGTGCGTCTGGATCGGGAGGGCACCCTGCAGCCAGGCCCCTCATATGCCGAGCGCAGCAGCTATGGGGGCATCCAGGTGGAGCAGGTCCATCCCGGCTCCTTCACCCTGGAGATCTTCAACAGCATCAAAGCGGACGAGGGCCACTACGAGTGTCGGGTGGCCGAGTGGACACGGACACTGGATGGGGAGTGGCAGATGGTTGGGGAGCGGCATGCGGGCACCCCGGTGTCCATCACTGCTCTGGGTGAGTACTCGAGGCACAGGGGCCGTGGGGCCATGCTCACTGCATGCCTGGACCCCCCAGCAGGTCACCTTTGAATAACCAGGGCTGCTCTTGGCACTACCACCTTTGCTGGCTGGCAAAATGGAGGTACCCAGCAGCCCACCTGCAGCTCCTGGTAGGTTGGTGCAAAACACCTGAGTGCCTCATTGTGTGTGGGGACAAAGTCAGAGGGGTGGCTGTGGCAGAAGCAAAGCAGTGGTGGCTAATGAGAGGGGCAATGCTTCCAGCATCCTTCCAAGGAGAGACGCTGCCAGTACCATGACGTGTCCCCCCAGCTTTGGACATGTGACCAGCTTTGGTCCCATGACATGTCCTCCCCCAGTGCTGTGGTGGTGCTCCATGGCATGGAGCCCCTGGGCATCGAAGCCTCCTTGCTTGCACTGGTTAAACCTTACCTCCACTCACCAGACCAGGAGAACAAAACGCTGGGCATCTGTTGGCCTGGCCACCAGAAATGGCGAGCATCTCTGACAGTGTCAGAAGCCCACAGAAGACATGGGTCAGAAATGGTCCTCGCTGCCTCTGCAAGGAGGCACTGAGCTGCTGGCCCGGAACTACAACGTTGTCCATGACTGAGTCAAACTAGGACGTGGGATCATTGCAGCTGGCACTCTGCTCTGCCGAAGAGCTCCTCCATTTCAAACATGGTGAAACCACATCAGTTTAGGAGAGGTCAGGTATGGCATACAGATTTTGCATGGATTGTGAATTACTTTGGTCCCACTCATGCCTTGCTATACGAAGGCCTGGACAGGTTCCGAAAGTGCTCTGCAGGAGACTGAAGAATGGATAACTGCTCCAGTGAGGCCACTGATTTGCAGAATGCCAGGGCTATAAACTATTGAAAGATCGAGATAGGAATTTTGGTGGTTTTGGAGGGGTTTTTTTTGGTTCTCTACAGTATTAATCTTACACTTCGGCAAGATGTATGACAGACTTCAAAGTTGTATTGTATTCTGATTAAAATCTTACTTTTTTCCTTCTTTCCTCCCCTTCACTTTTGACCTTCTTTCAGAGGCTGTTCTGTCTGGAGCTAGAGATCTTATTGCTATTTAGCTTCCAAAAGCAGGTAGGGACATTAGTTTGTAAAGAACTAAAGGCACATTCTCATCTGGTTTCAATGGCCAGCACGAGGTCAGCAGCATTTGGCCTGCTATTGTAAGTCCAGAAGAAGAGCCCTTCTCGTTACTCTGCCACTCGTAGAAGTGTTGAGACTTTAAAATATATCACTTTTACTCTTGTTAAAATTTAAGATGCTTGGAATTGCCCAGCAATTCCAGAAGATGTGATGGAAAGGTCATAGTCCCTCCTCTTCCACTCCTTGTCTCAGAGAAATCACTGGCTGTTGAGCACATTCTGTCAATCCCTAAGAAATTCCTAGGTCCTCTTCCTATAACTAGTAAAGCTGAAGTAGCGCATGAAAATTTAGTGAAGAAAATATTGAGTATTGTTTCATTGCTGCTGAATCTGATATTTTTGTTCAGCTTGTTGTTTTTGAAATGTCCTGAGAAACTCAAATGGAAGGTGTAAAGAAAGAGCGAGAGAGGTTTATGGCTACAGAAATTGCTAGTAAAAAAAAATGCAGTAAATTTAGTGCCACTCACATTTCAAGTTAAAGTCTAATCATTTGCCAGTCTGCCAGGGTAAGAAACTCTTTAGCTGAACTAGCACAGATGATGTTCAAACCCATAAATCTATCTATAGGGTGGTTCAGAAGCAAGAGACATGTGCTGTCGGATGAGACCAGATGTCCCTGAACTTCTGAGGATCTTGAGTGCCTGGCAGGGACTTCAGTCCCTGGCTGGCTGGGGAAGGAGGGAGCCAACAGGATGAGAGAAGGCTGCCGTATTCTTGTAGGGAGGTCTTGGAAAAAATCTGCCCACTTTTATGCATGGCTTCTCTCATTTTGTACCAAGTCCCAAAGGAAGAAGGGCTTTTGCCTGTTAACCTAAGTGCCGTGAGCATGTTGGTTGAGTTGAGAACCTGAGAAAAACACCTGACTTTTACACGGCAGTCAGAAGTCCCTGCATGAAGCCTCCTTGCCCAGGCCAACTGGAGATTAAACTTCGTTAAGTCAGCTGGTCTTGGAGAAATTAAGTTGGCTTTCTAGGGCCGTCACTGGCTCAGCAGTGCTCTGAGCAGGGCCCGGTAACACACTTGCCAGGGCAGGAGGGCTGCTGTGGGGTCTGAAGGTAAGGGCTTATGAGGGGGGACGAGATACAGCAGTCCTGCAGGGGAGACAGCCTGGGCCTCGCTCTCCTCTCCTGAGTAATCACTGAACATGTTGCAAGAGGCTTTAATCCGAAAGATTGACCTGTTTTTCTCAGTAATTACATGTCCTAGAGCCCTGGCACGGTGACACTGTGCGGCTGCAGAGGCACTTGCTGGAAGCGTGCAGATACATCAGTGTCCGCGCTGTGGCTGGAGTGGCCCGTGGCAGCAGCTCTGTGGGTTGCAGTGAGCTCTCAGCTCATCTCTTGAACTGTAATTTCAAGCCAGTAGCAGTCTGAAGCTCTGTACTGATCCAGAAGACGTTCCTGTTTCCACTGGGCACTGGCCGGGCTCTCCTGTGCAGCGGTGGCTGTGCCGGGTGCCAGGACGGTCAGCACCGCAGGGGGAGGAAGGAAAGCTGCCAGTTCGCGTGGGACAGCCCATGGAGCCTCCTGGGAAGGGAGCACTTCTTAAGGATGCTGACAGTGCAAAACATGGTCTCTGCTAAATTTGCTGGCTGCACTGAAGTGACTGGAAGAAAAGAAAGTATTTTCTCTCTGCAGCTTGGAACAACTGAGCTATGGAAATGCCCTGACCCAAAACATAAGCCAGTTGACTGGGAATATGTTATCTTCAAATTACTAATAGACTTCTGGTTTTAAACTCCTCTAAGCCAACAAAGTACTAGGGGTAGACAAGTGAAAATGTATTGACCAGCTTGCAGAGCAGTAGACCTGTGAGGATAACTGCATAAAGCCGTCCTGGAGCTGTGATCTGGAAGAGAACAAAAGTCGTGCTGTGTGAAGAACAGGAGGAACCAGCTTCTCTCTCTGTCAGTTGCCTCCATCCTGGGGCTTCATAACCACTGCCACCTCTCCGATGCACGAACAAAGGCTGCTACTTCTCGCTTTCCCCATCTTTCCTTTACCTGCAGCAACCAGATGCAGACCGTGGGGTGGGGGACGGGGTGGGGACTCCCCGCCCAAGAGGTGGATGTGAACTGTGGGTTCTGCGAGCAGTCAGGTTGGCACTGGGCAGGCTGTTCTGCCTGGCGCTGCTCCCTTGCTGCTGCGCTGCTGTGTTTCCCTGCTGGGCTTTGGCAGCACGCAGAGGCTGGCTGCTCGCCCTCCGGGTCTCGGGGGATCTCGCTGCTCTGGGCGGAAATCAAGTACGATCCTGCTGCTGCTGCAGCCAGTGCTCGCGCAGGCAGTCACCACCACACAGACAGTCACCGCTACACAGGCACTTAAGTGTGTTTTTGCCGCTGCTTTTCATGCCACTTTGCAATTGCAAACGAGGAGCCGGCGCAATGCAAGCGGCTAATTATTCCAGGCCCGCAACTGGATGACTACGCTCTAGCTTTTGCATGCTAACAGCAGGGCCTCGTTAGGCTGGTGTCCCTCAAAGCCCTTTTCTCTCTTTCCACAGAGGCTGGCTTTGCCGTCACAGCTATCTCCCGCACCCCTGGAGTGACGTACAATGAGTCCTTCGACCTCCAGTGCATCATCAAGCCCCACTACCCGTCCTGGGTACCGGTGTCGGTGACGTGGCGTTTCCAGCCAGCGGGCAGCACCGAGTTTCATGACCTGGTCACCTTCACGCGTGATGGTGGGGTACAGTGGGGTGACAGGTATATGGGTTTCCGGACCAGGACGGCCATCGAGAAGGCCGAGTCCAGCAACAACGTGCGCCTGAGCATCAGCAGGGCGAGTGACACGGAGGCTGGCAAGTACCAGTGCGTGGCTGAGCTCTGGAGGAAGAACTACAACAGCAGCTGGACACGGCTGGCAGACAGGACCTCCAACCTGCTGGAAATCAGAGTCCTGCGGCCAGGTGAGTGCTGAGAGCATGTGAGAGGGGCTGGGGTGTGCATTGTGGGGATGGACAGTGCTGCAGTGGTCTCTACAGAGTGAGGACCGCTCTCATGGCTGCAACTGATGTCTCACACTTGTGTGTGGCTCAGGTGGGACTGTTCAGCTCTTCGGCTACCGATCTGTTGAAGCCCCTTTATCCACCTGAAGGGAACTGGGCCCTCTCTTTGCTCTCTGTGTGCTATTCGTGGGGTTTTCTTCTGGGAGGGGAGGTGACTGCAGCTTGATCCAGTCTCTGAGTTGTTTCTGTGAGATGGAGGTGGTTTTCAGGTTGCCCCCTCCATTCTTCAGAGCAGATTAACCTGGGGAAGAGAGAGAGGGATGGGGCAAACAGGATCAAAGAAGAGATGCTCCCACCAAAGCCTGCACGTGCACATGCACCATAGGTGAGGTGTTGCAGCTCTTGTCTAGGAGCTGGCTGCATCTCTCACTGTGCTGGAGGCACCTGCAAAAGCAGCTAGTGATCAAAGTGCTTGACTTTCATTCCTACCAGAAATTGGGCCCTTTCCAGCTGGAAGTCACCAAGGCTGTGGGTGCCCATGCAGAGTGTGCAACATCTAGGCAACAGATACCTGGCTTGGCGGGGAGAGTCAGAAAACCTACAAGGTGCTTATGCTCCACGTACAGCCAGTGGAAAGAGTTAGGTGCCTTCTGTAGGCCTTGTCATGGACACTTTGGTGGTGCCTTCTGTTGTCCATGAAGGCTGCAAAGATACATGATCAAGACAGCTCTAGCCGTCACTGAGCTGAACAGTTTACTGCTGTCTCAGCCTTATGGCTGGAGTTGATGTTTAGAGTGAGGCTTTTAGCACCTTCAAAACTCTTGGCTCAGGTTCTTGCAGCATGGTCAGTTCTCCTTTCATGTTCCTGTGCAGAGGGATTCCTTCCTAGGGTCTGTCTTCTGTCTTGGGCTTTGTGTTTTTCCCCTCAGTGACCCTTTTCATACTCTCCTCCACCTTCCCCAACCCTTAGCATGTCTTTGAAAAAGTTAGAGAATGCAGCGAGCTCCAGGAGCCTCATGAGCTCTCTCTCCTCTTTCTTCTCTTCCTTCTTCCTTGTCCTCATCTCCAGGTTAATCTTCTCCATTTATCTTGATTATCCTGCCTTGTAATACATGTTTTACTGCTTGCAAGGTCAGGTTGGTGATGTTCATCATTTTAGCTTATTTCCCTAGGAAACAGCATTGACTGGATATGGTCCCTGGAGTAATATGCTTCTTCATGGCATATCTCTTTGCATGCATATATGTGTGAGACAAAGAGAAATCCTTGATAACAGCTTCCAGAAGAGAGCCTCTGTGTCACAGATCAGGGTGGCCAGGAGGACATTTGAACCGTGCTTTTACAGCAGATTCTTCTTTACTGGAGCAGTAACCATCAAGTGATGCCTTAACAGAAAAAGTCATCTAGATCTCCGTGGTTTTTACCTCTCCATATCTCCCTGCTGCTCAACAAACTGCTAATACACAAATCTTAGCTGTCAGTCCAACGAGCCTTGCATAATGTTTGTGGTTTTATGGCCCACAAGGGGATGGAGGAGAAGAGGGGGACTCCTCAGTGCATCTCCAGCACCACGATTGCACTCTCTCTGCGTTTTGTTTTACAAATACCAAACAGCCTCTGAGAGTGGGTGGTTGATGTTCTCCATAAACGCAATGCTGGCCGTTGTACCAGTGACTCCTGTGGTTCTCCCTGGTTTTGCAAGCTGCAGAAGGTCATGTTGTTGCTAGGTCTCTGGCTGGATAATCTTCATAGAGGATCCAGGGTGATGTGGGAGGCGCCTTCCTCGGTCACCTCTGAATGAACATCCCAGTGCCCCGACAGTCAGTGCTGATGAAGCAGATAGTGGTTTTTAGATTAATATCCAGGGCTTCTTCAAAAGGGGTCATTCAGAACCCCTGAATGATTGAACACCTGACAGCACTGTCAGTCTGTCTGTGACTCCATAGTCACCTTAATCTGACATAACTTCTGGCTGCTGTTGCATGCCTTAGACCTAGCTTTCTCCTTTCCTTTGCCACTAGCTCCTGCCTTGACCCATACACCAGTGCATTTGGGGTGAAATATCTCCACTGCCCATCCACTAAGGGACACGGTAAAGAAGGCTTGTCTGGAGGTCTTCTGGCAAATTGAGTCAGTGTGTGTTTCCAGATTGTAAGTTAATGCTGGGATTCTAGTTTCCTCTTAAAACCCTGCTCTCTGTTTGTCAGAGTGACCTTTCTATTTGACAGGTTCCAGGTGCAGATGTGGCAGTTGGTGTATATCAGCCTTTAAAGTGTGTTCAGGTGGGAAAGGTAAAACAGCGGCTGTCTGATTGCCTCATCAATCTCTTTGCTTTGTGAAATCCCCAAGGGACAGGGTGCTGGAGCTTCCCCTGTTGTGTCAGTTTGCCGTTTCAGTGCTCGGGCTGTCTCTCCTTGGAACTCTTGCAGTAGGTAGTGTTTGTAGTTGTCATCCGTGCTGAGCAGCAGCTGCAGAGGTGGCAGTGCTGGTTTTGAATTGCCTGTATTAATGTGGCTGCAAAGTAATTTCCTCTACAGCTATTTCATGGCCAACAAACAGGTAATGCTGAGGAAATGTCATCAGCTTGAAACACTCCAGTCCTTTCCTATTCCTGGGAAGAAACAAGCAGTATTTGAGACACGAAACATGTAGCTCCTGCAGGAGGGAGTGAATAAGACAGGCAATGGCAGCATTAACCCAGCTCCAAAGTGAAGGTCTGTAGGTGGGATGGGAGAAGTGCCCTGCATGGCAACCAGAGCCAGGTTTGGCCTTTGAGTGTGACGTTCCTGGCTGCGTGGGCAGGAAGCCATTTACAAGGACCGGCAGCATGAAGAAGAGCCCTTTAAAGGATGCTGGTCGTACATGTAAGAGCTTACAGAGTATTTAGATAGCACGAGGGCATGGTGTTCATCACTCGGTGGTGCATAAAAACTCAGCAGTGGCAGCAGTAGGACCTGAAGCTCCAGTATTTCTCTGTTTCATGGCCTGCTCCTCTCTGTCACACAAGCCAGCACATGCTGGGCTGCAAAGTAGAGGGAGGGTTGTGGACAGGTATGAGCACACAGCCGCAGGTAGCTGGCCTGTGCTTTGCGAGGAGAGGGACCTGCACTGCTGTAGGGTGAGTGCTGGGTTTTAACTTCTGAAGGCTGGAGCAGAAATCCAGGCTGGTATGGGGGGCTCTGTCAGGCAGGATTGTGGACCAGACTGCCGAGTGGCTAGATTGCCTGTGGGTGTTCCGTATCCTTACAACACAATGCTCTCCTTCCATCTCTCCAGCTGCCTGTTGTCTCTTTCTCGGTGAGCTCATGTTGCAGCAGAGGGGGAGGAACAATAAAAATATGGCTTGGTTCGTGCCAGCTGCTTCCCTGAAGCCAAGGCTGGCAGGAGACACAGAGGAGCGCGGGCTCATATTGGAGCGAGCCCCAAGTGCAGAGGTGGAGATTTCTTCCCACCCGCAACTTTGTGTTTGGGGCTCCCCTTCCAGTGCAGTATCTGGCCTGCCTCTGAAACCCCAGTTCTTTCATCCCCAAAAGCTGGGGCTTGCCCCAAGGGCTCACCATCTCTTTCCCCCAAGGGTTCACCACCCCTTTCCCTTCTAGAGACATTGCCTTGCCCTTTGCATACTTGCCCCTATCCAGACGGAGAAGAGCATCTTCCATACAGGCTTTACGGGGCTAATCTTCAAGAGATCAGTCTGGACAGATGTCTCGTGTCCTTGGAGGGGGCAGGTGTGATGACTCCCTGGCACCTGCTGGCAGAGGCTCAGGCATTTCCCTTTGAACCCAGGTGACCCTGGAAGCGTTTGGATTCAGGCTGAGCTCTTGGCGTGAGAATATCTGCTGAGCAGTACCCCCTCACTGCACTCTGCTCCCTTTCTCATGCAGCGTGGAAGGGGAGCAGTGCCCAGGCTCCGGGTCCTGCCCAAGGGAGGAAGGTAGATAGATGGATGTGGGTCAAGTGGAGACCCAAGGGCTGCCAGGTGGGCTCTGTTCCCAGCTCCTTCTTGGATCTTGTTTCTCCCTGACAGGTTTTCAGGGATAGAGTGGCTGAGACGGGGGGTGCTGTCTGGGAGCCGTGTGCATCAGTGCGCTCTGCGGGACTCAGACAAGGGCAGCAGACAGTCTCTGGCAGCACTGTGCTTGATGAGGACTCTGCTGTGATCTGGGCAGGCTAGGACGTCTGGGTAGGACTCTTGGCAAGGAGTCTTGAGCAGATTTGTGCTGGTGTATTAAATTGCTATTGTCCTTGTATGCATTACTACACTTATCTTTCCCCTGCAGCACAAGTAAGGGAGTGATTCAGCAGAGCTCTGAGAGGGCTTGGGGTCTGAGCACTGGGAAGTCTTTCTGGCAACAGCTGGATAAAAAAGCAGGGCTTTCACACAAGCAGGAGGTTTTGGCAACCCCTTGCCCCTTTCATACTCAGGCACAGACTTGCCCATCCTGACCTGCAGGGCACCCACCTCCCTGTGCCTCTGTGCTCTTCCCACCCCTCCATCCACTCATTGTCAAGGGACGGTTCCTTCATGACTAATCCTGGAGCGGGCACACAGGGAGAAGCTGCAATCGCCTCTATAAATCTGCCCTCTTGCTGCTGGGTTTTTGACAGTAAAGAACGTGGGAGGAGGGATGGGGAGGGGTGGCGGGGGATGATAACTGAGCAGACACCAGGGGTGCTGGGCTCCTCGCTGCTTTTTTGCTAGCCAGGCTACGGCAGATTGATTGACCTGGGAGCCGTCAAGCAAACAAGGCAGTCAGGCTCTTCATTAGAGCATTAATTAGTTTCCAGGGGCTCTCCAGGGACTACTTCACAAAGTTTGGTTTATTAGGAACTGTCAAGTTGAAACCATCATGGAGGTGGAGGGTGGAGGCTCCTTAGCTGGCCTTGGGGAAGGGGGAGACTTATGCCTGAACCTTACTTTGGGAGCATGGTGGGTGCAGAGCGCTCTGCCGCTCTCCTGCTGTCCACGAGAAACCACCGCTGACAGCAGCCTGGTGCCACTGGGGTAGCAGTGGCTGGAGAAACCTCAGGAGTGGAGAGCAGAGGACACTTACCTCTTGGCCCAAGCCCATGCCTGGCAGCCACAGAGACTGCTCAGTATCCTGCTTGTCCTTCCCTCTGAAGACTTGGTGGTGGTTGTGACTGCACAGACTGGGGACGCTGGGAGGATGAGGACGGGATGAGGCAGAGGAGAATTAGAAAACCAGCTGCTTTATGGCACACTTAATGTCGGGAAAGGAAGACTGATTTTCCAACATTTGCCAAGACACTTGCAGAGGATAAGGAGAGATTTTCCCTAACAAATGAAAATCAGAGATTACTGTTAATGCCTTTCTTCCATCTGATTTCTTAGTAAATGTCTGTGTGCAAGGAATCCTCTCGTGGATGGATGCAAAAGATGCCTTTTCTACCATGGATGTCTGGTGGGGTACTGACCTCTCCCAGACTCTTGAATGGAGGCTCAAACCGGTGTTTTCAAGGGCCACAAAGTGCCTACTGCATAAAAACCTGACACTTTTTGTGGCTGGCAGCATCCAGCAATAAAGTTAAACAAGGAAAGATAGTGACCTGGAAACTTCCTTTCAGAAGTGAAGTCTGGAAACTTGAGTTTGCAGCTTGCTTGATCCCAGAATGGTTTTACTTTGTAGAATAGGAATGCTTCCCTGCTTTACAACTGCCTGCTCCATCTGGCAAATAGTTGTGCTCTTGCCTGAGCGATGGAGGAGATCGAGGAGTGCTCAGGAGAGACAGGAGGCTGCTCATCAGCAGCCGTGACTGTGACGCAGAGCAGTCTCCTCTCTGCTGGGTGCTTGGGGACTTGCTCCTTTCCCTTCCGCACCGGTGGGGCATAGACCTGCTGTTCTGCCTCAGAGCTGTTGCTCTTTCCTGTCGGCTTCCAGCACACTGAAAGGACAAAATGAAGAGGTTCAGTGTTGCGTGACCCAGGGCTGTCCACGTGCATAGACCTGCATTAGCGACCCAGCTGGAGCCATTTTTCTTTTCCAAGTAGCACAGGTGAGTTTGCTTCCTGTACCCCTGGTCTCCAGTCTCCTACCCCTGCACATTTTCCATGGGGAGCTCTGTCCCCACACTTGCCATGTCCTCTGGGACCACTTGGACTTGCTGCTGCTTCCTTGGCACAGGTATTTATCCCAGGCTGGCACCCCAGGGTGCTTCTTCTCACTTAGCCATCACCCCTCCTCCCAGCATCCCCACCCCTCATCTTCTACATATACTGGCACTGTCACACACATCCGAGAGCCCCCTCTTCTTGCTGCTGCTGTGGTAGAATCATAGAATCATAGAATGGCTAGGGTTGGAAGGGACCTTCAAAGGTCATCTAGTCCAACCCCCCAACCAGATGACGTTGCTCAGAGCCCCATCCAACCTGGCCTTGAATGTTTCCAGGGCATCCACCATCTCTCTGGGCAACCCGTGCCAGTGTTCTACCACCCTCAGTGTAAAAAAAATTTTCCTAATGTCTAATCTAAATCTACCTCCCTCTAATTTGAAACTGTTACCCCTAGTCCTGTCACAACAGGCCCTACTGAACAGCCTCTCCCCATCTTTCCTGTAGGCCCCCTTGAGGTACTGGAAGACAGCTATAAGGTCTCCCCAGAGCCTCCTCTTCTCCAGGCTGAACAGCCCCAACTCTCTCAGCCTGTCCTCATAGGAGAGGTGCTCCAGCCCTCTGATCATCTTTGTGGCCCTCCTCTGGACCCTCTCCAACAGGTTCATGTCCTTCTTATGTTGGGGGCTCCAGAACTGGACACAGTACTCCAGGTGGGGTCTCACCAGAGTAGAGGGTACATAACATACTCTCTAGTGTTTGGCCACTGGTTTTTAAATACAGATTTGAGGTGGGTTTTCACCCATGAGCACACATCCACATGAGAGTGCTCTGCCTGCCCTGCTCCCAGTGGGGCGCTTGCTGGCTGGCCTTGTCAAGCTGGCCGTGGTTTTGCCCTCATGGGTATCAGAGAGGTGCTCCGCCGCGTCACTCAGTTGGACACATCTGGCCCAATGCAGCTCACACGTGGGTGTGAGGTTACATTGGTGTCAGCAGAGCCGAAACAGCCAGAGCAAATGCCATCTTGATCCCACAAAAAGAACTGTGATTCACCTTCCCATGCCTTTGGTTTCCCGTCTGGGAGCAGTGAGACTTGGCTCCGCTGCAGGGCCCGTGAAGCATTTCTGTCAGAGCCAGGCGTGTTGAGCTGACTGTAGTCAGTTATATTCAGGGCTTCCCTTGGGGCTTTAGCCTGGAAAATGCACCCAAGGGCACAACCTGAGAAGTTGGATTTTAAATGTGTGAAGCATCTCAGATGCATTTCATGAAGGTGAAGGGGGTGGGAATGCCTCCTTGCACCTAGTGGGACCCTAACCTGGCATGGCCTGCTCTGTGTGTGCCCATTGACCTTAGCTTGGCAGTCTTGCTTTTCAGCCCCCGAAAAAGACTGACCGTGCCAGGAGACCTGGGCTGTATTCAGAATACGCTGCTCTGTTCAAATTAACTCTCTTCACGGTTACTTTTTCAGGAGCAATTTTTTCACTTCGATTTCAAAGCACTCTCTGTTTCTCTCTTCGGTGTCTCCTGAGCGGTTTCCCACTCCTGTTTGCAGCGTGCCTATACAGAACCACGGTGTCAGCTTGTTTGCAGTCTGTGCACACGCAGCTGCTTTGATGTTGTCTCGAACGTCTTCTCTCCGCACACTTTAGCTTCTCATCGATTCTCTGTTTGCTCTCCCTGGACTAAAATACTCTGCAGTGAACAGCATTTAGGTGTTGTCCAGTTCTCAAGCTTTTTGCATCCTTCATGTCCTTGAAGTCCTCAACAGCAGAGTCAAGAGGGGCAGCCCTTACGGGGAGAGGGAGCACTGGTGATGAGCGGGTTTCCAGCCAGGTGCTGACCACTGTTCTCCTTCCCTGGTCCGTGCATGGAGCCCTAGCCCTTTGGCTGCCCGCTGATCTCCACACAGTGAGTGTCCTGCAGCAGCACGATTTTTCTCTTGCTGCATTCTCAGCCCTCCAGTCAGAGCAGTACCCAGCCCAGATGTTCCTTCCAGCATGCCCGAGCAGCAACTTTGGCTGTCCATCCTTGTGCGTGGGATCTGTACCATTTTTCTAGCTTCTCTGTCGCGTCGGATGCCTCTCATCGGATGAGAAACTACATAATTCACATCAGTCTTTTTGTACAGACAGGCTGTGTCCTGTCTTGAGAAGAACAGTGCTGAGCAGCCAGCCAGAGGGATGGCCCAGCCCCAAGTACTGTAAATCTTTTGCCTCTAGCCTTCGTGAGTGTTGGTTCGATTGATGGGCTGGGAGTGTCTTCTGCTGGTGGGACGCAGCTGGCAGGACACAGCAGCTTTGCTCTTACGTGACAGTGACCTGCATAGCCAGGTGGTGCAGCAATGCCCACGTAAAGGAAGAAACTTCAGTGAAATAAACCCAACCATTTCTTCCTGTGGTGATTTTACCTTTTGAAATTAATACCTCCATGACAGCAGAATAAACAAGGGCAATTTTCATCTGAATGCTTTTCCAGAACTTTGGTTCATAAGGGGCTGATTATTTGGAGGTTTCTGCCTGTTCTGACATTGGTCAAAGACTAAATTCTTGGGTTCACTGAACCTGCGATCTGCTTCTTTACAGTGAAATGGCAAGCTCCAGACATGCTGAGCCTGTGGCTCAAGGTCATTTATCTTAACGTGCATACATAAAAGTTGGCTCCCAGGGCCATCTTACTTGCTTAAATAGGAATTTGGGGTGCTGTTAAAGAAAATTCCTACATTTTTTCTTATCCCATGTAACAGAGAAGCAGGGAGTCCAGATAATGATGGATCTGTAGCCCATCCTACTGTCCTTAAGAAGTTCAAGAAGACAATTTATTGAGAAACAACAGATGGCTCATTTTGCTTGGTTGTTCTTCCACACAGTGCATGGATTTTCCAGTTAATTTATGGAGGCAGCAGCATCATGAGCATTTAGGGTGCAGGTGGCGCTGATCTAGCACTTGGTTGCATAGCAGGAGATGATCCTCATCCCTGACACGTGGTCCTGTCCCCTTCACTGTGCCAGCATCGATCCCGCTGCGTGCCAGCTCAGTTTGCTAAACCTGCAGAAAATTAACCCAGTGGAAAGGAATAGTTAAAGGTGAGTGGAGTGAGGTAGCTCTTGGATGGATTCAGTCTGGTCCTTCTCAGGGGACTTTATCTTTGCACAGAGGACAGCACTGACAGCCTGGGGCTGGCAGGGCTGATGCGGGCAGCATCTAAAAGACCTTGTGATCCTCACTGAGGTCTGTCTGGACAGCTTACTCTCTGGATGGCAAGAGAGTAGCATTTGATACCACCCTCAGCGTCTCATCGCGCTTTGTGTAGCAGCCAGCTTTTCAGCGATAGCCACTGAAAATGCTCAAGTGCGTGCAAAAGTTACCGAGGCGCTACAGAGTGCAGTTGTACTCTTAGCGTGTACCTACACAAACTTCTCAAGTATTTTTCTGACACCCTGTTAGGAAATTCAGCCATTAATGGCCAGCCTCCAGAATGGCATGGGAGTTTGTGTGTGGTGCTATTGTATGTGTTATAACTTGCTCTTCAGGTACATTTAGGGTTTTTTTCTTAATTGACAGAGCGCTCCTTTGTTTGAAATCTTCCTGATGAGGGTTTGATTAAATATCTCAGTATGTTATTTTTTTCTTTCTTTATCCTGAGCGGCTGTAGCTTGGTACTGAATTTATCTTCCAGTGATCCTATCTCCATATTTTAATTCACAAATGATCAGTGAGCCGTATATTGTTTTCTGACAGCAGGCACAACTCATGCTGGGAATCTTTTATTCCTACCTCCCCTCCTCTCTCTCCTGCAGAACTTTTACATTAATTTCAGGGTTTGGCAGGAAGGTCTCTGGTTTTAGGTTTGTGGGGCATTTTGCTTTGGGATATATTTGTTTCTAGCTGTCCTTCAGAGACATGTGATTTCTATTTCTTGGGAAAGCTCTTGCTTTTCCCAGGCCAGCGGCATATCCCAGATACTGTGGTATCTGGCTTATCCATGACTGGACCGTGGAGGCCGTGGGCTTCCCAGCTTCCTCCATCCCTGCAGCTACTCACACGGCCTTTTCCGTATATGCTCACAGATGTATGGCTCCTGGGCTTTAAAGAGACTTTCTGGGTCACATATGCATGCTTCCCCGAGGCCCTGCTTCGTTAGCTGCTTCACAAGCTCCAGCGTGGCACGGCTGGTAATACCAGGCTGTCCCCTCGCTGAGCAGATGTCCTTGTCATCACCTGCAGTCTTCGTGCCACAGCACGAGGCGTGCGACAATGGACTTGACCCGTTACCTGTGTTTTTGGTAGGTCAGCAGTCTGGCTGTGCTGCTTTTGGGGAGAGGGAGGCATTGGGTCTGTTGTCAGTAGGTTTGGCTGATGTAGTGTTCACCTTCTGTGGGGTGGAAGCTGGTGTGGGTACAGCCAAGCATCTGATGCTCTGGCAGGTTCACCGCAGGGTACGAGGGGAGATGCCTGTTCTGTTCTGCCACGGCACCCACCGGCAGCATTTTGAGTGCATCAAGCTGCACTTCCCCAGGTTACAGTACTACAGCGTGCTTCGGGGCGCGTGCCAGTGCTTGGCGCTCAATTTTGGGGTGGGGTAACAGTCAGCGTGGATGTGCACAGCTACATAAGTACCCAGCTCGTCTTGCTGCAGCAGCAGGCTGTGAGGCTGGGGAACACCTGTGCCTGCTGGGCCATGGACTTTGTGGCAACTTGCTGAACATGCTGAAATGCAAGTTGCTTAGTGGTTTATTCCCAGCCTCTTTCTGTCCCTGAGAGGAGGTGGGTCACAGCCAGCGCCTGGGCTTGCTCCTGGGGCTGGCAGCACCCACCAGTCCATGTTGCAGGAGGCATTATTTGCAGTAAGAACTTTGAATTTGGGAGAGAAGTGTCAGGTGGCTGATTTTTAGCAAAGCACGAGCCATACGTGTAGGGAGGAAAATGGGGATAGCGTTTGTGTGGCACGTGGGGTGATGCCAAGGGGCATGTCCTGGGTGGATGAAGGCATGCCTGCTCCTTCCTGCTCCGCACAGGGGCTCTGCCCTGGCACAGCCCTCTGTGGAAGGGCCATCGCACCGTCTCCAGGGGAGTCGGGCAGGGGAGAGTGGAGTTGGATTAACAGCCTGTCTGATTGCAAGCAGATGGTACTGTCTCTGCGAGGGGGGAAAGGGACAAAAGGTGACCCATATCCATCTAAACTGGCAGTCACGTCAGTTTGGTGGCTTGCCCAGAGACTGATCTTAGAACCATAGAACAGTTTGGGTTGGAAGGGACCTCTAAAGGTCAGCTAGTCCAACCCCCCTGCAAGGAGCAGGGACATCTCCAACCAGATCAGGTTGCTCAGAGCCCCCTCCAACCTGGCCTTGAATGTTTCCAGGGATGGGGCATCCACCACCTCTCTGGGCAACCTGCTCCAGTGTTCCACCAGCCTCAGTGTAAAAAATTTTTCCTTATATCTAGTTTAAATCTGCCTCCATCTATTTTAAAACCACTACCCCTTGTCCTATCACAACAGGCCCTGCTAAAGAGTTTCTCCCCTTCATTCTTAAAAGCCCCCTTTAGATACTGAAAGGCCACTATAAGGTCTCCCCAGAGCCCTTATATAAAGGGCTTATATATTCTCTGTCTGAGAAGGGAGCAGCATGCAACAGTGAGGATTTAGCCTTACAAAATTAGTAGGCTAGAGAGGTTGCAGAAAGACCTGCAAAGATAGGAGAGCTCCAGCTGTGTGTCCCTTTATGGCTGTTGCAGACAGATCTGTATTTTGCTTTTGTGTGCATGTACAACCCAGAGCAACCCACCTGCAACCTGGACCTGAGCAGCTTGGGGGCTGTAGAAACTTTTGGCGTTGCTCTGAAACCAGCACTGCTGAAGGTCAAGATGGCAGATTGGTCTTCAAAGTCGAAGCCTCGGCTCTTTTGTCTGCCTGCTTGGAAGGGGGCAGCAGCTGAGCCTTCCTCAGGAAAGGGTTAACATTGTCTCTCCTTCCCATGGAGCTGCTCTCCCAGTAATTCAATCATGTCAGACTGTTTGCAGGCAATAATTCATTGTTATAGGAACACTACAGTAAAGTGACAAGTTAATAATGGCAGTAATAATGGCAGGCAAAGTCTAATGCTATTTCCCTTTCTCCTGCTCCTGTTGCACCAGCAGCCTCCCATGTTGGCTAATGCAATTTGCAACCTTGCTAAATCCGGTTTCAGGAGGAATTGTGTTCTGTTAAAAGAGAATAACAGAAGTTGGGAGCTGTGCTGCCATGTTCCTGCCATCTCCGGGGAGGCTGCCCCAGCGCTGGAAGTCTTTGTCTTTATTTTGCGGTGATTTCTATGCCACCGTTAAGCCTAATGCACAAGGTCCTCCTAGAAACGTCTCGTCTTCCTCCCTTCTCTGAATGCCTCTTCTCTGGAAGGGCTCACACATCTTTCAATTTTGAACATTGGTTTGCTTTCAGCTAGCCTAAGTAAACATGAGTCACCCACCTGTCACCAGGCTGTGTCAGGCAGCTGGTTTGTACTTGCTTGACTCTCGTTGCCCCAGTTCCCCACGGTCGTTAACACGGGTGTCCTTGCAACATGTGTGGAGGTGGAGGAGGCTCCTCAGCCCTGCTTTGTGGAGGGAGAAGGGCTGGCGGAGGCGCTGAGCGTTAGTGTGGGTCTAAGCCTGTGGCAGGGCAGTGACCTGCATGTGGGTCCGTTGAATTCCAGGCGGACATCCCCCAGGAGGAATTTGAGCACTGAGTACTTTTCAGACCCCGGTGAGGGAAACAGTGAGGCACCTCTGGGTTGCGACCGCAGGCTGAGGGGTTGGCTGAGTTTGTGCCAAAAGCCCAGCCAGTGCCCATCAGGGCTTTTACACTGAGGGTGCCAGGGAGAGATGGTTTCCTTGGAGGAAGAGCTCCTTGGGGCCGTGCTGCTGGAAATCAGTCTCTCCCGATCGGCTTGCTAAACCCCGTGTCTGGTGTTAAACCATGGCACGGTTCAGGTTGGGTTGGCCCTGTTTCTGCTCCCCGCCCCCCGACACCTCAGCACAAAGAAATCCCCATGGAGGCTTTTAAAACTAGGACATTCCCCAGGAAAACTTTTTGCAACACTTCATCAGTTCTCTCCAGGCAAGAGCGTCTTCTGGAGGAGCTCTCCCCAGAGGGCAACAGGCTCCAAAGTGGGACACCGCCTCCCCGCTATGGTGACAGGGCTCCCCAGGGACTCTGGGGGGTGGTGGTGGCCGTCCTCCCACCCACCCTTTCTGTGCCACGGCCGCTGCCTCATGCAGAGCTGGCTCTTTCCCTGGTGAGTGGTCCCTTCCTCCTTCGCTGCAGGGCAGCACGCTGGGGTTTTGTATGGGGCTTTTTGGGGGGGAAGGTATCTTCAGCTGCAATTATTCACCATTCTCAGGACTTGGTAACAGTGGCTCCCAGGTGGGAAGTGAACTCCTCCTGTTGTGTTTTCTTGCTGCCTACAAGGGAAGATGATGTAAGGAGTCTGAGACAGAGCATCTTTTTATCACATCATTTTTAGGTACAGATTGCAAAGTGCTTTGGTAAAGGTAAGTGTTGTAACTCCTGCTTGATGATTAGGAAACAGAGGGAAGGGAGCCAAGTGGCTTCACCACGGCAGCAAGTCAGCAGAAAAGCTGTGAATCACGTCACTGCCTCTGTCCTCCTCCTCCTCTAATGACTGCTTTCCCTTCCCCCAAATATTTGTATAACTGTGCTTACCACCTGCTCAGCTTGAGGAGACTGATTGCCTGCTTGATGGTGTGTAGAAAACCCCTGCCATACAGATCAGCATGCGGAGCAGCTAGCCTGCTGTGGTTGTAAGGTGCGTCTGACCTGGGCCCCCAGCCCAGAGGTGCAAGCTTTGGGGACCAGAGGCTGCCACAGGTATCCTGAGACAGCGCGCGTCCCTGCAAATGAGTGGGGACGTTTTCCTCAGCCTGGGAATTAGTGCAAAGGGACTGTGATGCCAGAGGGCGGTCTGTAAAGTGAGGTGTCTAGCAACTATATGGGCTTACTTGTGGGCACCTAACATCTTTACCTGCCTCTCCACCCTAAGAGGCACGTAACATCCCGCCTGTCCTGGCCACGCTCCAGCCTGAGTCATCACCTATTGAACCTCCTGGAGCTCCTCCAGCAGATGCATCAGGATGCCCTCAGCAGTGCAGGAGAGCGTGTCTCGGTGCCATCGGAGAGCCGATGTTTTCTGTCCCAGGCGCAGGGCCCCTGCCTGACACCACTGCATGCATTCAATACACGGATTACACGGGGACTGGGAGACCAGGCTGGCTTAAAAAAAATATGAGGGTTGTAACTATGACTTGTTGCCAGTGCAAATTGAAAGCTTTAATAGCGTACGCAGGGCCAATTACAGTACATCAAGGTATGATATCCTCTTTACCGGCACCCTCCAGGGAGCCAGGAGACATTGTGGCAACAGGATTATGGTTTGCAGATGACACGCACGATAACTTCACCTAGACACATGCACCTGTTTCCCTCACTAAGCAGATGTTTGGGAGGCTGTTAAGAGAACATCAGCCCCTTGACAGCGCAGCAGAAAACGCCACGTAACCCTGCCTGTTCACATCGCTGCGCCCACCGCCTCTGCTCGACGGAGGCTTAGAGCAGCCCTGCCCCGGCCCACCGAAACCCAGCACCTGGGGCAGACTGGATCAACTCAGCATTTGAAGGCCGAGCCCTTTCCTGGCTCTCTCCCCAGGCAGATCCCCAAGCCAGGAAAGGGAGTTTTCCCTGTGTCAGGAGGGTGAGATTTGGCTGGCTCAGTGCCTGGGCTGTCAGTCTTCTTGCAATCTCGCTCATGCACCAGCCGTTACAGTCGTTTTTGTGTCATGGCAGGCATCTTTAAACATGACCTGGCAAGCTGTACGGGGCGTAGAGAGACCCGCTTTGTGCTGGAGTAGAGATGGGCATTGTACCATCACCATCACCCTGACCGCTAACTTCAGGATTATTTTTTTTTCCCCCTGTTAAATCTTTTTTTCCTGAATGCAAAATGAGCCTTTTGGATTGGTTTGCGTATCTGTGAGTGGTGGCTGGTGGTGGTACCTGTGGGAGAACAGAAGTGTGAGCACAACGCTTCCCGTGTTTTAACTGGACTGCAGGCAGAGAATCTTTGCTCTGTATGAGCCAGCAAACCAGCCTGCAGCCCGAAAGTGAAGCTGCCCCAAGGTAACTTGTGTGCCAGAGTTTTTCCTCCTCAGCAGTTTTCAGCCTGTGGTCTATAAAAGTCATGACTTATTTCTATAGGATTTGCAGAAGGTGATGGAGAAGAGGTAGGTGCATATTTACTGTGCAAGAGCCGGTACCTGGACAGGGAAGGATTTGGTGTTCACAGACTGGAAAATACCGAGACTGTCCTCTCTAATTCTGTGAGAGGGAAGCAAAACCTGCGCTTGCATCTTCCATGGCCTGCCTCAGTTAGGAAAATAAGTCATGTTAGATGAGAAGTGCATTGGCAGGGGTGTCATTATGTACCACTGATACCTCTAATCTAGACGAAACTTCACGCGCGGTGTTACGAACCTGTGCAAGTGTGTGTGGTCTCGCAAAGAGAAGACCTGTAATTCCCTGTCAGGGCCTGCTGCTCCAGCTGGTAGCACCAGCAGAAGCAATAATCTCATCAAGATTTGGGGGATCCTGTGTGTGCACAGGCAAATTCCTGAATGCTGGCTGCGGTGGCTGCCAGGGAGGGCTTGGAGGATTGGGGTGCGTGTGTGGAATTTAAGATCCCATTTCTGCCAGAGTTAATAAGATTTTTTTCCCTGTTACCCTCATCCCCACAAAGAAAGTGTCTTCCCAAGTGTTGAATGAAAGCAGGGAGAGCTGCACAGAGGTCATCCAAGAGGCCTTGGGGTCCGTGCTGTTTGCACACAGCGAGAATTGCCGTGATGATGGTTCGGAAGCAAGACCTCACCGCTTCAGTAAAATACATCTGTCGTGTACAAGACGTGGATCTGTTGCCCTAAACACCAGGCTTAAAATGACTCCACGCCTGTCCTCCTGATTTTCATCTCCTGGAGGTGCCGCGGTGTGGGAAGAGCACTGGGAGGGACGCTTGGATCTCGGCGGCTCCGGTCTGCGTGTACCCTGGCTCACTCTATGCGTGTGTTGATGTTGAGCAACCCCGCCACACGCAGCGTGTGTATATACTGCATTTTAATAGATATAGGGCTACTGACTTAACATACACAGTTGCTATAGTAACAGAGGTTTCCGTAGTAACGGTTGCAGAAAATAATCCAGTACCAATTAAAAATAAACTGTTTGGAAAGGGGGCTGGGGGAGAAAGGAAACTGCTGAGAATCACCTTCCCCTTTATTGGTTCATCTCCCAGGGACTCGGAAGATTGATTAATGCTTGAAATAACCTTTCTTAACCAACAGTGAGCCAAGAAGGTGCGACGAGTGTGAGTGAGGTGGCTAAGGCTGCTCTCCTAAAGTGAAACAAAGGGGAAGGAGCGTGTCTGGGGTACAGCAGAAATACAACAGGGTGATGCTAAATCTCTCCATTAGGTTGAAGTCCCCAGAGAGAAAAAACAAGGGACGATTTCCCTCCTTCCCTCCCTCTGCTGTGTGCCTGCCATACCCGTAACACAGCCATAGAGTCTTTATTAGCATACTGATTAAAGCCACGGGCAGTCCGGGCTCCAGGGGAATGTCTAATGTGTTACCAGGATGCCTGTCTCAGATGGTGCTGTGTTAGAGCAGAAAGCGTCACCGTGGTGGGGGTTCCTCCCTCCCATTTGATGTTGTTTGCCTGCGCCCGTCCTCTCCTTCAGCCCTGTCACTCATTGCTTGTGCCGACGGGCATCCGGGACCCTGGGGCCCAAGGGAAGCTGGAAGCAAAGGGTGATGCAAAGCGGGGAGCCCGTGCCTCGGTGAGAGAGAGGAGACAAGGTGGCTTCTTCGCAAACAGGTTGTATGGGGTGAGTTTCCAGGGTGCGGATGGGCACAGCTCCCCTGGCAGCCTTCAGTTGTTCGTGCCTCTGGTGCCACGTTTCTGTCGTGCCACTGGTGCCCAGGGTGCTCCCTAGGTTCCATTAAGAGTTTTAGCAGCTGCCAGCAGAATTCCTTCACCCAGCAGCAAGACAGCATGCCACTTTTCAGAAGGGAGCATCCATGAGGCAGCGAGAGAGGTTGGGACTGGCTGGACCTGGAGCAGGACTGGGGTACCCACCTTCTGCCTCTCGGCTGTTGAAGACCCACAGGTTTTCGGGACTCCCTTTACAAGCCATGCCTGAGCAGTGGTCCTCACTGTCACAGGGTGCACCGGGAAGGGGGTCTGCATGGAGGGGTGCTGCGGGGACTGGCTGCCTGCCAGACCCCCTCGCACACTGCTCCCATTCCTGGGACCCTCCCTCCCGTTTTCCTGACTGTGCTCCAATGTCCTGGGTAATGTGTTGTGCTTCACACTCAGCCTAGGGCTCATCCCTTCGGGCTGTCCGATCTGGGCATCCTCGCGTTGGAGAGGAGGTGCTGGTTGCGCAGGAGAGGCAAAGAAGGGGAGGGAGATGGTGGCAGAGCTGTTGGGAGGAATGGTGTTCCCTGGATCAAGGCTTGGGTGACATGCATAGCCAGAGAACACACAGCAGCAGAGGCTTTATCTCCTGCTCCTGCACGGAGAGAGGAATCGGAAACCAGCGTGCCTCTCTCCCTGCAGAGACAAGAGCTAATGACACCACCATGTCATCCTTGACGCTGTGTGACCAGTTCACTACTTGCATGGGAACTGCAGTTGCGCTTGCAAAACCAAGGGAGGTGACATGCCTGTGGCTTGTCCAGGCTGTGCCATCCGTGGTGGACCTGGAGCCAGAGCTCCTGGCTGGTGGAGCAGAGCTTGCTGCCTGCTGATCCTTTCCAGTCTGGTGCTCGTTCTTCTTTTTCAGTTGCACCCGCGTTTGCTCCTCTAGCTATTGTGTGTCTGTGGGTTATGTGTCACTGAGATGGCTGGCATGTGACAGCAGTAGAGTCTCATTTAATTCACTCTTCCTGGAAATTATTTGCACTGGAGTTGGTCAACAGTTCATTACCCTGAGGTGCAAGTGGTGTGATTTCACCAGGAAAAAACCCACTGAGTTTGAGTGTAGTCTTCTTGCTAGGTTTGGTGCCTTAGGCCATGGGGAATTAAGAAAGGGAATCTTTTAAAGGACAAACTGTGAAAAAGAAGCCTCTTGCTTAGGGACATGGTGGGAGGATCCAGGAATAGAGCAGGGGATGAAAGAAGAGAGAAAATTTGTCAGGAGAACATCTAAATGCCTTTGTCTTAAAGGTCCAGTGCAGCTGGGACTCAGGCAAGAGCAGTCATGCCTGCTGTTGGGGAAAGACTCTCTGGTCCTCCTCAGACCAGATGAGTTTCTTTTCTATGTTCATGACCCACCTCTCCTCATCTTTCTCCGTTCCTCTCTCCCAGTGACCAAGCTGCAGGTGAGCAAGTCGAAGCGGAGCATCACTC
Organism: Tetrax tetrax; assembly: GCA_009806455.1. Lineage (NCBI taxonomy): Eukaryota > Metazoa > Chordata > Aves > Otidiformes > Otididae > Tetrax > Tetrax tetrax. The sequence goes on from WHYT01017248.1 coordinate 401,980, forward strand.
TGGTGGAAAACCGGCCCATCCCCCTCAACTGCTCGGTGAAATCCCAGACCAGCCCCGACTCTCACTTTGCCGTGCTGTGGTACGTCCACAAGCCCTCCGACGCCGATGGCAAGCTCATCCTGAAGACCACCCACAGCTCAGCCTTCGAGTACGGCACCTACGCGGAGGAGGAGGGGCTGCGGGGCCGGCTGCAGTTCGAGCGCTCGGCATCGGGTGGGCTCTTCAGCCTGACGGTGCAGCGGGCGGAGGTCCGAGACAGCGGCAGCTACTACTGCCACGTGGAGGAGTGGCTGCTCAGCCCCAACCACGCCTGGTACAAGCTGGCCGAGGAGGTGTCAGGGCGGACAGAGGTCACCGTCAAGCAGCCAGGTACCACGTGCCACGCTGGTGGGGTCCTCTTGGCATCGGCCCTTGTGCCCAGCTTGTGAACTTGCTGAGCTTTTCTGGGGCAACAGAGATTCTCTGCTCATCTTTCCGCTACAGCCTTGTCACCCCCTGCTTGCATCCTCATGTCTGCACGTCCCTGCATGAAGAAGGACGTTTTCCCCCTTTGATGTGACCCTCCTCCATTTAGGTTGGGTTGGCATGCATTTCAGAGTCCTCACATGAAGGCTATCCCTCCCCCACAATCTAGAGGGCCGCTGTATCCAGCCAGGTTTCTTTATCCTCTAGAGCATCACGTAGCAAGAGTGTCGACTAGCGACCTGCTGAGAGAGAACTCATGTGTGCCTGCCTGAGAAAGCATTTTTATGTTTTGCACACAGTTTAATTTTACTCTGTGCCCTGTATCCTGGCAGGCGCGGGGAGCCTTGTCTCTTTTCCCTCTGCGCTGTGCACGTGAGATGCGAGTAATGAGTTTAACGAGGTGGGGAGCTGGCTACCAGGAAAGGAGAAGTCTGCTCTGCTGGTGGTTTCTGTGGCAGCAGACATCACTGGTAAAGGTGGGCTGATGGAGGAGCTAAAGATGACCCCCACAAGCTGGGGGCAGAGCCCTCATTTTGTGCAAAGGGGAGAGGCAGGGAGGCAAGCACTGAGAGCAGCCTGGACCCCACGTGTGCTGCTGAGGCAGAGCATTGGTACTCAATGAGGAAGCCTGCCTTGTCCCTGCTTGCTTTGGGTGCCTGTTTCTGGAGGATAAAATCCTGCTGGCAGGAGGGACTCACCTGGATAGCAGGGCTGGACTAGGGTGCCTAATGCATTTTCTCTCTTTGGGTTTGGCTGGCTAGATACAAGCTCTGTGGATGGGGATGCGAGAGGGATATTGAGTATGGTCCCCAGCACAGCTTTGCCGGGTCGTGTAGGTCACGTAGGTCGCAGGAGGCCAGAGCATGCCACTCACTGCCGGTCCCAGCTCTTCGTTTCTGTCTGCGAAGTCCCGAGATGGCTGAGGGGCAGTCAGGGAGCAGGGAGCTGTGATCTGCCTCCTCCTTTGCGTCACCCACCTCTCTCTGGGAAGTACGGCACCCATCGCTTGCTGCAGCGACCGTACCAGGGAAGTCCAGGCTGTGCCCCTGGAAGGAAGTCGTTAGGAGTGTACGACATGTCATTTCACATAAAAAAGCTGGTTGCAGTCATCCCACCATGCATCAGTTAAATTGTGGAGCAAAAACCAGGGGCATTCCCAAGGCAGCAAAACACCATCTGTGACTTTACCCTCGTGCCACTTCTCGTTTTGCAGTGGTGGTTCCCTATAATCAAGCATCCATTCTCTGCCGTGATTTTTTCCCTTTTCCCACAACAGGAGGGCTTACTGGTCAGGGTGTGACCAGGCTATTGGCCTGCCCCAGAAGGTGGATGAGAAAAGACTGAGATGTGACCTCCCTTCATAAGGTGTCTGTCCACTTAGGACCCCCCAGGTTCTACTGGGAGATTGTGGGTTTCCAGTTCCCTGTGCTGAATGGGGCATTGTTGGTGGCTAGCCTGAGATTTTCAGAAGACCCTAAAAAACACAAGTCCTGTTTTCTTCTCCTCCTTTTTTTTTCCCCCATTTTTTTTTCCTCCCCTTCCTCATTTCTTTCATCACATCCCAGGACTGTGGCTATGAGGGAAGGGCTTGTGGGGAGACCCTCACAGCCCTCGGTCACCTTGTATTTCTAATGGCCTTTTCCCATAGATAACCGCCTGCAAGTGAACCAGACCCACAAGAACATCACAGTGCTGGAGAACCAGTGGGTGACCCTGGAGTGCCTGGTCAGCAGCCGGACCAGCCCCTCGTCCCAGCTCTCGGTGGAGTGGTACGTCTGGCGGCCGGGCCACCCGGAGAAGGAAGCAGTGGTCCGACTGAGCCGGCAGAGCACCCTGCGCTATGGAGACCTGGCAGCGCTGGGTGACCTGCGAAGACGGCTGCACCTGGAGAGCCCATCCCCGGGTCTCTACCTCCTCTCCATCCAAAATGCCACCGTGCGGGACAGTGGGGCCTATGACTGCCGTGTGGAGGAGTGGCTCCTTGACCCCAGTGACCGCTGGTACAAGCGGGCAGAGGACCTCTCTGGACTCATCACCCTCACTGTCAAGCAGCCAGGTGAGGAGGATCTCATGCCAACAGCTCTGAGCAGCACTCTGCTCTCTTGGACCAAACGCATGCATCACCATCTGTCTGTCATTGACAGCAGATCTGGGCAGAGGGCAAGACCACTGCGCTACAGACCGTGCTGATGCCTTCTTGCATGTCTTCTTCTGTGCACCCTTGCTTTTCTGGAAGGAGCATGGAGCAAGTCCTGCAGCACAGCTAGATGGGCTTGGGATTTTGTCATCACTGCATCTGCAAATTTATTTTTTTACGGCAGTTTTGGCAGATTCAGTAGGATAAGCTTCTGATTTTATTCACACTTTGATTGAGAATGAAATGGGAGAAGCTATCTGTGCTTTCCAGGCATGTGCCCCAGGGGCAGGATCCTTGCATGAAAAGAGGGCAGCAGAGGAGGCCAAGACCCTTGCTGGTGCCCAGGCAGTTTCTCACGCTGCTGCTCCCCATTCTGCAGGTGAAGAAGCAGATGCGGGGTGTGCGGCTCCAAGGGTTCATCTGTCCTCTGGGATGAGGGCTTGGGCTTCTTGATGGGGCAGGAGTTGGCTATGAGGAGCCTGCCTCTGTGTGGAGAAGGGGCTACTTACAGGCTTCCCAGCCACCCTCTTGCCGGTGATAGTGGTTCAGGCAGATCCTGGTGCCTAACACCACTGTTTTGTCTGTGCCCAGACACAGGGAGGCAGGCATCAGGGATCACTGCAGGTGCTTCTTGTTCATTCTAGAATCTAGTGGGGAAAAAAAAAGTGCTACAGATCTTCAAACCAGGGAGGAAACTCCAGTTTCAAAGGGCTGCAAATTAGAATAGACTAGATTAGACTATTTCAGTTGGAAGAGACCTACAATGATCATCTAGTCCAACTGTCTGACCACTTCAGGGCTGATGAAAAATTAAAGCATGTTGTTAAGGGCATTGTTCAAATGCCTCTAAACACTGACAGACTTGGGGCATCCACCACCTCTCTAGGAAGCCTGTACCAGTGTTTGACCACTCTCTCAGTAATTCCATGCTTCCTAATGTTCGGTCCAAACCTACCGTGAGGCAGCTTTGAACCATTCCCACACGTCCTATCACTAGATACCAGGAAAAAGAGATCAACACCTCCTTCTCCACTTCTCCTTCTCAGGAAGCTGTAGAGGTGAATGAGCCTCCTTTTCTCCAGACTAGACAAACCCAAAGTCCTTAACCACTCCTCACACGACATGCTTTCCAGCCCTTTCACCACCTTTGTAGTCCTCCTCTGGAAGCATTCAAGGACCTTTATATCCTTAAATTGTGGGGCCCAGAACTGCACACAGTACTCAAGGTGAGTCTGCACCAACGCCAAATACAGAGGGACAATCACCTTTTTTCACTGACTGGTTGTGCTGTTTGATGCACCCCAGGATGCGGTTTGCCTCCTGGCTGCCAGGACAGGCTGCTGGCTGCTATTGAGCCTGCTGCCAACCAGCACCCCCAGGTCCCTTTCTGCAGGGCTGCTCTCCAGCCACTCCTCTCCCCATTTATACTTGTGCCTGGCATCACTCTGTCCCAGATGCAGACTCTGGCACTTGGACTGGTTAAATTTCATCCCATTTATCAAAGCCCAGCACTCCATTCTATCTAGATCCTTCTGCAAGACATCTTGTCCCTCAAGAGAGTCAACAGCACCTCCCAGTTCGGTATCATCAGCAAACTTGCTAAATGGTGCATTCAGCTCCTGCATCCAGCTCATTGATAGATTGAGCAAAATTGCCCCTAGAACTGAGACCTGAAGAACACCACTGGTTGCCAGCCAGATGTAGCCCCACTCGCTACAACCCTTTGAGCTCTGCCCTTCAGCCAGTTCTTCACCCAGCACACTGTGAACTCACTTATCCCACAGCTGGACAACTTGTCGAGAAGGATGCTGTGAGGGACAGTATCAAAAGCCTTACTAAAGTCCAGAAAAACTACATCCACCGCCTTCCCTTCATCTACTGGGCGAGTGACCATATTGTAGAAGGATATTCAATGAGTTAAACAGGACTTTCCCTTTGTGAACCAATGTCAACTGTGCCTGATGATTGCATTACTCTTTAAATGCCTTTCAGTGGTACCCAGTATAATCTTCTCCGTAGTTCTTCCAGGATCTGAGGTTGGACTAACAGGTCTGTAGTTCCCTGGGTCTTTCCTCACACCCTTGTTGTAAATTGGAGTAACACTGGCTGGCTTCCAGTCAGCAAGGACCTTCCCAGAGTCCCAAGACCTTTGGGTGATGATCAAGAGGGATCCTGCTGTAATATCCACTAGCTCCTTTGGTTGTCGGTGCTGAATCCCATCAGGCCCCATGGACTTGTGAACATTCAGCTGATAGAACTGGTCCCTTACATTTTCAGTGCCCACAAATGGAAAGTCACTGTTCCCACACTTGTGGTCCTCCAGCTCAGGCAGCCCAAGGTCTAACGATATTATTAAAGACTGAGGCAAAAAAAAAAAGCATTGAATGCCTCTGCTTTTAATTCATCCCTGTTAGTCAGATGACCATTTTTAACAAGTGTCAGTCCAATGTTTTCTTTAGACCTCCTCTTGCTATTAACATACTTTAAAAAGACCTTCTTGTTATCTGACAAACTCTGGCTAGTTTCAACTCTAATTGAGCTTTGGCCTTTCATGTCTTCTCCCTGCATATACGAACCAGAGCTCTGTGGTATTCCTGAGAAGCCTGACCTCACTTCCAGAGATCACACAATTTATTTTTCCTCTTGAGCTCCATGAGGAACTCCCTGTTCAGCCAAGCTGGTCTTCTCTCCCGCTTGCTTGACTTACAACACAGTGGAATTGCCTGATCCTGCGCTTCTGAAAGGTGGTTCTTAAAGACTGACCAGCACTCCTGGACTCCTAAGCCTTCAAAAGCAGATTCCCAGGGTATTTTGCTAAGTTTTGTCAGTTTTAACAACAGATAAGTTGCAAGGACAATTTACCTTGGAAAATACAGATTCCCTAGTTTTTGAGGCAAATGACTCAAGTTTAAATGTCTGCCTTAAAGGCTGTAGGTCAGATAACAGTTAATGGTCCTCATTTGCTGGGTACTTTCCAGCGTGTAAAGCAACCAGTCTGTAAGGACTGCTGCGGTGCTTTATGCCTGTCCATTCCAGCAAGGTGTCAGCCTCGTAACCCTGCAACGGAGCCAGCAAAAGGGTAGGAATCTAGAAAGGTTTTAGTGGTCATTCCTGGCAGAGAAGGATTTGTGCTGCGAAGGAAGAGCTCTCTCAGGGGACAGCGCAGCCCTTATCTACCAGGTTCTTGCTTGGGAACCTTTGCTGGCCAACATGGCTTGAGCAGAGACCCCTCCCCAGCCAGTCCCTGTGCCCTGCATGCCTGCACAGTGCAGCTCTCATCCAGGCTGAGAATTGCCAGCTCTGACGGAGCAGGGAATGAATGATGGGGGAAATCCCTGAGGCTCATTTTGAATTGCGGAAGGATATGGACTGGGAAGAAGAGGGGGACTTGAGGGTGCACTAATACATGATAATTTTTTTCTGAAAGTGCTTTGTTGTTGTTTGGTTTCTGGCATAGCAGCCAGTAATTAGCAAAATGACTAAACTTGCTTGTGACTCATGTCTTGTTAGTGAGGATGTCCATGCTCATCTTTCAGGACTATAATCACGAGCAAAGAGGGGAAAAAACCTCTCAGTGTCTTCAGAGAGCAGTTCTCTTTCTGCTTAACCTGCTGAGGTGGGAGAGGCTTTGTGCTGGTTTTGACAAGGCATTTCCTTCCCTTCCTCTTTTTTACCTCCCTAGTCCCTGAAATCTCAGGGCTTACCTCATTCCTGTTTCTGCTCGGGAGTCTTCCTAGGGAAGATGTGAACCGCAAACATCGGTTACATGTTTTCTACGGTCTCGTGTTACCTACGGCCTGAAGAGCTTTGGCCTTAATGAAGCTTTTCCGTATGGGGCTATTTAAAAAGTGTAGGGCAGGTGGTGTAATGAGAAGCCCCGCTGGGCACAGCAGCCCCGTGGCTGATGAGAGCTGGGGGACAGCAGCCCCCTTCTCCAGGGACACCCATGATCTGCGCGAGGGAGGGCTTGCCCAGCTGTCGTTGCAAGAGGAGAAAGTGCCTCTCTCTTCGGCGAGCTGTCAGCTTGCCCTTCCTGCTCAGCTCCTGCATCGGAAGGGCTTTTTAATCTTTAAATGAAAGCTTAGATCTGGACCGATTGCGATCCCTGGAGTATGTGTTCCCTGGCAAGATGACTAAACCAAATGTTAATTGCTCTTGAAGTCAGCCTTTAATCAACTCATCTTGGATTCTGGCCGCTGTATCTCAGTTAGGTAAAAACATCTCTTTAGCCTTGCAGCAAGTGCTAGACAAAAAAAAAAAAAGAGAGAGAGAGAGGGACACCCTTGGAAGCATCCTTGCTGTGTCTGTGCTGAGGACATCTCTATGGAGGAACCTCTTACCTAAATAACTTCCCAAATTGCTGGAAAAAATCCTCTTCTCTTCTGTCATAACTGATTTTCAAGTCCTTTGAGCGCGCTCACAGAAATGAAAAATAAGCATGGAGTGCAATGCGTTTTGCACTGGTAGCTGTGGAGGAGTAGTACATTGCTCCTCAGCGCACACACCAAACCTCAGTATTTCCTGACACGTTCTTGCAGCGCGTCTGGATGAGCTACAGCAGCTTTCTCCTCTCACACTCACGCCCGTTAGTTGGTGCGAGGGTCTGTGTGGGTCGGGTGGTAACACAGTGCTCGGAGCCAGCTCCTGTGAGACCCTGTGCCAGGCCGGTCTGTGGGGAGGTGAGGATGCTGCGCCTGCAGGGTTGACCACAGAGGTACCTGTGGGACTTGGCAGGCTGCATCATGCTTTTGGGTTTTGCTTGGGTCACATCCAGCACTGGAGTTCTGACAGTCCGTTTGTGCTGGGGCAGGGTGGCTTTGATAATAGCATCTTGCTCAGTGCTCACCTCTCCCCTTTTGTCATCTCAGATCCCACTTTGCAGGTGGACACGGCCACCGCCAACCTCACAGTGCAGGAGAAGGAGTCCTTCCCGCTGGACTGCAGCATCCTGTCCCGCTCCAGCCCAGAGTCCCACTTTGCTGTGACGTGGTACAACCTGCGGGCCAAAGAGGCGGGCGGCCGGGCAGAGGAAGACGAGGAGGAGGAGGAGGAGGAGAGGGAAGCGGTGCTGAGCGTGGGCCCTGATGCCATCTTCAGCCCTGAGGCCAGTCGCTGGGAGGGCCGTCTGCGCTTCCAGAGACTCTCGGCAGTGCTCTTCCGGCTGACGGTGCTGCAGGCTGGCGGTGCCGACACGGGCAACTACTCGTGCCGTGTGGTGGAGTGGCTGGCGGACCCCAATGGCGTGTGGTACCGGCTGGCGGAGGAGGAGTCGGGGACAGTCGCTGTTCACGTGCAGGATGCAGGTGAGAAGCGACAGCCCTCTCGGGGGCTGGCATCGCCTGCATCTTTGGTTCAACCAAGATAAAAAGGCCAAGGAGTGAGTGGGAGTGGGTCTCACCTGCACCAGGGCAAGTCTTTGGTGCTCGTGCTTTTCCAGTCAGCTTGATACCTCGAAGCCCAGCTCTTGTTTGGGCTTGAGCATCTGCACTGCACTTAGCTCTGTGCTGGTGTGTCCCAAGTCAGTGGATTTTCCTTCTCACTGGGGTTTAACTCTTCCCATTAGGAAACACCCTGGAAGTTGGCTTAGCTCTGCACAGGAGTGTAGGCTGTGGCACAAAGGCCTACTCCCAGTAACTCTTGAAGCCATCACATGGTTGAGAGGCCCCAGAGATAGCTGAGGTCATGAGAGTTTTGTGGGTCCTTAAGGGAGATACCCAGGGGTGCTGCCTCTGTGTACCACTACTGAGGGAAATGATGCTTTGCAAGGCTCCCTGCTTTATATCAGAAAATCCACACCAGGGAGGACTCTCTAGCACACATGAAACTCTTGGGGGGAATAAGCCAAAACATGCCCTGCAATAGCTTTTTTTCTGATGCTCTGTTTACCACTATTGGTATTTTTCTCAGAGCCTCACTCTCTACATTGAGATAGATTAGTGCGCATCAGGTTTTTCTGTTTCTGAAGAAGTTTGTAGGCCACGTGTTGCAGAGAAGCTGTGAAATGTGACCGTCCTGTATCTCTTTCCAGGCTCCACCCTCCAGTCTGTCATCTGCTCCAATGATGCCCTCTTCTACTTTGTATTCTTCTACCCCTTCCCCATCTTTGGCATCTTAATCATCACCATCCTCCTGGTGCGGTTCAAGAGCCGAAACTCCAGCAAGAACTCGGAAGGCAAGAATGGGGTCCCCTTGCTGTGGATCAAAGAGCCTCACCTCAACTATTCTCCCACTTGCCTAGAGCCACCGGTCCTCAGCATCCACCCAGGAACCATAGACTAAAGAGGCAGAGGCGCACGGGGGGACATACAGAGAGAAAGACGCAGAGGCACACCAGGAACAATAAGGAACGTAGTGGGTTTTGTTGTTCTTGTTTCATTTGTTTCAGTGTCTGTGCTCCGACGCGGCGGCTGAGCTCTGCAGAGCGCCCAGCTGGTGGGGACAGGAAGGTCCAAGGCTTCCTCCAGCGCCTGTGGGAACGCACCCCTTCACCCCAATGGATGGAGGGTCCCTGCACTTGCTGTACATAGCAGATGTTCCTCTCGGATTAATTTTGCTCCCGTCAGTTGCTGTACTTTGGCCAATACTTTTTTGTTGTCATTTCTTTTTTGGTCACTCAAAGAACCGTAGGCTTCCCTCCACACAGCGAGGAGTCTTCTGGAAGCTTTTGGTCCTGGGATGATCTCCTTGGAAGTAAATGTATTTGTTTTCCAAAACAGACTGTTTTTCCTCCTCGCACTCGGTGCCACAGTGAAGGTCTTTTCTCAAGGTGCACTGAGCTAGCTCCTCCCTCTTCCAAAACAGACAAAGCCAGGTCCACCTCCAGAGGGGTTAGCTGAGCTATCGGGAGGTCCGTCTCAAAGACTGGCTGTAGCCTCAGCATCTTCTTGCCTTCATCTTACTGTTCTCTCAGGAGGGGGCAATTCACCTTTTGGGAGCATTCCTAGGTCTTGGGGAGACTGAATATTCAGCACGCTTGTGGTCAGGACAAAAGCAGTTTAGTTTGTCTCCAGGAACTGAAGGGGGGAAAAGAAGGAGTTGGTATCAAAGAGGGTCTTCATATGGCGCAGCTTACCAGAGACGTGCTCCTCCCTGGTGTTCATGCTACCACCTCTGATGAGATGGGTCCCCACTGTGCTCCAGTTGCCTGGGAACAAGTGGCTGGATCCAGTCTCTGAAGACTTCAACATGACCAAAGTAATGACTCTAGAAAGGGGGAAAGGGGAAGCTCCATGGGCTGGAGTCAAAGCCCCTGGATGGTTCAGCCAAGGAGCCTGGTCACGGCCATGCCACGCAGCGGGGACATGCAATTAAGCACCACGTGTCACGAGTTTCCCCGCAGCTTGCACTACTTCTCAGCGTGAGCTTGGACAAGGCAAGGAGCCTGCACTGCACCGACTCCGTGAGGGCATCCCTGTCCCCTTGGGCCAAGAGAAATCTTCCCCTGCGTGTGTGCGTGCATCTGCCATTTTTTGTTTCCGGGCTTTAGGAGCAGAAACCATTTCTCCCTAAGTTCCCCCTCCTGGCAAAGTCACTTGCTCTTGTCGTAGGCAGTCGCTGTGGCAGGAAATGCTGTTCTTTCTGTGAAAGATATGGCTCTCGCGAACCAAACCAGGGCTCTCGCCACATGGGGCACCTGAGCTCCCATACCCCGTAATGCCAAGTACCCCTGCCCTGTCCTGTGGAGGAAACCGCCTCCTCCCCCAAACGCCTGAAACGTTACGTCTGGCGGAAGAAAGTGTTTGCCAAAAATGGCCTTTTGTTGTCTTCCTTGATGTCTTCCTGGCAAGTCCGGCCATTTATTTTTTGCAGCATGGCTGAGGCCAACCGGGCTGGATGGGTGCAGCCGCAAGACCCCGCCAGCCTCGTGCACGAGGGGTGCCATATCCACAGCCGCCATCCTCTTCGGGAGGGTCGGACTGCTCTTTGTGAAGGGAAGGGGACCTCATCAGATGCTCTGTAGCACTAATCAGTCAGACCCTGATGCCTTGATGTTTCAGAGGTGGCGAAGCCCTGGATGGGAGATCTGCACCGCGCATCCTCTCTCCCAGCTTGGAGAGGACTCACGTGGTCGTGGACTGTCCCACGCCAGGGCATTCGAAGTCAGCCACCTCTGCTCCTCTACCAGAATGGCACTGGTTTCTTCTTCTGCTGGGAATCCCAAATTTCACTCGTCCCTCTGCAAAGTCTGCCTCCTCGAGATGTAACTGCTTACTGGCCCCAGCGTATGCGTAATATCACACTCCTATATATACGTATCACACGCCCACGCACTTGTCATCCCTTTCTGGATGAGGCGTCTGCAAAGAGAGGGGTGGGCTGAGAAGTGAATGGAAATGAAGAACCGAGGCGCAAACAGCGGCAGCTGCAGCCAGTGGGTATTGTTTTGTAAATGTAGTGTCTCCCGTACATACTGCTCTCGGGCAGGAACTGCAACTCATTTCAGCTTTAAAGGAAAAAAAGAGAAAATGGAAGTCGGCGGGAGCCATTCTTTCCTGGGAGAGCACTGCACTGCGTTCGAGCCCCGCTCCTCCTCACCAGCCTGTCTGCCCCCGAGCAGGGCTCTCCTGGAGGGCTGTCCCGTGGCCCCATTCCTCCGGCCAGAACAGGTCCCTTCCCAGCCCAGCCGTTCCCGCACCGAGGCCAGACTTTCCCGGGAAGCGGCTCCCACGGTGGTCCCTGAATGTACCTTGCTGGTGACATTTCTCATTGCTCTGGCAGTGTGTTGCCCAGTCTCAAGCTTCTCTCTGTTTTTTGTAAGGCAGACTCTTCCTTTAACGAGTTTTAACATGAAGCTTTTCAAACTGTTCTGTCTGATATAACTTTCTGTAACGAACCCGAGAAGAGAGAGATCCATGCATGATGTGGAAAAATGTTTGGGGTTTTTTTTTTAAAAAAGAAAAACAACAACAAAAACTTTGTACTATGTTGCACTAAAACATGTTTTATACAACACACCTAAGAGCTGTAGTAAACTGTGTTGAAATTGTGATTCCTAGTGCTGCTGGTTTTTGTCGATTTGGGCTTTCATTATGCCTTCATGCGCGTTTCCTGCATAAAGGTGTGCTGAACTCCTAAGCCCGCTCCCCGTTTTAGGCAGCCTTTCCCACCACCACTATTCCCTGATGCTCTAAGCCTGCTCCTGCCCCGGTAGCGCATCTCCTCTTTCTTGCAGACACCTTGCTCCCTCTGGCTCTTCATACTTCTCCCTCCCATCCCTTAATTCATCCCACAGTAGAATGTAACATTTAACAGGTCTATTTATGGAATAGGATACAGAATTTTTGAAATTGCTGTGAAAACAGCAAATACTTTGCTTTCAGTCTCAACTTGAAGAAAAAAAAAACATACTTTTTAATAGAATTATCCATAGCAAATGTTAAGCAAATAATTTTTAGTAACCTAGATGTAAGCGGAAGAATATAGTTCACTACAGAAGTTGCTTAAGTTGATGTAAAATGCAACCTTTTAATTCTCATTACCCATTTTTACCTTGAATAAGGGTTTGGTCAGTAGTGTTGAGCTCCCACATTAACCAAAATAGGGAGGCAGCGCGATACATTCTTACCTGTATAGCAGAAGTGCTGTGAAATTGTGCAAAATGCACTGCTGACATAACTGTAAGGTTGGGTTTGTTTTTTTCCCCACATTCATTTAAAAGAAAAGGTATCAGCTACCAAAATAATTGTTGCCTCCCTGCCCTGCTCCCCCCAGTAGGTTTTCTTGGGCTGCACCTGCCGTGGTTTCTGCGCCAAGGAGCAGAGGTTTTAGCTCTACAGATGCTCGGTGCTGTCTGGCAAGTGGTGTCCCCAGCACTCCCTTTTGACAGTATAGGGTGGCAAGCTTGGGCTAGCTGTCACTGGTTTGCCGGGAGGCACCTCTGCCAGCCCATGGGTGCTCCCTGCAGTCAGGCATGCATCCCTGATGCCCTCTGGCATGCTCCTAAGGGCAGGACCCTGGTTTGGGGCAGCTTGTGCCTGTCCTGCTGCTGGAGCATGGCTAGCAACACTGCAGCGGGTGCTCCTGCTCCCCCCGAGGCCCAGACGATGTGCAGCCGCCATGCTGAGCAGGAGGGACATCTCAGGGCCCGGCTGCTCAAGGGACAGACGCTGCACGCTCCTATCAAACCCCCTTCTAACTGCTTTCTCCCACCCACCACCCACAAGCCCCAAGCTGCTAGCTCCAAAATGCATGCTTTAATCCAGCTGCTTTGTAAACTGGGTTTGCAAAACCTTGAGTGAGCAAACTGCAGCAGGTAGGGTAAGCGCACCCTTGGGCACCCTGCTGCTCTGCCGCCCCTGCCTAGGCAATGTGGTACAAGTCCTTGGCCACCTGCTCCAGGCGGTTCCTGTACTCCAGGTGGGCATAGAGGGAGGTGTTGACCCCCCGGAAGCCGTGCATGGCCCCCCACCAGCACGCCGCGATGGCGGCAGTGGAGTCGCTGTCACCCCCATGGAAGAAGGCCCGGTGAGCCAGCTCTGCCCAGGAGTCGCCCGCGCCCAGCAGCGCATCGTAAGCGATCATGGGAGCGTCGTGCCCGCTGCTGCCCCCCCAGCCGTCGTAGCTGAGGGAGGTGTAGAACAAGTCTCTCTCTTCCACGCCGTACTTAGAGGGGAAGGTGGGCAACGAGACTCCATCCGATATGCCTCTCTCCGCCAGGTATTTTTCCCATTGCTCTTCAAAATAATGCCTGCAAAACAGGAGATGGGGTGGAGAGGCTGTAAGACGCGTCCCGCGGCAGAAGCATATACCCAAGCTCCTCGCAGGCACTCCGGCCGCAGGCTGAAAACGTGCCACAGCAGGAGCCCGGAGCGAGGGCTCGGCAAAATGGTAGGCGTCCCCCATGTGTCAAACTCAGGACATGATTTACAGTAAGAGGCACAAGGACGTGTTTCAGTGAGTTAGAGTTCCCCTTCCTCCAGTCACATGGGAGAAGGCAGCCCAGCACCTGCTGCTGTCGCACTGCACAGGATTCAAAGGCTCAGAGCGAGAACTGAGTCATCCTCCCAAATTCAGAGTACATCTACCCCTGTCTGTCTGTGCCCCTGCACATAGAGCCACACTGAATCTGCAGCCAGATTTGGTTATAACTTTCAAACTGAGCTCAGCCCTAAGCCTGCTGCTGTTCCCCATCTTTCATCAGATCATGGTTGCTTGAGATGACAAGTCTAGCTACCTCATACTGGATCCAAAAAATGTCATAACTGTATGACCCGAACACAATATGCCCTTTTTTTTTTTAATAAGTTAGAGATATTTTTCCCTTCAGGGACTTCAGAGACTTTCTGAATCGATTCGATCCACAGCAGGCGTGTCCTGCTCTAGTTTACCATGTGATTACTGAAGCTCAAGTATAAACAGAGCTCGCCCTCTGAGGCGAGGTTCATTTTAATTTTAACAAAACCCGCTGCTAGGAGCACAGCTCACCATTGCCCCATGTTCTCCTCCACGAAGAAGCCGGTGTTCCGCACGTAGGCTTTCGCCCTCGGCAGCACCTCCAGCAGCCCCTTTCCCCAGGCTGGGGGTGGCACGCCATTCACCGCAAAAGCTGTGAAGAGGGCCGAAGCCAGCGAGCCCAGGTAGCCGGTGGGATGGTGGTGGGTCATTCGGCCACTCTCAATGCTGACTCGCACCAGGGTATCCAGCTCAGCAGGGCGGCGGAAACGCAGCCCAATGCACATGGAGCGCATGGCAGCCCCACAGCCTCCTGCCCGGGGGCTGAACGGGATCCTCCAGCCGCCTGGCCTCTCTGGCTCCAGCTTCAGCACATTTTCCTCACATGTCACACCTGGACAGGAGTGGCAGAGCCCAAGAAAGGAAAAGAAACGCACATCAGTAGGCGACAGGGTCGTGTAGCTCGGGAACCAAGGGAAAACAGCCAAGGTAGCAGGGAAAGAAGCATTACTCTCCGCAAGAGACTCGGGCTTCCCTGTAAAAACATCAGTTGTCTGCTCAGATATGGTTCATGCCTTAAATTGCGGGTGCATCCTGCATATTCCCAAGCACACCTGATAATTCCTGCTTGTGAAAATAATTAAAAAGTCTAGAGGGGGTAAAAAACATTCCACTGCTGATTTATGTAACTTACATTGTTTATGTTTACATTTCATGTTGCTTATTCAGTAACTTATCTATAACACATATATACTACGTATATTAGGTAGATTATGTACACCTATCTAGATAGACATATACAAATATAAATAGGAAGGGGGTTTGGAGGACCATTGGATCAACTGATCCCTGACCCAAGGCAAGTCGAAGTACCTCTGCTTTTTTTTCCTGACAGTTGTTTATCTTCTTTACAGGCAGGGACCCCACAATCTCCCCAGGAACCTTTCCCACTCCATCACTGATAGGAAATGTTTTCCAGATCTCTCTTGCTGCAGTTTAAGTTTGTCAGAAAACAAGGAATGTAGTATCTGCCTCAGCACAACATGGCCTGCGTAACTGGCTTTACTGTACTCCTCTCCCATCAGCTGAAAAACAACTGTACTAGGTGAGACCAAAGGTTTGTCCAGCTCACTAGCTTATCTCCAAACACAGCCACTTAAAAGGTTAACTATGGAAAGACTATAAAAAAATGAAGCAAGTACAATGTTACCTCAAGAAGACCCACCTTCCAGCAGAGGAGGAGCACAGCCTGCTCAAGTCGGAAGATGGATCCAAACTGCTGTGTTCAATAAACCCCCAGCCACCATGGACTGGTCTCCTTAGCATGCATGCTTCAGACTCTTAACATCCCACAGTAACCAGAGCCACGATTTTGTTATGCAAAGTCTTTCCTTTTGTTTTAAACAGCTATTTCCCTCTAATTCTTACAAGAAATAATGACTTCCTATGCTCCACGCTACTCAAGACGGTACATACTTTGTCCCTCTTCCTCAGTTCTCTCCCGCTTTGAGCTGACACCCTAGTCCAATTTTGCCTCTCCTGGTGGGAAGTCACACCGTAGCTCCTTCTTGCCCACCTCCATCTCTTTCATAGTTCTGCTATTTACTTAAAAAAAAAAAGACTGTGCTTCTTCCAGTGCTGCTTCTTCAGAAACGCACTTGTTAGTCCAGCATATTGACAGGTTAAAGCTGTCTGCACAAACACACCCTAATTTCAGAGCCCAGTCAGCCTCCCCAGCCAGGACTGTGGAACAACTTTTGAGAGCTAAGCCCAAATGTTTGTGTGCAAGGAAGAGGAAACAGGTTTGAAACATTACATTACTTTTGATTCTCTTCTACCTTGCCTTTTTCTCCTAGCCTTACAGACAAATCTGAAATACTTCTTTGCTAGCAGAAAGGTAAATCACGGGCAGGTTTCAAGAAGCTTCATTTAAGTTTTAATGTGCTGGACAATGGCAAAAGCAGATTCAAAAGGCTAGTCTTCTCCTAACAAGTGTGCCCACTTCTGTCTCAGATACACAGGGTAACAGCAGCAGTTGACATGCTCACACCCCCAAAATTGGACCGTTGCTGCTACACTTTGCTGCCTAGCTGGGACAGGTAGCCAATAAACTTACAGGTGCTCTGTTACTTTGAAAGTCAAAGTAGAACAGAGCCGCAAGGAAGAAGCCTGGTTGAGAAACTTCACGTTAACTCTACAATTCCATTACCTTTGGTGCATTTCAATCACCAAGATGTGGGTCCCTGCTAATCACAGCTAGGTACTGCACTAAGTACCCTGCAGAGCTGTTCACTTCCGCACTTTCTTGTACACATTGGGCAGTAGGATCTGGTATACGGCAGTCTATTTTATCTGCACACAGCGCTTACAGCACCCTTGTGCCCGAAATACCTCCACATCCAAGCACAGCTCTAAGACTGGCTTCAGGACACATGCCAAAAATAAATAATGGCTGGCCGCTGTCAGGAATAAGGTCATGTGGATCCTTTTATGTTCTGGTCTAAGTGTCTTTAACGTATTTCTTTTCTGACAGTGTTGTCACATTATCAGCACAGCATACAGTCCTCTGTGCAGCGTGAACGGGTCAACCAGCTCCTTGTGAATGGTTCTCTCAAACTGAAAAAGCAGCTCGATCCTGTGGCGGTCAGGCTATTTGCCCCGCAAGCCTGTCAGCTGAAATCGACTCTGAGAATGGAAACGGCCTATGCAAGTCTCCCCCACAGGAAAAAACGGGTTGCCGATCAGCGCAGCCCGTAGTGTGAGGTCACTTTAGTTCCTGCGAACTCCCCACAGCGTGACCCGGGCACGAAACAGCGCTGCTATTTCATCAGCCTCATCCATGCTTGCTGTGCCGGCGCACCAGTCTCTGGTGTCACACCACCATCACACCCTTCCCAGTAGGTAAGACCTGCTTGTCTTCTGGTGCCGCACGGTCAGCCAGCCCCTGGATCAGCCCAAGTGTTCCTGACACATCTCTCTTCCAGGTGATTTACAGAGTGAAAATAGCAGGGCCGTGTTTCTCTGCTGGAAGAAGCAGTAGGCAGAGCGTTTCGTATGGGTAGCACCGGGCTCTGCTGGGACTGATTGCCACCAGCCTCTAACTGAACTGCCAGGGAGTTTGTTTTTGTAATGTCTAAAAGTGGGAACGTGTTCAAGCCTCTAAATATGCTTTTCACCTAGTTTATTAATTCATTGCTGGCTGCTATGTATCAAAATCATTAAAAGAGGAATATCAGTATAATTTCCAACTTTATGATGATTAACAGAAAACTGAAGCATTTTTTTTTTAATCTAACTATACTAAGCATTGCACTTATGACATATAAAAGGACATTAAAAAGAGCCTGTCAAACAAAGCCACGTTTTTAAAAAGCGGTGCTGACTACCCTATCATATGTTCCTGGTAAAACAGACCTTTTGCCAGGAAGACAAGGGGAACTGGAGAGGGCAAAGGGTAGCTTAAAATCAAAATCTGCATAACAAAAGAAAAACGAGCTCTGTAATCTTGCTGGAACTGTGAGAAAGACATTTCTTCAGGACATGTTTAGGCAAGCTGAAAGCAAGCAACTCAGTCCTTGATAAAAAGTGAGATCGTTCTTGCATTACTGTAGTCAAAAGAAAATGAGGAAGATGACAAGGCTTAAACTGTAAGGAAAGACTGGTTATTTTGCAATAACAATTTACTTGCAGCTTTAAATTTGTGTGTATTACTTTAGGACTACTGATAACATGCAAATGAAAAAAAAAAACTGTGTAAAGCAAACCAGTATACAACAGCTAAGACTCTTGTGATTTATGAAGTATTACAAGTATTATCCTCATGCTTTTAAACAATTAAAATATTAAAACATTTGAAAGCTGATTTAGGAAGACTAAGCTGAAATCATGTTGTCAGGCCTTTTTTAAAAAAAAAAAAAAAAAAAGGTTTAGGAAAAAAATGCTCTAGGAGTTTTTGAATCAGGAAATTCTGTTCTGGAAATCCATGAAATCCTGGGCAGGCATCCTTTGTACTAACAGTAAGAAACTACAAGTAACCTGAGGAGGGTACTCGTTTAAGGAAAGAAAAAACACAAGCAAAAAGCACTGTGTGAAGAAAGCCAACCTGAAAAAGTTTCAAGAACAACCGGATGCTATTTCTGGAATAGGCTTGTATTCAAATTACATAGACTCTTCAGGAGCACAGACAGGAACAGTTGTTGGAATCTGTCCATACATGTTAAAATGGTGAGTTAAAACAAGCACATAGTTGTACATAATTCCACAGGGAGAGGACTCGGATTAAAAAACACAGAGTGTCAGGCAACAGTTTTGAAGCAGGAAGTTTCTGGGAGAGTTGTGGAGGCAGGTGTACTATCATGCAAAAAGAAATATGACCATGCTTGTGCCACTTAATTTATTGGCTTCGTTATCTTGGAAGAACAATGAATTTGTGGCTGTGGCACATCACAAAGAGCAATAATGGATGTAGGGGTTAACGTGCCATTCAATTAAGACAGTGAGTTCTCTCCTGGGGCTGCATACTTGAGGGACCCTGCCATGGCCGTCTGATGACTCATACCATTGTGGGAATCCCTTTGTTACTGCAGGTTTTGGTTTTCGGGTCTGGACTCCCTTGCGTGGGCGAGCAATGTGACTTTCCCTCACTGTTCTGGGGGAATCTCTTCTCTGCTGGGTGAAAGTTGCAGCAGCAACTTTCCATTCTCTGCCTTTAGGGCCGCAATTCCCCAGTGAGTATTTACTTAGGCCAGAAGGGCATCAGCTTGGGTTATGTTCTCAGTTAAAATCCATTTCCTCTGAACTGCCAAAAGAAGTTACTGACACGCAGGTTCTGTCATTACGATTCACCAATACACGTGGAGACTCCAGATCGCAGACAGCTTCTCAGGATATGGATCAGGTGTTCCCTTTGGTAGTCAGTGGGCATTAAAATGCTAAGTGTCAGGATTTAAACTCTCAGAGCCGAGTGCCTTTCTTGCGGTTGCAGCAGGAGCACTTCAGAACGCTGTTGCAAGAGCATTCCCAACAGACTTCCACATTTTTGCACATTACTATCCCCACTTGCCCCCAAATTTTATGAGGTTAAGTGTCTATGGACCCACTAAAGAAGCTGCATTTCTTGTTTAGCTAGGTAACCTGACCTTTCCTGGTCACTCAGATTAGTGTCCATAGCAAATGTAGTTTTAAAATCCCTCACTTCCAAATGAGAACTGCTTTTGGGCACATTGCAGCTCAGTTACTCACAGAAGGACTGCAGCAGGTGTGCTATTATCCTTAGCTATTAATTACTCACATTTGAGATTCTTCTCCTTTTCATCTCAGGTTTTAGCCACTGAGCTTAGATGGCAGAGACAAAAATAGCTTCCAGGTGCTGTCTCACTGCCAGCTGTGGTTAGTCCACCTTAGCAGGCCCCATCAGCTGCAAGATGCTCCTTTGCCAGAAGAGCAGTGAGTCTCTCAGAAGTTTAAACTGCTGGCTCCTGCTAACCTGCCAAGGTTAGCAAGGTTATCCTGTTACCCTCTTCCTAAATACTTTATAAATTAGGCTGCTCCAGCAACTGAGACTCTCTGTGTTAAAGAATACTGATAGTTTAATTCCTTACACAAAGGTAGGAGGTCACTGTGGAAAGGTAAGCTGAATGAATTCCAGAAGAGGCTGGGCCACAAGCACAGAGAGAGATGGGGTCCTCAGGGATGAGTTGGGTCAGCAGGCCTGGGTGAACTAGGAACTACAGGAATATGTTGTAGTCGGCTTGGCTACTGCAGCCTGTCAAGGCACCCTTCCTGAATGCTGCCACACGCTGCCAGTCCCCACTGCCTGTGACCCAAACTCGGCAGAGAACAGAGACAATGGAAGTACAGGATTCAGAAAAGAAAATTGTGGCCTGACTGTCCTGTCTAGCCAAAACTAGACTTTTGGTTTAATAAACTTCATTATTCTAAGCGAGGATCTTCATGCCTTTAAATATATTTTATGTGTGATTTATTGCATTTATTACAAGATGTTCTGTATTCATTCTCTGTTTAAATGCCTTGCTTTAACACATCATCTCAGGATGTGCGTTACACATGGTTGAATTTGCGTTTTTCATCCATTGAGTGTGGAAAAGACACATCCCCAGACACAAAACCAGCATCCTTCCCCCAAGTTGAAGGCCAGGCCTCAAACATATCTGTAAGAACATTCTGTAAACATGAGCAAAACAGTATTTTCTTCATCTAGTTCAGAGAAGGCCAAACCACTTCAGTTTGCCTTATTCTGTTCTCTTTACTTCATCCTGAAACAGGTACTGAGCGCAGAAAACTTTTGCCTTTACATGAAATACAATCAACGCTACGAACAGCCAAAAGCAAAGCCAGGGCCAGCCTCAGCTCCAAGCTGCAGGAAAGGGAGGGACGTTAGCAAGAGGGCAGCCCTGCCCCAACAGCATTATAGAGGGGTTACCTGGAGCTCTGCCCTTCATGTCATTCATGCACTCCTTGTAGTTCTTTGCAATCAGGGAATAGAGATGTTCTAAATTTGGGTTTTTCCCAGCAGCTACCAGGGCTTCGGCCGTGGCCAAGTGCATCACCGTATCATCACTGACTTTCCAACCTTGAATGCTCAGGTTGCCGAGTCCCCCCATGTCTGCCAGCTCCTTGTGGATGGCTGGGCCGCTCTGCAGGAACTCCCATTTCCCGTTGTAATAGCCCAGCGTGTCACCAACTGCACTCAGCACCATCGATGCCACATAGTTTTCCATTGCCTTAGGACACATTTTTTGCCCCAGGACTGCCTCAACGCAGAAAATGCTATGAAAAGAAAAAAAAAAAAAAAAAAAAAAGGG
>WHYT01017248.1:424034-474713 GCA_009806455.1 Tetrax tetrax
GAAAAAAGTTATTTAAAAAAAAAAAAAAAAAAAAAAAGGGAAAAAAAATGAAAGGCGCTTGCAGCATGTCCCCTGCTATTTCTATCAAAGCTGTTCACGGGTTTTGTGAGCAGCCCCCTCCTCCCGCCTGAGCCCCAGCCGGGGCAGCCACCTCCCGGGGGGAACATGGCCGCTCTACGGCCCAGCGCAGGGTCTGCGCCCCGGAGAGACCTCAGCGGGGGGCTTCCCCAGCCTTTTCCAGCTTTGGCTTCTGGTTCCCCATCCTTTTTCAGCATTCATTCACTGCAGCCTGAGCTGAGCCTCTAGCCTTTTACGGGGAGCAGCTGCGCTCGGTGTTTGGGGGCAGTGCTCTCGCCGCAGCCCCCGGCGTGGCCCAGCTCAGCCCTAAAACAGAGCTGGTCTTTGCTGCGTCCAGTGGTGCTGCTTTATGTTGCTTGATGCCTTGCTTTATCCTTTATTTTTAATGATGGCAGTGGTTCTGCGGCTGAGGTCCCGTAGTGAACGGGCAAGGAAGGGAGAGCCGCAGGAAGCAGGAGCAAGAAGCAGGATGGAGCATGGCTCAGGCTGCGTTTTGAGGAGGCCCAACCATTTTACCCACCAGCGGTCACTTGACGTGCCGCACGCCAGGTCACCAGAGCCCCGGCTCACCCCAGAAGGCACCAAACGCCTCTTACACGATTGGAAAAAAAAAAAAAAAAAAATCCCCCCCCACCCCGTGCCTATGAAAGAAAGCAGTGGTAGTTTTTGAGCTGCAGCCCTGGGGGATTTCAAGGCAATCATGAATGTAGCGGTGGGTCAGAGCAGAGTCCCTGGGGAATTTGGGGGCGAGTGAGAGTAGGGGCCTGGAGCGGGACACCGGGGGGTTTTAGATAGGGCTGTGCTGGAGTGTCTGCCCCGGCGGCTGCAACAGTTTGGTCTGTAGTGCACATTCAGATATCTGTTGCTCTTCTGCACCCCCCTGCAAACATGGAGTTTGAGAAGCATCTGGTAGAGAAAATAGTAACAGAAAAGGAAGTGGGAAAAGAAGCTGCTGGTGCCTCAGCAGTGCCAACGGTGCCTGCTGACCTTTTCTGCTTCTCTGCTTTTCTGTTTTATATAGAACTGCTCTGAATTTACTCAGGTTGGTGCAGTGCTTAAAAGCAAAGCGGAGTTTTTCTTTCCTAAGGTTTGGGCCTGCAAGAGGGAAAACCCCTCCTGCTTCTGGCTGTGAGGAAGGGTTTCTGCTGTGCCCGAAGGGGAGAGGAGCGAAGAGGAAAGTTGCAGGGTTCCCCAAAGGGACAGGAAAATGGGAGAACACCTCTGCATCAGCACAAAATGCCTGTGGCACTGAGATCTTTGGATCTCATCATTATTTCCTGGTTTCTGAGCTCTTTCAGCTTCCTAAAAACTGAAACCAAGACACGCAATGGAGTAAAGTGACGTCTGAGATGTGTCATAGAAAAACGCTGAGCACTCCTCACTGACAGCAGATCATGAGCCAGCGGCAGGAGCCAGCAAACATGGGATGGGTAGGGTGGCAGTTTTCAGACTCTGAATGCATGCATTGATCCCAAAGGGATCTCCTTGTGCGAGTCTCACGGGATGCCCACGAGGTGGGCAAGGAGCGCACTTTCCATCAGGGAGCACATCCAGCTCCAAGGTGCTGTAGGGCAGTGTTGCCCTGACTCACCCTATCGTGTGGGGATGTGGGCATCATTGCTCCCGGCTTTGCAAGGATGGACTTCTGGTGCTGAGCCATGCAAAAAGTTAAAGACTCACCATCTTGCACCTTTCTGGGGTTTTTCTTATTTTTTTTTTTTTAGTGAAAATTTAGGCTGCGGTGGACCAATGGCCAGGATTGGCCTTCTGGAAAGTACCACCTTGGAGCAGCTCACTGATATGACCCTGCCGTGTGTTGGACGTTGTGGTTAGCACTCACTCAGACTCAGAATTTTCCTTCATATTCATCTGGAAAAAAAGGGTAATTCTTTCTGACTAAAAAAAAAATGTACCTTTCTAGATGAGCCCAGGGTTGAAGGCTCGTATTCAGAGGGGCTATGAAGGGCAGCGTTGCAGCGCTGGAGCTGCGTACTGGTTTAGACCCTGTGGGACGTTTCCTCAGAACTATATGAGGCACTCAGGCCTAGAGCTGGAAGAAGGTGATCATTAAAAATGCACAGTGCATCTCTTAAACATGTTAGTGCCCCTCTTCTAGATCCTACCGCTGTCCCCAGAACGGGACTGCAAGGGAACATCTGGAATTCTCCTTTTTCACCTCTGCTATTCATCTTCTCTTTGTCCCCCAGGTTCAAAGGTGACTTTTCAAGGGATCTTCTGGGACCCTCAAGCATGTTCATTTGGACCAGTGCCAACCTCTTAACACTCTCTTGTTCTTTTAATAGCGCCTTTTTCTCTGTAATGTCAGCAGGCATTTTTTTGAATGGGGAATATTTCTGGGCTTACCCTAATTCTCAGTCCCCAGGTGCGTATCCGTCTTTGTCGCTGGCCAGAAAACAGCAGTACGCTATAACCGGAGCATTCAAAACAGGGGCAGCAAATGCCATGTGAGCTCTGCTCGGGACCTGGCCGGCTCGCTGTGGGGAGCCCAGGCAGCAGTTGCTGGTGAGGCAGCAGTGCGTGACCCCGCGTGCACGTGCGAGGGAAACGCTCATCGTTGCAGATGCTCGGGGCTGCTGCGCTCGCTCTCAATGGATGTTTGCAGCAGGAGATGGGCACCCAGCAGCAGCAGGTGCTTCTGGCTCTGCACTTCTTTCACCCTAGGCACGGCAGGGGTGCTTTGTGCCTCCGTTTCTCTAGCTAAGCCTGGTGGGGTGGTGATCCTCACTTGTTGCTTGACTTCCCATGGCGATGATGTGGGGAGCCCTCACCTCCCTCCGTCCCGACCAGGGAAGCACCGGTGAAAAAGACGGCGAGAGCCTTGGCTGCACACACAGCCTGTGCCTGGGGAGAAGCCCGTTGCTAACCTGCTTTTGCCTAGATGTGGGATCATGTGTGGGCATATTTGGGGAATAGTGAGAGACATTTTGAAGGGCTTGGCTGAAGCAAGTTTTGGAGATGGCAGCAGAGGAGGTGTCTCTGGGTGACCAACTTGGTTTCAGGGAATACTGAACTTTGGCCTTTCGATCAAGAAACCAGAGTTCACTGCAGAAATACCTGCCTCTTTCTGTCCAGTCTTGCCTCCTTCCACAAACTGTCCAAGAGAGGGTCTGGCTCACTGCCCGGGGGAAAAGGGAAACAGAGGAAAATTAGCGTGACCTGTGCATTGTGGCATCTGCCGCTCTCCTCAGGATGCTTCCAAAAGCAGGTTTTAAAAGAAAAAATTTAAAAAATACAAAAAGCCCCCACTAATTCTAACTGTTTCAAGCAACCATAACTCTACAGGGTAGACGATAAGCAGGATAATTGCTTTATCACAGAGAGAGGCACTGCAGTGCCGACTTGGGACAACCAGCAAGGTCAGTGACATAGGGAACATCTCCTGGGTGAGCTGAGGGCTGTGATCACCTCTCCCACATCCACATCTAGGAAAGGGAACTGCAAACTCATCTTTACTGGCCCTCCACTAGGTTTATAGTTGGCTTGTTGGTAAATGGTAGTGTGTAGGAACAGGGAGCTCCCCAGCAGGCTTCAAGTCCTGCTTTCGAGCCCGGGGACATCAGTGAAGCCAGCCCAGCCAGCTCCTGTGGACCTGGGGTTTGGCTCGAGCAGTGGATCTGAGGCTCCAGGGCTGGCAGGCCGGTTGCTCCTTGGTGTAAATCAAGTCACATTTTCATTTTTAGTTGCATGCCACTGCTGGCACTGTGCTCTCCCACCTGCAGGGTGACAGCATCTTCAGCCTGTGTTGCTGTCCCTTCTGCCGCTTTCTTTCCGTGAGCTGTCAGCAGTTGCTTCCGTGTCCTGCCTGAGTATATTGAGGGGGACTAGGGGAGCCCATTGGAGGGGTGTCGTGTCTGCAAGCAGAGGGGCCCATCAAGCTTGCCTTACAACCACTCTCAACTCATCTTACAGCCACTGGCAGGCTAAATTTGCCAATCTTCATTTGCCAGTGAAGATGAATCCTAGTGGGAATTGATGGGCTAAACGTGGCCAGCTGCTTGGCAATGGGAGGGGAGGAGGTTTCTTCATGCTACAGGTTTTGGAATGTGGTGCCCTTCCTGCATTGTGGAAGCAGCAATGTTTAAAGTGTTAAATGTGCTTTCTGCTTCGAGAGCAGGTTTCTCCTTTCTGTGTGAAAAGATACGCTCTGGGGAACATAACTGCAGGCCGTGCTGTAGAAGACATGTCAGGTGCGAGGAGTACAAACAGCCACAGGAGAGGGAGTTCAGCCTTCTGGGGCGCAGAGCCCAGTGCATCTTGCAGTCCCCGTGGTAGCTCCGCTGAGGTTCCTGGTGTGGCAACAGCAGCAGATGTGGCCAGGCATGCATGGTTCACACAGGCAACGTGGGCTTCCACACTACACGGAGGCAAATTAATTACTGAGCCCCTCCAGTAACTACTTCTCCTCTTCCCCTCCAGCTTTCCCTCCTCCCAGCTGCATGCAGCCACCTCTTGTTCTGAGGGTCATCCACCTGCAGCAAAAAGCCCGTTTGGCCCTCCATCCTGCCGAAGCAGAGTTAGGTGAGGGGGCGGGATAGTGTAAAAATAAGGGTGGGAGGGCAACAAGGCTGGGGAGTAGGGTCTCCTCTTTCTTCTGCCCCCAAGTCACAAGTGTGTTCGAGCTGTCTAAGGAAATCACAGGTTGTGTAGAGGCATGAGAGCTAAACTTGAGTGAGGAAGAGGTGGAGACACTAGCTGAGGTCTGGGGAAGCAGGTGGATAGGAACAGTGCTCAGAAATTCCTGTTAATTTATCAGGGATCATTTATAGCACCAGCACCTGCCAGGCTGAAGGATGACTTTCCCCAGCTTGAATGACTTAAACTGAGACTCGGCGAAATCCTAGGTATGGTGGGTTAGGAAAAGCCCTGTAGTGGCTTTGAGTTATTTGATTGGGTGGTTATTTTCCACCACAGGGGTTTCTCTGATGCTGGGTTGTGACCCAAGCTTCTCTCCTGCCTCTTCTGACTGTTTCTTCACCAGCTCCCTCTAAAACACTGCTCTTTCTGACAATGACTCCTACTTTTGGCCATGTACTAAAAAACCAAGAGGCATGAGAATTAGTGGGCAAGGGCTTAAGGGCAGAAAAACATGACATTTGAAAGCTTACTTCTGCATTTCATTCTTCATGAATTGGATTTCAGAGAATTGGGAAGTGCTAGTGTCTGACAGAAGAGGAACATATGAACAAGACCACTGAATGCTCTGTTTTATCCATTGGTCTAACAAGGCTTAAAAATATCTGCCTGCTTCCTTTCTGTACTTACGCACTTTGTGTGATGCAATTCAATGGCAACATCGCCTTGATGCATGGAGAAGTCCTTCTGGAAGGAGGAGTGGGGAGCTGTTGCAAGGACATCGACTGCTGGCCTCCCCTCACCCCTTGCACACACCGAAACTCTCAGGGGAACGAAGCCTCTGCAGGAGGCCACCAAAGACATCGCTGTGCTGTGGTTAGATCTCTGGTGTGTTCCCACGGTGGCCCTGGTCTGGCAGAAAGGACAGGCAAGCTCTTGACAGCAATCTCTAGGCAAAGGAGGCTGCCAGCTGTGAAGCCTCTTGCTCTCAAAACCGAGATAGCATTTGAGATCTGGGAGGAGATGGTCTGTCACTGATGTACCAGGTGCGTGGCTGCACAAAGCTGTAAGACAGCATAAGAGGATCTGGTTGGGGAAAAAAACCACACAGATTTGATTGGTGATATATACCAGACCGTGTGTTGTCAAAAGTCAGTTGAAGGTTAAGAAAATCACAGCTCCAGGAGACAGAGGGAGGCATGGGAATAAGGATGCTCTCCTTCTCGTAGGTCCAGTATTGGTGCAGTCCGTAACCCCCAAAATGAGAGGGGCTTTGCACCACCTCTGCGCAGTCATTTCTGCACGGAGCAGGGGGCTTGCGCTTTCATTCTGTATTGATGACCCCTCCACTGTGTTCCACCCCAAACCCTCAGCAGCGGGATTACAGGACAGCTTCTTGTTTGACGTGGATGTGACAAGAGCACGAGCCCAGGGGTCAGGCTTCGTGTCAGAGCAGGCGTTTTCTGGGTATGGGAAACATGCTGGTCTCCAGTCTGTCAAAGCCGCCGTCACGCTGAAGTAGCTGGGGAGCTGTAAGAGGCAGAGGAGTGTGAGATCTTTTTGCATGCTGTTCAGTCATCTGTTTGCACTGGGACTGGTGCTTGGGAAGTGAAATGTTGCTTATCCCATCCTCAGTCTCCAGAGCCTTCTCATTTTTTCCACTGAATATCCCTGACATGCCAGCCGCTTTGATGTAACCTAGCCGTGCGTGGCTTAAGTTGTCTTGGCTGCAACAGTGAAACCTGTGAGGCCACGCTTGGACTGACACAAATGTGTCCGGCCATAAAGGAGGCTGGTATGAGGAACCCCTAGGCACCTTGTGCCATGGCCAGGAGGAAGCAAACCAGAAGAGCTGATGGTGCTCCTTGCTGAAAAAGAGGTGGTTGCAATTGTGGGTGGTGGTAGGGGGAAATGAGGGGCAACATAATCCCCAAGTGCAGGAACTGGGATGTGAAAACACAGTCCAGTGGTAAGAATTTCTGCCAGCAGAGAGGAGGGTAGCAGAGGTCATCGCTACCATTAAGAATCCAAGGCTGGAGAGGTATGTGAGCTGGGATCTCCAAACAACCAACTAGCCTGACCTCGGTAAACAGGAAATGAGATAAAGTGCAAAATGAGTTTACCAAGGCTCTCTCATGCCAAGCTATCGTAGTAGGTTTATTTTGATAAGGTAATTGACTATGTAGACAGAGGACTTCAGAATTGCAGTCCTTACAGTGCTACAGGCAAAGCCATTAAGCTGGAGAAACAGGGGATTAACATGAGCGTTGTAAGGATATGCCTAAAGAAAAGATGTCAGGAGGTTGTGCCTCAAGGGAAGCAAGCAGGGTAGAAAGGAGTTATTGACAATGCTCCTCAAAGAGGTGATCTTGTTTACCCAGGAGGAAAATAAGCTCTAATCAGATTCCATAAGATTTGAAGGGCTAGTCTCTGCAGAGGTCGCTTGGGCTGCAGCATGAGAAGAGCTGATGGCACCAAGGACTGGAACGGGGGAGACAGGATGAAAGTCAACAGCACAAAGCACAAGCTTGCACATGCAGAGAGTAGCTGTAAGATGTTTTGCTCCTAGCTTGTTCCCTACCATTCAGAATTACAGAGGAAGGAGAATTTTAATTGATTGATAGATGATGAGTCCTCACCATAGTGTAGCCAAGAAAAGGAAGAAGGTGACCACAGACGAGATCTCCCCAACTGGTTTAAAGACATCTTTGGGTGGCTATGGAGGCACAGGGCCCCTGCAGTGGGCATGCAGGCTGGCTCTAGCCAGGCTGACAGAGGACAGGGCAGAGAGGGCCAGGCTCGGGGGATAACCTGCTCTGTGAGGAGAGACCCAAACAGCATGTCCAGCGCCGAGGGGTGTGCAGGGGCATGGCTGCTGGGTGGGAGAAGCTCCATGGCAAGTGACAGCAAGGTGCTGATGCTGGAAAATCCACACTGCCTGTGTCTCACCAGGGCATGGGGACAGTGAGTCTGAGCCTGTGCCTCTCCATGAGCCCACTACAAAGCCACACTCACCCAACAGGGATTGCGATGCCGGGTGTCCATTGCTCAGTGTTCCACTTTACCCTGGGGTAGATCTTCCCCGTCATAGCAGGGACAGGGCTGAGTGCTCAGGACGGCTCTTCCAGACATGTGTGCTTCAGGCTTATTTCCAGACGCCTGGGTGTCCTAGGGTTGCTTGCAACCTTCTAAAGGTCCTCACCGTTGTCCTCACCTTCTGAAGGTTGCAAACTTCTGATAACTGGGTCTTGGCTGTGAGATACCAGAGAGGGAACCTGTGTGTATATGGGCACGGGCAGGACACCTGCTGAACAGGCAAAACACAGCATCTGTGCTGTGGGATTGCTTTGTCTCTTCTCGTGGCTTTTCATGAGGACATTTAGATCTCGAGTCTCCCATCGGTCTTTGCCATCTCCCAGCACCCTAAGTAGAAGATGAGATATAATGGTGGAGGAACTGAATATAGGACACGGGCTCACTCGAGCTTCACAGCGAGTGGATGGTGCCTCTGAAGGAAAGCACAACCAAGTAAAAGGTACCTGTACCCCAGCGGTCCGAGGATTTCCGTCCGAAAAGTGTGATACCCCTGTAAAGGGGGAAGTCCCGTGGCTTGCACTTACAGAAAATCACTCTTTTTTTAGGTTCGAAGGGAAAAGAAACAAACCAACGCTGGACACCACGTTTAGGTTTGAGGTTCAAATGTTTTCAGGTTTGGTTCTTGTTTTAGGCTTTGGGGGCTTTTGCTTTTGTTTGTTTTCCCCTGAACTCCCCCTCCCACCTTCAAATGTCAACCTGGCAGGTTTCTGGAATTGAGTCCTTTTGAGCTTTGCTTCCTGAAAGCCCTGAATTTGCACTTCCCATGTTGCCATCTGATTTGTGTGTACACTAGAATGAGCTGTGTCTGCAGATACATCAGCAAGGACAGATACATAGCTGTCTCTATAAAAGCAAATCTGCCAAAAAAATGTTGTGTTTGGCAAGAAAACTACTCCAACGTGAGGACTGGCCAGTCTGCAGGTTGCCAGCACAACCTTGCTGCAGATGGAGGTTTTGGAGGCTTTCTGTACTGATCCCTCTACTGAGCACATGTAAACTGAAACCAGCTAATGCTTTTTAACACACATATGGGCATATTTTTTCAAAGGACCAAAAAAAGCAGAGGCCCTGACAATGCTCTTCTGACCATTGAATTTCTTGTTCCAATGCAAAAAGAAGCAAGCCAGAGCCCAGGAAGGATATACAGGCACAACATCAGCACAAAGAAAATAAGCTTCTTGTTTTCTTACTGTTAATCTTAGAAATAGATGTTTCTTTTATTTTTTTTTTTTTTCTGGGTGGATTTTTTAAATAGATCAGTCTAAACCATGTCTGATGTATAAAATTTCATCCCAGCAGAGCTAATGCCTTTAAAATCAAGCCTAACCACAACCAAAGCAGAGGATAACAATGCCTAGAAGCGCTGATTACAGGTAGTACTTTCAGCTCTGCTTTTAACAGAGGCTATAATTCTGCTCCTTGGGCGTGACTCCCATTGAAATCAGTGTTGCATGATATATACAAATCTATGTCACACTTACTGTGCTTGTCCATACGGGGAAATTGCAGGTAGGAAGCTGGGCTGCGAGATAGCAGCATGCGTATTGATTCTAATTAACTCCTCATTTACATGGCCTTAGTGGGCGCTGGGTGTGGTTTGCCTTACTTCACTCTCAAAGACAGCAGAGGTCCAAACACAATGGGTCAGGTGAAGTTACATAGGACAGTCGGAGCTGATTTAATGCCTGGCTTTTGCCAACAGGGACCTGACTCTTTCTCTCTGCCCTCATCCCGCCAGGTCCTGCTGCTGACCCTGCTTCCTGGGTTCATCTGATATTCCAGCAAAATAATGCAACTCACAAGAAAGAAAAAGCAAGTTTAGTCTATTTATTTTCTTTGCTGCGTTGCATGTTGAATCAGATTCCACGGGGCCACTGACAGATAAATGTCCCTGGGTGAGATTTGTGCTTCCCTCTGATCGACTGTATGGAAGTAATTCTTGGGATTTTTTTCAAGCCTGCATCTTAGAAACCAGGCACCATGTGAATCAGCTGTAGATTACTAAAATCAAAACAACATTCTGATGTGCAAAACCCACTTACAGGTTGTCAGCCCTTAGTCATGTTGACAAATTCCTCAAGTTCACAGGACAAATGCCCAGCAGACCTCACGTAGAAGGCAGATCTAAAGGCAGAAGAGGAAGAAAGCAAAGCTACCTCTCATGCTACTTTGTACCTTCATTCATTCATTTTACACATGCGTTTTCATATCTGCACATCATTATGTTGACACACATGCTTAAACATTTACTTGCTTACATTTGCAGTGTTGTTTTCTCATTGTCGCTGTGGTTTTATGACTCGGACAGCTTGAACTTCCATGGACCTCTGCAAAACCTCTGAGACCAAAGTCCTCAGACCTCCCCGCCATGCGGTCCACTGAAGGTGACTCAGAGCCTTACGCATTTTTCCCCTGTGAATGCAAGAGCAGACTCTGTTCCCCAGGTAACACAGAGCAATACTGCCCTGCCTGGATAAGAACCAGATGGAAAATCATCCTCCCCATGATTCAGTCACTGATGCCAAATAGCAAAATGCCTGATTAGGCGGGCTTTCCAGGGACCGGCTGTCCTCAGCCGCACTCCGGCACTGCTCATGCCTGGAGCATGGAGCGCAGGTGCCCTGCATGCCAGGGAAGGCAGGACTCCAGCAGCCCTCGGAGGCAGCGGCCCTCGGAGGTCAGGCAGGGCCCTTGTCAATGCTTGCTCATTGCTGCATTTAATCTATTCAGTGTGATAGCACACACACACCAAAAAAAAAAAAAAAAAAAAAGGAAATACAGCCCAGTATGTGCTACCAGGTGTCCACCTGATCGCTCACCAGGTGCGGCAGGCAGTGCTGCTGGACGTGGTGCCGTGTTGTCCCTGCTCTCCGTCCCGGGGCCACAGTGAGGGTAGTGAGGACAAGGCCATCTCGGCCACAGTCATCTCAGCCCAGGCAGGCTAAGCTGATGATGAAACCAGGACCGTGGGTCTCAGCCCCTTATGGGCCAGCAGAAGCCTATGACGCTGAAATAGCTGGTGTGAATGTTAAAAAAAATAACCAGCCCGTGCCTTCTTCACAGCTTGCTACTGCCAAGGGCTGTGACTCCCTGGCCAGGAGGGCTGGCACAGCCATTGCAGGCAGTGCTTTGTTGAGGAGAACCAGCATGTCTGCTGCTCAGTCTTCAAACACTGGGCTGGAAATCCGGTGGAGATCTTCTCCTTTTACAGTGGATGAATCACCTCTGCTGCAAGGCAAGAGCTTGTAGGAACTAGCCTGGGACAGGGTAGGGGTGGATGAGGGCAACCATGAGTGCCAGTTTGCATGCCCTGAGGCAGAGACTGCTCTGTCTTTCCTGTGTAGACCTCGTGAGTACTTGTAGACTGGTGGTGACACAAACAGTGATACCTCGCAACAACAAATTTAGCGATCAAGTGGGTCCCATACAGCAGTTTGCTGTGAGGGTAATTGAAGAAGGTTAGTCCCAGATTATTAAGGCAATTTTGGTTTTGGCAAGAAGCTCTGGTGCTTTGAGTGGTAAACATCAAATATCCACAGAGTAATCAGGGCGACCTTACATTTGCCAAACAATGTGGGTGCATTTTGCATTTACATTGCTTGAATTAATTTCCCACGTTTCCCCCTCTCTATTTCTGAGTTCTGAAGATTTTTTTAACTTTATTCGTCACTCCTAACTTACCATGGTGCAGCAGACGTACTACCTGCGCTTTCTAATGCACCGTGTCACTAAAGCATGTTATTTGTCTGTGCGTGGCCAGTCCAGTGCACCAAGCCCATAGCAGTGCACAGGGGCGAACACTAGGCCTGAGCCCACCTCCCAGGTTTAAAATGGCTTTCCTAGGTCCAGTGAGGACTTCTTTGGCCCAGGGTGGTGGAGGAGCACGGCACCCAGGGGATGATGCCAGGGGAGGGATCCCAAGCAAACACATGCGACCTTTCCTGAGCGCAGGGAGAAGACTGAGCCCAGCACGGGGACACTGCTCCAGGTTTCCTCCTCCAGTTGGCCTGACCACCAGTGCACATCGAGGGCCAAAGCCCTTGAAGTGGGCCATCACCCAACAGCATCTTTGGATGAAATTAGTTTTGAGACCTCTGAGTGAAGGGTCTAGGACATGACAGGGGCAGGCTCCCTCCCATGGTCTGAGGAGTCAGTGCTGTCTGTCCTGACGTGCTGGAAGTAG
This sequence comes from Tetrax tetrax, assembly GCA_009806455.1. NCBI lineage: Eukaryota > Metazoa > Chordata > Aves > Otidiformes > Otididae > Tetrax > Tetrax tetrax. Next base: position 435,985 of record WHYT01017248.1, read on the forward strand.
ATTGCACAAGTGAAACCCTCTCTTGTTTCATAAAAGTCCTCTTTTTTTTTTTTTTTTTTTTTTCTGTAAAAAGACCATACTTGAGCTCTAATTGTGTTGAGGTGAAGCATTTAAATTCTTCAAATCTTGCCAGCTTTACAGTCTGAAGGTTGGGGACAGCTAGGGAGAAAGACGAGAACAACAAATCTCTTGAGCTGTGGGGGTTTTGTTATTGTTATTTTCCTTTGTAAGATGAAAGTGATTTTCTGTAACATGAAACTGCTGGATTTTCCTCTTTCCCCACAAAGTTTTTTTTCTTTTGTTATTGACATTGTGTAAGAGACAGTCTACCTTTGTCAGGACAGCTTAACTTCTCAGGATGCTGGGACTTCTTTTGTAAGGCCGACTTCTGCCCTTCTCTTACAGCAAAAGAAAAAAAAGATGTCCTTTACTTTTACTGATGAACAGATGAGTGTTACCAGCTGAATTCAGTTCGTTACTCCATATACCTCGTATTCCACATGCTGATATTGGAGCCATCAAATGCTGAGGAAAAAAACTTCCTAAAAATGTTACTCTGCTTTGCAATGGGATAATTTCTCTGACAAAGATGTTTTCAGGGCACTCACACAGTCACTTTTTAGTAATGTACATCTCTAAAACCACATTTTAGATACTTCCCATCCAGCCTGGGCATTCTTGTATTAAAGGCATGCAGATCTGCTTTTAGTTCAGATTAACATAGATGAGAATATCCATTCACATTAAAACAAATAAACAGGATCCCGGTTCTGCAGGAAGGAATGTACTTATGAGTCCTAACTGGAGAGTAGGTGCTGTGTTTTGGTTTTCAGTATTTACTCTGTTCTGACCTTTCTGATATTTCTCTGAGATGTCAACTGAGAAAGAGGGGGAGGTTGTTGTTGTTTTTTTTTGTTTTTACTAAATGTTCAAAATAGTAATGTTTGACTGCTGGAAGTACATTTTTGCAACAGTGGCTCTGCTATTCAGAAAAAGTTGATGATGTCAGTGGGTCAGTGAGAGGAATCTAGCAGTGATATATTTGAACAGCCTTTCCTTTAACAGCAAACGATTTCTACAACAAGTGCTGATTAGTGAAATTAATTTCCTCTACATAGCACATACGTTGCAAAATTTCACTTGTCTTTTCTGCTTTTTTTCCTAATGGTTTGTGTGAAAAGCAAAGGAAAAATGTGGTGTATGTGATGCTCTCACATCTTCCTCTTTTCCACAGTAATTGTTTTTAGCAGAATTTAAAGGCCCTTTCATATTAAATCCAAGCTTCCCTTTTCAGGCTACAATGCTGCTTCTACCCATTTAAACCTGTTTCTGGAGCCTGCATAGCTGAAATGCTGAAGGCATATTAAAGTGCGTGAGAAAGCTTATACCTATGGGGATTTTGCTGTGAATTAGTGGGTTTATCGTACCCACTACAGTGCTCATATGAAGGAGTCTCTTCTGAACTGTGACTTCAATATGTATGAGTCCTTCAACTTTGTTAGCATCCTAAGGACACATAATACCTCTTCCCTTGAAGAGATGGCTTCCAAGAATCAAGGACATGTGCTTAGGGAAGCTTTAAGTGATGGGAAAATTATGACTTCTGCCTCTGATCAAAGCAGAGCAAAGCTCCTCGCCGCTGTACCCTCTCTGTTATTGTAGTCTCCTTGCAATCAGGGAGCTCTCCGAAGAAGAAGATACCAAGAGCCATGATACCTAGAAAAAGAGAAGGAGCTCTGACCGAGAATAGCATCTGTGAGATCAGCTGTCTGTCTAACATCCAGGCAGCCTTAATGAAGCAATTAGCCACTCGAGGTTTCTCTGTGGGTGAGAAGGGGTATGATCCCTCCTTGCTGCACACTGGCAGCTGATGAGCTCCATCGCTTTCCCTGGGACTGCTCATCTCAGAGCAGGGTTAAACCCCAAGCAAGAGATGCAGATGTGGATGGAACAGTTGTAATAAGCTAATGGCAGAAATATTTTTTAAAAAGCCTGAATTTAAAATTAAAGTGAGATTATTAACTCTACAGCTGTAACAGGGCTGCCAGTAGCTCTGTAATGATGCAGGATACGTGATTAGACTGGGGACAGAAAGTGCATGGGCCCGTTGAGTTGCAGAGAGAGGCAGTCCCTGTCTGAGAGCTAGTGCTGTGACTCGGGGAAAACAAGCTATTAATTACTATATTAATGCTATTTTTTTTTTCTTCTCTGAGTACCGTGGAAACACTTGTATGTAAACAGATGGTTCTAGTGTCATCTGCATTTGCAAACTGTGCTGGTGGTCCTGTTAGAAAATGCATGGGTAGGGTACAAACGTTCAGGACTTAAAGCAGAGCCCAAATCACAAAACACATGTGCTAGAAACCCTGCAGTGGAGAGGCACAGAGTCCCAGTTTGACTCAATGACAAACTCCTCTCTGCTATTTCATATAGATTTTTTTTTTTTTTCTCTGCAGAGAAGTTGTAACCTGTTCCTATTCTGGTATTTGATTTGATTTGATCTGGTATAGAATACCACCTGGTTAATTATGTCAAAATAAAACTTTGATTTGTATCACGATTCAATAAGCCCAATTCACTTCTACATCAGTCCCTCTAATCCATCTAATTCAAACCAGTTATACTGAAGAAAAACTGGGGCAACACAGTGGCAAGTCATTTCTGATAAAAAGGATGCCTTTTCTTTAAATCAAAGTAATTTGAATCAGCAAGCCAGAAATCTGCATTTAAATAAATGATTTTAATCTTGGTTTGCATTTGCACTTTATTTTTTTTCCTTGAAGAAAATCAAGTTTTCATTGGCATGTAAACCTCTCGCTGTGATTATTACAGCTAAATATAACCCCTTACACCGTTATTTTGCAGGAAGGTGGGCAGTATCTGTACAAATCTACATCACTCAGCACATGTTTACTCCCTCGGGCTCTTATTTAGGAAGTGGTTTGTTTTTCTGCTTAGGATTTGCTTCAGACTGGTTCTGTTTGGCCGCTCGGGTTCATGAGGGCTCTGCCCTGTCTAGAGCCAGGGCGAGACGGGGAGCGGGAGGAAGGGGCTGGCGGTGGGCACCATGGGCGAGCGGTGGGTACCTCCTGGAGGAGGTCTCTCCTGCCAGGACTGACAGATGCTCTCTGGAGCCCGTTTGGTCCTGGTGGGGTGTCCAGCAGTGGCTCTCCATCTGGGTGCTTGGCCATGATGGCCAACGTGTGCAGCTTAAGTGATGTTTCTTAAATTTTCTTTATGTGACTGAACTTGATGGATTAGATCCAGCTGGACATGAAATGATTATGTGGTTGTTGTTTTTTTTTCAAATGTAAGTTTATAGAATTATTCCCAAAGTAGTGTCAGGTGTTTAACTCACTTGTATTTTAAATGTTGATTTGAGAAGCCCCACCAGAGCCAGTGCTGCCTTATATTTATGCTCAACGCCTGCTTGTCGCGGGTGCCCGCTTGTCCTTTCTGCCCCCTGAGTCCAAAAGCCCCCTCTCCCCCTTGCTGGAGGCGCAGCTAAACCAGCACCGAGGGGCGAAGGCAGCACCCGTGCCCGTCCCTGCAGCCTTACACACGCCCCATGAGGAAGCCGTGGGCGGGCATGAGGTGACTTATGAGGCCGCGCGCCCGCCGCCGCTCGGCCTTCCGCCGCGCCCCGGCGAGGAGCGAGCATCTCGGCGGTCCTGCGGTGGGAGCTGGGTGCTCATGGCCTGGCACTGAGCCCCCTGCCTCCAACCCACCTCACAAGGTGGCCTCGGAGCCACTCACCCAGGGAAGCCACAGGTACACCAGGGCGTTGGGGAGGGAAGCGAGGTGGGCCAGGCTTGTGCTTGTGGTATTTTTGGGGCGGCAGCGGGCAGGAAGGAGAGGGGCGCGGTGGCGGGTGCTGTGGCACCGTTCCCCTAACCGTGTCCCCCTCTCCTCCCGGCCCAGGAGCTACAGGAAGATGGCGTGCCTGCCCGCCACCCCAGCAGCACTGGCGTCCAGGAGGTGGCTGGGGCTCGGGCTCTTCATTCTGCTCTGCTTTAATTTAGGTAAGCAAGCGCGGACAGATTGGGAGCGCAGGAGGGGACACGCTGGGCCTGAGCGGGTGGTAGTGCCCACCTGCCAGTCTCTGGGGGACGGTGGCCTCAGGGCACTTATTCTGGTGCCTTCTGCCACGGCTGGGCCAGGATTTGGGGGTGGCTGGCTCTGCTAACCATGGCAGTGAGCACTGAGGATCCATGAGCTCTCAGCTCCCCAGGCCGTTTGTGCTGGGCTGCTAGCTCCCAGAGGGGCAAGGTGGTCACCCATCCCAGGTGACAGAAAGGAAGGCATTTTTGGGACAGCTGACATCCAAAGCGAGCGTGTGGCGCGGTGGCGGTGGGATGGTTTCTGTAGTTTTTTGGATGACTAAAAGTGAGTGCGTGCTAGGGAAAACAGGACAGGGTGGGGCGTTGGAGGGCTCTCCACCAGCCAGGCAGTGCAGCACACAGCGGGTACTTTCTCCAAAAACACAAGTCCCCGTCGGAGGACTGCGAGGGCTGTCCCCTGTCCTTCTCCAAGGACCTGCTGCAAAGCTCGCTGAAGTCCACAGGTTCTCCCTGACCTCAAGAAGCTTGGGATGAGTCTTCTCAGCTGTGTGAAATGTTAACCCTGAAACCGCACAAAACTCACTTCTGAGCTGAGATTCGTGGTGGATGCAAAATAGATTGTGCTTATGGGCAATTTTAGTGTTTCATTGCAGCTAACGATACTCTGGAGCAAACCCGGGCTGAACTGAGGCTTTGGTTAAAAATGAAGTGATGCAAAATTAGAAGTTTTTCATGCTGATGTTGTGAAACTGGGAGATATTTGATGCTGAGTTTCGTTTTGAGTTTCAGTCTCAGAATCTTAAAACAAAACTCGGAGAATTTAACAGGGATTGAATTGCAAAGCTCTCTTGTAAAGAAAGCAACCACCTCAAACACTGATGGTGAGATCTCTGCTCTCCTGTCTTCCCCCACACTCCTTCCTCTACCTCTGCGCTTGTGAAGCACGTGTCAAGCACGGGTGTATTTTTCCCGTACAGCAATGGGCAAACAATCTATCATGCGCAGAACTGTTTCTCTCTCCATGCTTTAAGAGCTTGTGGTATGTTATTAATGTAATTATGAGCATGTGGTAATTTGCCCATTGTGTGGTTTCTCTAGAAAGGATGCTGATTCCAAGGCTGAAGTCGGGCAATACTTGGATATGCAGCCTGATGCATGCTGATATCTAGTACTAGAAATAGGAGTTTGATAATAGAAAACTAGGTGTTCCTATAGTTGTACTTTTTTCAATATGTTTTCCTAAGGGAATGATAGTTTATCCTGCTTTCTTTCTCTCCATCTGTGACTTAGGCCCCTGCTCCTAACTTTCAAATCCCCTGCCCAGTCTACCAGATTTGACAGGGGGTAGAACTGGCAGGGATGCAGCGTCCTTGCCTGCTACGTGGAAGCCGCTGGCTAGCCAGGGGCAGAACTCGAACAGCCAGAGCCCACGCTGCCCCTCCTCATGCCCAGGGAGGCTGTGAGGAGCCTGGTGGCACCGAGGTACCTGGGCTGGGAGACACAAGGAACAAATCCATAGGCCAGCAGGATTTGGTCATCCTGTTGCTGAGATATACTTCTCCAAATCTGATTGATCACAAAATTCCAGGGTTTAATTCTGCAAGAGGCAGAATGGGGGTAAAAAAAAAGCTATTTTAAAAATGTTATATCAGTTTTTGGGGCATAGTTGTTAGATACTTCCCACACAATGGGTCTGTGGAAGTCCTGCTGCCTCTGGAGCAGGTTGCTTGGCAGGCTGATAAGAACAGCGCTGGCTTTCTCTCTCTCTGTATGCATCATACAGATCCAGCCACTTTTCTCTCTAAAAACCGGTATTCCTACGTTAGTGACCCTTGAAAGTACATGGTGCAGTACCCACAAACAAGTGTTTTCAAAAGCTTTACTGGGACTTGTAGGTGATGCCTTTCCTAGGTCACCCGCAGGCATCACAAGGGCTGACTTCTGACCTTGTTGTAGCAAAATGGTGAAGCCCTGGGAGTCTGCCGTTGCCCTGCCGGTGGCTTCCCACGCATTGTGAAGTGAATCACCGAGGCCAGCGTCTACTGAACTGACCCCGCATGGGACTGCTCACGACCACATCAAGGTGCAGTCAAAGCCATCACCCAGAGCCTGTGGCTACATCTTGCGTCCTTGGCTTTAGCCCGGGTGTCCTGGTGTTTGCACACCTCTGCCGTAGCAGTCCGAAATGCCAAGTAGCGTGCTAGGATGAAAGCAAGTGCTCTCCGTTATACCCTGTGTGAGTAAAATAGCAATACAAGGAATGCCAGGCTGATTTTTTACATTATAGCAGTAGAGGCATTACTGGGGATGGGCTTAATTAAAAAGGAAGATTTTAAGGTTGTATTGCATAGGAAATCATATATGCCCAAGCTACGCAGATACAGTTGTTTCTTCTTAAATTGAATTTTGCTACTCTGGGGTTCACCTGAGGTGAGCCACTGAAATGCCAGCGTATTCCAGAACTGCTTCTGGGATGTCAGCTGCGCTGGAGACACGGATGTGCATGAACACCCTGCTGTCTCAGCACCGTGGATAAGCGGCAGAACAGCCTTGATTACAGCCTTGATTACAGCACAAACTTATTTATTTACAGTCTGAACACATTGCTGGTATTCCTGCGGGCTTGTTTTTCTCCTGCCACTGCACCTTCACACCTACCTACGAATTGCTGCATGTTCTCAGCCCAGTTTTTTATACTAAGAAAACTTGCTAGAAGTCACCCAGTACGACCTTTCCCTGCCCTGTGTGCAAATGTGGTGTAGGCACTGATTGCAGGGACCCAGTAATCCCAGCTTTTTGTCCACGGACTGTTCCTTTTAAGCTTCTCTGGAGTCTTTTCTTCCGACTGGGGAGACTGCCTAGTTCTTGGTTTCTTCCCAGTGCTGAAATTTTTTGGGAAGTTTTGAGGAAAATCCCTACAGCTTTTCTGAGTTACCGGAGAGTTGAGATGGGGGGGAGGAATATCCACTTCCCTCTGCATTGCAAGCGAGCGCTGGCTCAGAAGTAACTCACTCTGGGAATCCCCTCTTCTGTGTTACTGCCAATAAAGCGCTTGGAGTGGAGCTGGGTTTCGGAAAGGGACAAAGAGAGCTGAGAACGAGAAAGGTTCCCCGTTTCATGGCCACCCCCAAATATTGAAGTGTCTAGCAATAAGCTCTAGGTGCTTGGTGGCTGATTTCCGTGCCAGCTCCAGTATGGATTGTGCCTAGGGCAGATCACATGGTGGAGATGGCAGAAATTTTTCTCTACACACCAGGTTTGCCCACTTGATCACTGGATGCAAATTGAGTTTCTGTCTTATTGCTCTTGCTGCCTTCGGCTATTTCTTTTAATTTCTTTATTTTCGGATGAATTTCTGTCTCCTCCTGTTCCAGACATACAAAAAAAGAAATGTCCTTGGTTCACAAACAAGAGCAGCGGAACTAAGGAACTCCTTTTTCTGTCTGTCTTTCTATCCAGGGTGAAACCCATGGATTGTCTGGAGAAACAGAAACCGAACTAGAGGCTCCTGCTTTTGCTTATAGACTCTGTTATGCTTCTTCTATCCGGTTTTTTTTTAATGAATGAATTATTTAGAAAAAACACAGATAATTAAACATAGGCAAACTACATTCTTACAAAATCAAGATACAGTTATATGCCGCATACCGAGTTTGTAAAGCTACCAGTTGAACATTCCTTTCACCCACGTTGTTTCCTTTCTCCAGTTAGATCAGAATGAACCCAGATCGCTCCGGTGAGCTCACCTTACTCTGAGGGCAACAGCTTTTCTGTACTTTTTGGATCACAGAGACATCTGCAACCTTTTTGCAATGTGAAACATTCCTGCATTTAAACATGCAAAGTTTGGGGCTAAAGATTTTACGCGCTGTGGTGGGTTACCAGCAGAAGTTGCCACTCCGTACGCCCTCACACCTTTCCTGCTTGTTGCTGCCTCAATTCTAAGCTGCAAGCGTGGTTTCATGAGCGGAATTAATCTGTCATAAATGAAGGCTGCCACTGCTGGAGTCATCCCCCTGCCTCTCTTGTGATGAGTTTGTTTTTTGCAGGGGTCAGCCCACAATCTTTAGTGCCAGTCTGGTTTTACATGCGATGCTGTGTCATCTGGAGGGGGGTGCAGACAGGCTGCACAGCTGCGGGGGTCAAACAGGTCCTTGCCACTGGAAGGTGCAGTCCTGCTCCTATCTCCTCTGCTTCTGGTGACAGGATCCTCCTCTCCTTTGCGCTAGTTCTGGTATGTGTGTTCCCTGGATGATCTAATTTGCCTTCCAGCTTAGCCGAAGGCAAATTTTGTTTTACACCACTGTGGCACATTGAACCAGGCTCTGGAAAACCCTGCAAGGAAATCAGTGGAAGCACGTGGGGTTGAAAGGGAAAGAGAAGCCAGATCCCCTCTGCTCGTGTGGGAAAGGCATGAGATCAGTGCCAGATCTGGCTGCACCCCAAGGCCGTGCCAGGCTGGAGGAGAATTTCCACATTCAGAGAAACTCCCCTTCCTTTTAAACATGTGCTTCCTGCTATAAGCACTGTGCACGTGTAAATGTGGTGTTTTTCACGAGGTGGCAAGGTAAATGTGCTGAACGCAGTGAAGTCTGCTTGCTTGGTGAAAGGAGGTCGGTTTTGTTTTTAAATAGATTAACTTTATGCCCAATTGTAGCTGTTTTGTCCCCTTGGAGGGACATCACCATTGGGAGTCTCAGGAGGTCATTTGAGAATATGTAAATCTTTCCCAACACGGAAATGTCAGACTTTGCTTCTGCTTTTTCACTGTTATGCTTTTAAAATATCATTGGTCCCAGGGGACTCCCTGGCTGAAAATAAAAGTGCTGACTGCTGGCTAATGGTGGCATCTCTGCCTATACTGCGCTCAAAAGCCATTCACTTTTTGGAGAACCCAGAATGCTGCCGTATCGTATAAAAAGTTGTTTGGAAAGACCACCGAGGCACGCTTCCCTGCGCACCACGCCTCTCGCTGCAGCAAGTACCTTCCACTGTAGTTTTTCAGTGCCGGGCACATAAGGATTTCATCCCTGTGTCAGGGGAAGCACTTCAGTCTGAACAGACCTCACCGTCAGACACTGCTTCCTACCAGCCAGGAGAGCCCCTTCCCCATGCCACCCCGCCCTTTGATGCTCCCAGCCGGTGCCTCCGCCAGCCCCTGCCAGAGCCTCTCATTTCACTCCCTCTGCGGCTTTTGCAGCTTTCAGACCCCTCTGGACTGCTTTGGTCTCACCTCCTTAGGCGTCCTTCGGTTAATTACCCTGCGCCATGCCGCACTCTTACATAGCGCTGTTTAATCTCTCCTCCTGCCAGGCCTCCAGCTGCAGGGTTATTGTCAAGGTTGTCATCTGCAGAGCATTTGTGAGTTAGTGCCTGAGCCAAGATCAGGTTTTTATAACAAGATAGTGCCTGGCAGGCCTGTGGCGTTGTTAGCTGCACTGCTGAATATTGCTATGGCTGTGGGCAAGTACTTTAGAAGCCAAAAAATATTAAAAATTGTAATTTTTCTGATTTTGAATGGGTTTATGTGAGAGGCGTCATACTTGATTTTCCTGGTTGCTGGGCACTTTCACCTTCTGTTAGTTTCAAGAGTGGGCGCGCTACTTGGGGAGCATGTGAGGCAGTGAGATTTTAGTAGGCACTGAAGAAAACTGGGGCCTTAAGCAGTCGGGAGGACCTCAACTTCAGAAGCTGTGCTGTGAGTCCAGCAGTATGCACAGCGGTGGTTCTGGAGGAATTAGGAAAATGATCTGAGAAGATCTGCAGCTAGGAGATAAATATAGAGGAAGTGCAAAGTGATCCAGTCAGCAAGGGACAGAGTCTGAAGGGGAAAAAATTAACAAATTTATTTTTGTCTTTGTGTGTGACAAATCTCCCCCAAAGGCCTGTCTTACACAACTGGAACATCTAGCTTCTTGCCCCCAAACTGGGAAATCGTAAGAGTCCTGAGCCAGTTGCAGGAATTTTATTTCAAAATGAACTAAAATATGCAAATCCTCTGAGGACATCCAGATTTAGTGTCCTCTTTTTTATTCTAGTGGAGTCACCCACTCCATGTGCTGGGAACGGAGAAAGGAGGAAGGTTCAGAAGGACTCTTCCCTTCGCTCCTTTCCCCAAGCCAAAGATGTCCTTCTGTCCTCATCCCTGGCGTCTCTGCCGGTATGCGGCACTGGAGACAAGCAAGCCCTCCTTCCACTGCTCCCAGAGCAACCTCCATGCAGAGGGCTCCGCAGCAAAGGGGAAAGTCTTAAGACATGATACAGTCCCCGTCCCATCCCCAAGTACTTTGACATCTCAGCTCCAGCTCTTTGCTTGGATTTGACCTTCTCGCTAGCGCCAAGATTAGAAATTGGCCAACTGACTTAATGAAGAGTTGCGCTCTTACTCATGTTATAAACAGAGCAGACTGGACATACCCAGGCAGCGGGCTTGTCCCAGCGCTGGGCGGTGGTGACTCAGAAAGTAGTAGATCCGTATCTCAAGAAGTATTGAAACAGGGAAATAGGAGCTGGGCAGGGCAGGAGCAAGAGGGAGGGGTATCGGCTGGCTGAAGTTGCCCCAGAGTCCCTTTTAGTAAAGAATTTCAGATTCCCTTTCGTCTTCCCAGTTGCTAATCGCAAATGAGCAACGTGGAACTCTTTTGTGTTTGATGGAGTTTCCTCCCCTTCGAAGCCAGATCGCTGACAGAGTGGTGACTCAGTATTGGTGCTTCCTTTCATTCCCCATCTGACTGTGTTGCCTTGCTGGCTTTTGTGGCAAAAAGGCTATCGGCCGGGCACGAAATCTGCTTTCTGGTGAGCAGCAATTAAGACTGGAGAAGGCAGAGCCTTCAGTCTGCAGCCTGCAAAGGAAACTGTAGTCGGAGGGAGGACTTCAGCCAGAGTACTGCGTGTCTAAGAAACTGGGACCACACTGGGGACCAGTGTGTGTTGAGAGTGTCCTGTGAACCACTCTGAAATGAGTGGTACCTACAGTACATCCATCATGGCTTCTCAAAGCACGCTCAGGGAGATGAGTGAGACAGGTAATTTTATTTGTCATCCATAGGGCCGCAAGTTAACACGCTGCTGGAAAAAAAAAATGGAACTAGTGTACACTCCCAAAGATGAGCTGTTTTTCTGTCTATAGATGCAGGAAGATGTCCTCTGGTTTTCATAGCTGCTTCATTCAAGGATTTCCTCACTAAAGGCTTTGCATGTGAAACAAAACAGCATTAAAATGGAACGAAGGCTGCTGAAGGAACCAAACACCAAAACACCATGGGGATATTATATTTTTTTTTTGCCAAATCATGCAGTATAGAGCTGGGTGAAACAAGGCTACTGTTTTGTTTAGGAGGAACGTGAAGATGGGAAGTGCACAAAGCCACCATATAAGGGGTGCCGTGCCCTCGCTATACTGCTCTGAGCAGGGCACCCCGGGGTTACGGCGCAGAAGCAAGTAGAGCTGAACTTTTAGGAAAACCTCTTTAAAATGTTTCCCTACCTCAGGCAAGCCATGACATCATCATAAACTAGGATGAATTCTGCCACTTAAAGGCCATGTCCATGTTAGACTACTGTGAGTGGGTGCAGGGAAGCAAGACTGAGTGGAACTGCTGCCGAATGAAGTGTGTCACTGTTTTTGCTTCGGGACGCCTTCTCTTCTGCTCCTCTCTCTCACCACATTTGGGATGAGTAAGGGAACATGACCTCGCAAGAGGTCACTGTGACTCGAGTGAAGCAAACTGGGTTTGCCGTTGCTTTGCCAGGGCAGCATAGAGCAGTTGAAGGGTAGCAGCAAGCCTGTGGTTCACAACCGGAAGGTTGGGCGTGGGGTTGTGCAAGGGGAAAGGGCCGCTCATCCTTTCTCTGCGTGCCGAGACCTCCCTTTGCCTGCCTCTGCTTGCTGAAGTGGGTAGAAGGAACCTCGGAGGCTTGCCAGGCACTCGTGCCCAGGTTAATACGCAGTCACGGACTCCTTAAAGAGGACAGCCAGCAGGGCCTGCCAGCACCCACTTCTCTCTGTTTCGTCCCATCTTTCTCATTGTACAGGGCCTTTGCAGTGAAACGCAGAGGAAGGCAGTGTTTTTACATGCTACTGAAACATCCCAACATCTCCACATAGAAGCCATCTGAGCATCTAATGGGGTCTTTTCTGTGATCCAGTCTGTCACAACACTGATTTAAATACAAAGCATTTATTCCCATATTCCGGAGTAGCACAGGACATTTGCTGAATTTTAACTCTGTGGAAAGATTGGGGAGAATCTGATTCTTCACTGGTAAAATCACCTGGGATAAAGAAAAGACCAAGGAGGAGTGTCTAGTCCTTTAAAGACTCAACTTTGCAAAATTTCTCAGTTTTTCAACTGATAATCTGTCTTGCTTGGAAATCCCCATAAAATACTGCCTTGGCCTCAAAGGATAAATCCTGCAAGTTTGGGGCAAATGTGCTGTTCACGGAAAATGAGGAGCCGGAGCTGCAGAATTACCCGGGGACTGTCGGGTGTGATTCCCACACTGACCCCAGGGGACGGCCACCAGGAGAGAACAGCAGCTCCACAAGACAAGTTTTCCTCAGTTGGCCCAGCTAGAAGGGTCCTTACCTCACCATGATTTGGTGTGCACCTCCTCCCAGAGCTGCCCCAAGTCCCTTTTTCCAGCCCATGCACAGGCAGAGGGTAAGAAGGTGTTGGTGCCCCAGCAGAGCAGCAGTCCTGGGTGCATGGTCCAGACAAAGTCAGTGTTGATAATAATTTAAGAGTAGAGACACCGGGTGCTGTTGCAAAGATAAATTGGGGACCTTATGGAAAAAAGCAGCACAAGACTGTTTTGACCCTCCTGGTTTTGGAGGGCCATGAACAATTTGCCTCAGAGCTTTTTGCAGGACTTGTGATTGAAAAAATCTGCAGATCCACTCTTACCTGATGCTTTACACAGGGAGGGGAGCAAAGGACTCTGAGCCCACCAAGAACCTTTCCCTCCAAGTGTGTTGCTTTGTGGGTTGTGTGTGAAGCAAGGTAACACAAGGCAAGATCAAAAAAAGGCAAAGCAGTGCAGAAGGGCAGAAAAGGTGGACGGAGGGGAAAAAAAATGGCTTTAGGGTTTCTGTTCACCAGGAATTATCTGAAGGTTTCCAGCAGTTCAGCACTGCTTCTCTAAAGCGTGGCCTGGTCTATTACTGCCTTTTGCAGTCAAATGTCTCTTCATGTCTGAATAGGCAACTGGCTCTGCCTTACCTCCTGACTGTACGTGTCGTCAGGAGAGCCATGCTCTCGGCGGCCAGGGTATTTTTGAAACACGGCTTGGGCAAGGAGTGAAAGAAATAGGGATATGGGCTCAATAGCTCTCCTGCTTGACGACCCTCAGAGCAAACAAGAAGGGACGGGTTTCCTCTGCACTCATCTCTCCACTCTCGTTAGCCCTGCCATGTGGGGCATCTGCAGCACAGGCGTAGTTTGAATGAAACACGTTTTTCTGCCTGGGAAACAAAAAGTCATCCCTTTCATTGGTTCAGCGTTGCCGCACGTCGTGGGCTTCCAGTGATGGAGCCAACTGCATGGACAGCAAGGGAGAGGGTGAGCTTCAGGGAGCTGGGAAGAAAGACTTCTAGAAAAGTCATTAAAAAATATTTCCACGGTGGATACCTCCCCCACAGCCTGGTTACGGAGAGCATCCAGCACAGAAATGGGACAGAACTGCATTTTCATTTTTGCTTCGCAGTTCACCTTTAAAGTGAAAGGGGACTTTTGTGGGGCTGAATGACTCCTCGTGGACTTTGGTTCCTTCAGGCTTGCAGCATTCAGGTTGCAGTTTCAAGAGTGCAGAGCCTTTTAAGGGTAGATGTGACATCAGCAGGAGTTTCCAGCCCCTGCACATGTACTGCCGAGAAGGTTTTTGTTCTCCTTTTGGTTGCAGAGGAGACTCTTTGGGGCAAGGCACGGAGAACCTCATGCAACTCATGATGCGATGTCACCCTGACATTTACCGTACGCCTACTCTTCCCCTATTGCTGCAAAAGAAAATAAAAAAATTGTCTTTATCAGGCTCCATAATTCCAAAGTTTGACTGGCTGCTCTTGTGAGTCGCTCCGGCAATAGTAAGAGCTGAATTGTGAGAACAACTGAAGATGTGGTCGAGGGGGAAAAACACACGCACACACAAATGCAGGCAGAAGTACAGGAGGGGGAACTTCAAGAATCACAACCTGAAGTGAGCTGCTTTTAAGGTGAACAGAAGGAAATGCTTTTTCACACAGCATGTAATCAAACTATGCAACTCATTGTCACAGGATGTTGTGGAAGCCAGAAACATATGTGTGTTCCTGAAAGGGCAAGAACTGTTCCGGAAGGGTAGGTCTAGCAGTAGCAATTAAACTGCTGATGTCAAGAAATCCCTAAATTCCTGGCTGCCAAAGATTGGCAGGGTATGGCAGTTCTTAGCCCATGCGGTGTAGAAAAACTGGTTTTTCTACCATTTTGCTACCAGTTGCTGACTGACACAGGTCAGCAGGCTGAGTGGGCTCCTGGTCTGCCCCGGTCTGGTTGCTCAGAGTCTGCGATGCATTGTAAGGGGAAGTACCGGTAGCGGGGGAAAGAAATTGTGTTTGAATCTTCCCCTTTGGAAGAGCAATGAAGTGGCTGAGTGGAGAGAAACCAGTTACATGAAAAGTTGCTCCTTTAACGACATATTCTATTTTATTTAATCAATATGAAAACATTCCACAGCTTTGCCGGGACCTCCCCAGTATTTTTTCAGTGTTTCCTGCAGATTCAATGTAAAGCCTACAGGTGGGACAGGGGTAGGTGTGCCACAGGAGAAGGGGGTGAAAGCTCATTTCGTGTTCTGTCCCAGGGTCTCTGTCTGAACTTAACTTCAGTGAGCAGCCCCCGATGTTGCTCCGAGATCCAGCTGTGCCGGGGCACTGGCTGGCACATCTGCTTGTTTCCCTTCAGCACCAGCAGCTGGAGGGTTGAGAAGCACTTCATCAGGGTGTGCCGCTGGGCACAGGTCAGCATGCCGCCGGGGTCTTGCTGGCGGCTACGTGATGGTGTCCTACGGGGTCTGTAAGTCATCGCCAAGCAGATGAGCCCTGCCGGGCAACAAGCTTGTGGCTGTTTTGGACACTTCAGCTGAATTTGAATGTCACGGCCCGGTCACACGCCGAGTGCCGTGCTCTGTGCCCTTGTACGACGTGGCTGCAGTTAGGCGTTAGCAGGGACAGTAATGCATGAGCCAGCATCAGCCAGACTTTGCTTGGGGTGGGTGGCAGTTCTTAGGCTCAGCTTTGTCAAGCGTTCCGTTCACGCTTCAGGCTGAGGCGTTGCACATGGGGTCTCACCTCCACAGACGGCTGATGCTACACTCTCCCCGTTAGTGACACGCTGCCTGCTCAGGACTTTCCCGCTTTGTCTCTCAGACGTGTTTACTGAGATCTGTTCTGCAGGGAAGGAAGAGAGAATTTGAATCTTCTCTGTCCTGAGGCCGGCTATTTCCTTGTTTTTCTGCTCTCGGTCAATGGAGTTGCGACAGATTGGTATCTCTCTTCCACTGCAGGAGCTGGGTGCTGAGGTGGTGAGGCTGAGGCAAACTCAACCTTCAGGACTAACAAAGCAGGGTGCGCAGGGATAAGCATCATCCTGAAGCTTGCACAAACCCAGGCGAAAGCCCAACCGTCTGCCCTGGCCTTGGCGCAGCCCAGGACTGGGTCCCTCTTCACTCTTCCAGCAGCAGCGGCAGCTCCTGGCTGGGCCGTTCCCTTGCGTGCTAGGCTGCCTGCCTGTTGTGCCTGCTCACTAGAAAGGGGAAGGAGAGTGGGAAAACAGGGCTGATGACCGGAGTGGTGTGCATAGAAGTCGTCGGGCGAAGCAGGGGTATTACTGCTAAGCCAGTCAAGGTTGTACCGAATTTCCCCCTTGCAAGGGCTTCAGCTGGTTGTTGTGGGCGCACACCTGTATACTGGGTATGGCACCGACACAGTCACTGGGCAGGGGTTGAGGAATGCCTGTGCTGGTTTGCTAGTAATCCCAAGGGAGGACCGTGGCCCTTAGCAAATATAAATTTGTTTTAGCTAGACTAGGCAAAATTGTTCATTCGCTAATACTGGGAGGCTGATCTCAGTGCGGCTGTAACCTTTGTTTATCACTGTAGGGTTGCCTTTAGCTTCTGGGATCATGAAAGGTTTGGGATTTTTTCTTTTACAAAAAAAAAAAAAAAATCCTTCAAAAATACCCCCCATCCCCCAAAATGGGGGATCCACTCTGGCCCTGTTTGGCATGCGGGGAACCCACCGGAGGTTGACACAGACTTTCCAAACCCTGAGCTTTGAAAAGGGAGAACAGAGAAGACAGCTAGCAGTTTGGGCATGTATGTTTTTATCCCTTTACATGAATAATGGCAAATCTTTACTCTGAGGTGTGGGGTTTTTTTTAAGAGGCCAGCAAAATTTCTGTTCAGGCAGGTAACTTCCCTGCCTTGCCTTCAGTAATCCATGCAGAAATCATTGTGTGCCCGCTAGCTCAGGACCCTAACTGGGACTGGAGCATGACGTAAAAGGCGATGCCAAGGTAGGCTTCCCCTCAATGCAGAGCTGAAGTTGTAAACAGCTCGGTGGGTGATGCGGGCTCAGACAGAGCCGAAAGAGGTGAGCTCAATGCAGCAGGTCCTGGCACAAGGCTATACCACAGTCTCACTGACTTCTGTTTGCCCCCCACCTACAGGCTATGCACTGGAGAAGAAAGTAGCCAAAAGCAAAGTAGGGGAAAGAGTTGGCCTGCCTTGTTGTCATGAAATTCCCAGCTCGGACAGCCTACATAGTTACCGGGTCTACTGGCAGAAGAACACCACAGAGGTAGTGCTTGCCTACGCAGAGGGGAAGAAGATCTCCAATCATGAACGGTACGAGAACCGGACAGAGATGGACATCAGGAACCTCACCCTGTGGATCTCTCCCGTGGAAATCCTGGACAACGGCTCTTACCAGTGTGTAGTTCAGCACCTCAAATTTCCACAGAACCCAGTTGTTGTGTGTGATGAGCCTGTCACCCTCTTTGTTACAGGTAGGTGGCTTGCCTCCCAACACCTGAGGCTTTCTGGTACCAGCCTCTGGGGACAAGAGACACTCCTCCAAGCTTTAATCACAGTGTAGCAATAGACTTTCATCAGGAAGCCTAAAAGAGTGCTGGCATGTCTGTTAAGGCCCCTGTATTTCCATTCTAGCAGCCTCTCTCCCTCCTTACCTTTCCAAAGGTAACCCAGGTACAGAAAATTCACCTTTCCCACCACCAGCCCACCAACCTCCCCTTGATGCCTCCTTCTTGGGCAAGGACCCTTCCCAGGACACCTCCCCACGTACCACTGCTGGTGGGTGCCCTGGGCTACCTCTGCCCTCTGCTGTCTTTTGGGCAAAGCGGAGACCAAGTCCTTGGTGCACAGGAAGCATCCAAGCCAAAAGAGGAATGTGGTGGCATCGCTCCTCTGTGGCCACAGCAGCATCTCAGCCCTGCATCCAACCCCTTGGGAGCCTGGGCTCTGCGGGGGGCTGGCCAGCTTGCCAGCTGCACAGCAGCTCCACAGCCTAAGGCTGAACTCAGCTGGAGATCTGAGACTTTTTACCTTAAATAAGCAACTTGAGTTCCTTTGCTCAAAACGAATCTGAATCTTTTCTTGGAGGCTACAAAAAGTTCCGTTGACATTATTTTCCATTTCCACCACTGTTTTTGTGGCGGTTGGTTTCAACAAAAGGCAGAGATACTGGTAACGTATATAAATATATACATACATTTGAATACCTTTAGCAGCAGAGAGTTCCAGGAATCTTCCAGACAAGCCAGTGAATGAACATTCCCCATTTGGAATGAGATTCGTTGGTAAAAAAAAAAAAAAAAGCTCCTGCGGTTTGGCCATTGCCTGCTTGTCTGAGGGCTTGGTGGGCATACATGCAAGGAGACAAATTTAGTGATCTTTCTGGGAACCAATATGAAAAAAAGGGAAGTACACTGAGAACACCCTCTCTAGCCATGAGGGCTGAGGAGTTAATGGCATGAAAAAATGTAAGCCAACGGATCTTTTTTCCTCCCTGCAAATACTCAAGTTTCTCTCCTTCCAGAAATCCCCTTGCTGTCTTAACAGGACAGTTGTAATAATTGTGGTAGACTTCTGCTCCCTTTGGAAATGTGGGATCAGTTATTGTGGGAATCAGCAAAGGGAAAGCTCCCCTCGCCTCTGCTGGAATATCGCTACGCTGAGAGAGGCAGAAAGGTTTTACTCCATGGTGACTGATCACAGAGCCTCAGTGAAACCAGCTGGGAGGTTTGAAGGGACTTTCCAGACTGGATGTCAGTGCCGTATTGCTCAACAGATAGTGGGCCTGGAAGGAAATCCATGTCTCTCCTTGTCTGTCTCTGGTCAGTCGTGCAATGTTTAGCAAGTTTCTTTCACTGGTTACTAGCTGCTCGGTAGCCGAGACCATGGGTTCGTGGTCAGCAGAAGCCGTGGAAGACATGTTAGGACCGCAAGGCTGCCTGCCTTGTCCCAGCAGTCATGTGGTCAGATGGTGAGTCAGGTAGGCAGCAATCACAGACAAAATCTTAGCTGCCCCACAAAGAGTCATTTTGCAGTGAGTTGAACAAGCTGCTGCAGCTCTCTACCTGGCCTTGCCATGGCTGGGGCTAGCACCGGAGGGGGTGGGCAGGGTACAGACCTACAGCTGGCAGAGGTGGGAGGGAGAATTTGGTCCCTTTGGCAGCAGAGGTTGATGCGACTCACGCCCACCAGGAAGACACACACGAAGTTTATTTTTTCTGACTGGTGCCTCTTTTGCTAAAGATTTAGTCCCACAGAGATTTTTTCAGTGAGGGAGTTGCCTTAAATAGTTCCTTTGCCACCACTTGCTTCCTCATCCTCACCCTAGGCTGTTTATTGCAACCCATGGGCATCCTCAGTTGTACCAATGCAACAGTTTACAGTAACATGATGAACCAGATAGGCAAAGGGAAGCCGGCCAAAAAGGGCACCCTCTTTCTCCTCCTTCTTCACTCATATTAGTCCTCTCATCCATTTCACCATGCAGCCTCACAAACACTTACAGCAACACATCTGGCCAAGCGGGAAGGCATGGAACAAGCTGTGTGGGTGGGAAACCTCTGAAAACTGTCTTTGGCAATGAGAAAAAAGTCCAGTGAGAACATGGTCTGAGAGGACCTGTGTATTGCTACGCATTTTTGCAATGACTAGTGTGACTTGGCCTTGCTCTCAGCTGGGCCTTCTGGACCGGCTCTCATGTAGAAAATGTAATTCAGCCTCTTGTTGGCCATCCCGGCTGAGAGACCAACGTGTGACTCACCTCCTTTCCCAGCAGAGATGGACCCTCTGTGAGCTTCTGGCTGGGAAGAGACTAATGAGGGAGGGAAAAGGAAATGGTCTACTATTGCCTGTAATAAGATTTTTTATTCAGTCCCATATTTTTCCTACCCGTTTTATGGTTCCTCCTGTTGTTCCACAAACTGGTGTATGTAGAGAGAAACAGGAGCACTGGAGAGGTGGGGTCCTGAGGTCTGTATACTGCCCAGGGAGGAGAAGAAGCAAAGGCCAAGGCCATATCCAGTCAGGGCTGTGAGGAGAACACTAAGGCCCAAGAAAGGCCAAACAGGTTTTAACAGAGGAAGGTTACCGTGTGGGGGAGTCTTTGCTTTGACAGAACTGCAGCCCTCGCTGTAATCTGACAGAATGGTAACTGAATCTTTCTTGCTTCAGCTGACTTCAGTAAGCCGAACATTACAGCAGAAGTATCCGATAATTCTTGCGAATCAACTGAGATGGTGGTAAGATGTTCTTCTTATGGAGGTTTCCCCAAAGCCAAAATCTCTGGAACCCGCAACAACGTGTCCGTGGTGTGGAATGCCAGCTGGGTGTCCGAGTCCAGCTTCAGCCCGTACAACGTCACTGGCGAACTGTGGCTCAACGTGACCAAAGACATCAGGATCACTTGCTCTATCGAATACAATGGCTTTGCCAAGACCACCAGCTTGCTTCTGAGTAGGTTTTATTAATACCTTGTGTTACAAAACCATTTTGTTGAATCTGCTGAGTTGCCACTCTGAGAAAGCAGTAGATATTGTGTGTCTGTTCCTGCAAGGTTAACCAATAAACCCACCTGTGAGCTGCACACCAAAATATTTCAAAGGCTGTAAAACAGCAGGGGTGGGAGAGGAGAGTTACAACAGTGACTGACAAGCAGAGACGGCTCTGTCTTCCTGCCGCTCTACGGTGAGTCACAGCTGCGCTGCGAGGGCAACTGGATCCCATTGTGATCTGCTGATGTCAACCTCGGTGGCTCCCACAGGTTGGAGTTGCCACCATTCAGCACCCCTCTGTACCAGCGCGATCTTGCTGCCAGTGACACAGACCTGGTATTTGAATGGAGGGACTGGAGAGACACGTGTGCCTTAAAAGCCACAGGTTGCGCTTAAAAAGAATTTCCTCATTTAATGAGCATGTTTGTTCCTGCTTCAGTGACAGAAACTGTCAGCTGGGGTCTAGACAAAATTCTGCTTTCATACACACACTTAATATAGGGTTAACTCATACGGAAAAAAAAATTCCATCACTGTGAGTGGCTTAAAAGTGATAACAGAATAGATAAGTCTGTGCTTTGAAAAGCTTGAGGCACAAGTGGAAACAGCATGAGGGAAGGCGGCACACTACAGCCCAGATGTTTGGCAGTAGAAGGGGATTTGCAAGAAAATTCTTAAAGTCAAAGGGATTTTTTTTTTTTTTAATGTTGTTACCAAAAAAGTATTCTGAAATGTCTCTGGCTCTGATGTTTTCACTGTAGAGATAAGGGCACCTTCAAAGGAAGCTAGAGAAGCACTGTTTTTCCTAGGGAATTGCACCTGATTCATCCAGGTACCTTATTCATCAATCTTACTAAAATCAAAGGGGCTTGTGAGGAGAGGTGCCATTCAGCTTCAGGACGAACGCCAGAAACTAGTGCTTTATGAATGCTGGTTACTGCTGGATGCAGAGATGACAATGGAAGAAGGCTATGAATATCATACTGCATAGAAAAGGAGAGCAACAAAAAAAGTAGCAATAGTAAGACACTGTTGTCACCCAAATTCTCAGAGGAGGGTGCAATCAACAGTAACAACAGCAGTCACAAAACCCCACTTTTTGATTTTTAAGATGTGGAACCACTCCCATTTTGGTATGATGGAAATGGTCCTCTGAAGAAGTCTTTCATGAACACAGAGTTCCAGACAGAATCCAGCCTCTGGTAAACATAGGAGGCAAACCCTACAGTGGAGAGGAAGGTTGTACAGTGGAGAGTACAGGTTGTACATCAGGCTGGTGTCTTAGAAGCTGAACGATGCTTAATTGTGCTAGATGCAGATGATGAAAATCTGAAGACCTATGAACATGCACCAAGGCTGTCCCTCCTGTTGCATTAGGGTTGTGCTGTACTGTACAAGAACACAGCCCGTTATCTATTGGTAGATGTGGTAATCTCCAGTGGTGAAAAGCTAAAGGCTCCAGATCCACTGAAACTGAATTCTGCCACAACACTCTTTTCCTGTCATGCAGAAAAAAGAAGTCTATTCTCTTCTGTTTAATGCATCATTCTCCATTACTTGTGAATTCAGAGGAAAAAAAATGGCATAAATCTGCTGAGAAGAGAAAAAAAAACCTGCAGAGTACCTTTGAGAATGGAAGTTTTCTTGATATGGACTCAAACTTTTCCACCAAGCCTAAGCAGTTTCTTTAAAACCAGCTTATGTGTTTTAAAATATTGTCTGGCTCAGTCTTGTTCTGGACAAAGACCCAGCATTTCAGATTCTGTGGATGTGTTAAAAATTT
This sequence comes from Tetrax tetrax, assembly GCA_009806455.1. Classification (NCBI taxonomy): domain Eukaryota; kingdom Metazoa; phylum Chordata; class Aves; order Otidiformes; family Otididae; genus Tetrax; species Tetrax tetrax. Next base: position 457,884 of record WHYT01017248.1, read on the forward strand.
CAGCACATAGCACATATAGGCGAATGGAAGAAATTTAGCCAGAATTTGGCCAGAACCACCAAAATTCACGTACCTGCTTTTACATGAAATTGCCAATATGTTGTTGGACCTTTTATTTATGTTTTATTTCTTCTGTCTCAGGAAAAAAAAATGATTGCATTGTCCCTACTGTGTCTCCAACTTATAATGTCATTACTGCTTCAAGTATCATCATTATCATCTTCCTTTTGGCTATCACCCTAGCAGCAAGATACCTCCTCAGGCATGGTAAGTGTAGCTCCTTTTTTCAAGAAGCAGTCTCTTACTGCTTATGGAATTCCTATGTAAAATACACATTTATAGAAACTATACTGATACACTAGGTATTTTTATGCATTCTTCTCATTTCCTTCTTTTTGTTTGTTTGTTTTTTTTCATGCAGCATCTACTGTCACAAAATCTAAGTCCAGCTCAGGACTTTCCTACATTTTGTGTCCAGGCAGCACTAGGGTTCAGGTTTGAGAGTGAAGGGGTGACTGGGAGTTTTGACAGCAGATCAGAATATTTCCAAAATCAGGGGTACACAGAATTGAAGAGATTCACAAAGCTCCATTTTTATGTATTGAGATGCTTGAAAATGCCAAGAAACTTGGTGATCATGATAGATGCAGCTGAGCACTGACAATTTCAAAATGGGATCTCTCTCTCTCTACATACCCTACTTAGACAATCCCTCATAAAAGTCACAGAGCCAAAGTTGCAAAAATACATAGTGGCCACAGAAAGGACTTAAGCATAGCAATGTCCCACTTTTAGGGAAATCCCAATCAGGAGAGATGGATTTGCCTTCTTTGTGTGGCCAAAAATGGTGCAGGTGAGGTGCCCTGTCCCACTCTCTGAAGTCTTCAGTAACTCCATACATGTTTCCAGGAGTTTTTCAATGGCAAAGGGGACAGACCTCAATCATCTCAGGTTATCTGGCAGCTGAGTAGATTTATTTTTTTTTTTTTTTTTGTAGCTCAAAAAAAAAATCTCATCTGGTAGCTGTTGCCCCTAATCATCTCTAAGCTGACCAAGTCAGAAAGCCCTGAAAATGTGGGTAGACATCTAAGGGATTGCTAAAGGCAGCTAGGCTTCCAGCCAGTATTGAAAGGCAACAGGGGTAGATGTCCTATCCACATCCTGTCAGCAGCTTTGAAAAGCAGCCCTGGAGAAAGACAGCAGGAAGACAGCAGGCCTTGCAACACGTTATAAATATCACCCAATCGAGTTCTGTCAGGTCGCTGGGGAAGTCAAGTCTGGAAACAAGAATCCCACACTGAGAGCACTCTGTGTTCAGCCCACTTAAACCAGAAGCCACCAGTCTGAGCATCTTAGCTCATCATGGTTGCGGTGGTATCCCCCTGCTGGAAAGAGGTTATTTGCTAGGCAGCAGGGACGGAGTTCACTTAGGGATACTTGTCAGTTTGTCATGCTTGTGTCTTCCGCTACCTCTATTTCAACTTCAGACAAGGTCACTCTCAAGTCAGAGGTGTGGAGGTAGTATTACTATTTTTCTTTTTCTGTCCTCACCAACCACATCCCTTCAAAATACGATGTGACCACTGAGTCAAGCTGGGGTAATTTTCTTTTTGGTGTTTTATCACAAAGAAAGGAGGTTTCTGGAAGGCAGTGATTCTTGGCTACACCTGTGCACCTCCTCATTTTCCACTAATGTTCCTCAATGACACCAGTGCTGGTTCTCCCCTGTTGTTCCCTAGGGCTATATCAATGGGAAAGCAACAAGCAGGTTGAAACCAAGAAAATCATAGCTGATCACAGCCTGTGCTGTTAGCTGTGTGAGTAATGAACTTCTGACTATGGAGAAGATGTACTGGAATTGGAAGATTTGGCTCTAAATAAATATAGGCTGGAAATTAAAAGGTTCCTTGCCATGAAATCAGCAAGATTCTGAAGCATTCCAAGATAGCCTTTTACATAGAAACCAAATTGGTTTTAAAGTTAGATGTGAAAAACATACCAGTCTGGTAGAATGCAACCGCCTGCAACAGCACAGGACACGGCTGCATGAACTGGAATTTCCCATTTTCCTAATATGCACAGGGAGTAGACTGGCCAAGTCAAGTGGTGCTATTTTGTGCAGCCACTTTCCAGACCAGGGGTATACTGTAAGAAACTGAAGCTAGAGCTTCAGTCCAACTTCCCAGTTTGTATAGTTGTTGCATTTTGGTGCTGCTGTGCATTGTCACCTGTCTGGGAAGGGAAATATCTGTCCTAAGTGTTGGTGTTGCTATGGGTCACCTTTCAAGAGTTATTGTGGGAGCTCAGAATAGGTCTGAGAGTACCTCTGTTGTTCTGGCATATGGAAAGTTGAGTCAGGAGATGCCTTGATGCTAACAGTGGTTTCTGATCTCAAAAAGCCATGCTTCAAAGAGTTGAAGTGTGGGAGGGAAGAATAGAAACACAGAGCAAAATGTAAATAAGAGTTCTCACATGTGTGATTGTGGTGGTGACCAAAACATGTAGATGCTTTGTTGAGGTTCACAGCTCTGTACTTTGAGGAGCTCACAGTCTATCTTTGTAGTAATTTAAAAATTGAAACTCTCTAAATTCTTTTTGTTTTGGCTGTTCAATTAATTTAACACAAAGCACCAAGATTAGATCAAGATTAGAAGTCTCTTAAAGAATAGCTTAGGATCCATGTTGTAAAACTTGTGCAAGTACAATTTGCTGTAATAGCACAGAGAGATTCAACTTAACTTATTAAAACAGAAGTCATTCATAGATGCTGAGATACTAAGGGACCTGTTTAATCTGATCTCCTCTTAAAGCACTGAAAGAGTTGGTTGGCTGGTTCCAACACCAGCGTTCTTTCACTCACTTGGTAAGTGCATTTAGTGACACCTAACTTTTACCATTGTTTTCCTTGTGACCTTATCTTAGCATGTAGCCACCTGTCTTTGTGCCAGGCTGAGGTCCTAGCCCTGTGCTCACGAGAACTGTTCTATCCATACGACACTACACAGATAATGTTTAAATACAACAGAGCTTTCTGTCAGATCAGGCTGTGGCTATGGGCCAGCCATATTCAGAGGTACTGCAGGGAAGAGTCTTGCCAAGGAAAATTAGAAGTAATTAGACCTAAAAGATTTCATTTTCTTTACTTTCTTCTCTCCTTTCTTCCCGTTCTGAATTATACTTTACTTTGTTAAAGGAGACATTTGGATTCAGCACTTTTATGTCTTCTGGAAATCCAAATACTAATGAGGGATCTTCTTTTTCAGTCTGTTCTCACTGTTGTAAGTCTCAGGATCCAGTGGAAGAGAGTGTGAAAGAATGTACAAAGACACCTGTGAGCTCTAAAGTGACATCTGAAACATCATCTGTATGACCAGATCGCATTTGCAGGTAGTTTTTTTCACCATTCTTCTCTTGGCAGAATAGCTTCTCAAATACTGTTAGCTTCTCATGTGATGTTAGCTCAGAAAACCATGCATGGCTTTTAATATGAGTGTGTGCTGTCCTGTAGGGTAAATAAAAGTGGTAGGGCCCTATTGCCAGCTCAGATACATGGTGTTTCCTGGTCAGGTATCAAGAGGAATGATTGTTTTTGAGTTATTTCAAATTTATAGAAATTAATCTAGTTAGAGGACCAAATTTCCTGGGCTGCTAAGCTGCTTTCTTCACAGAAGGGGCCCTGCATGGATGCCGTGCAAGTTTTTGTGGCATTAATTTCCTTAATTAACACAAATTTTTAGGGACTAAATGAGGATGAAGAGAGAGAGCGAGATGAAAGAAAAGGAACGTTTGGCAACTTTGACTGTCAGTGTCTCCTCTCAACCTGTGTAAAGAAGCTGGTTAATATCTCAGAGGTGGTTTTGTAACATGGTCATCCATCTATCAGGACCTGCAGTGACATCCCCTGGCACTGCCCTTGTGCTCATTTTATGGGCCTCCCAACTAAGAACTGAGCAGTCTTTCAGTTCCTGTCCTGTTGGACTCATTTGTCAGTAGCTCATCACTATTACAGGTCTCACATGTGGCTTCATCCCCTAGAGGTTATTTCTGGCTGATGCCCTGTGAGCTATGTGCCTGATAAGATGCTCAAATATGGGAACATCACTGATGGTAGAAAGGAAGGATTGACCAAATGGCGATGAGGGAGATGCAAACGACGAGAACAACTCCAGCTTTCGCAGTAAGATTAGCAATGCCAGTCCACTTCTGAGATATCTCCATTCTCTCCAGCAGCTGGAGGAATGGAGAAGGAAGTCGTCTAAGACTTGTCCAGGAAACACTCATATTTTAAAAGGAGTTACTTTCAATAATGAGGTGTTGTGAAGGACAGGCTGAGGAAAAGTCTGGCTTACCAAGATTTTATGACTACAAAGCATTACATTAATTTCAGCTTGAAAGCTCAGCTGTGTTCAGGGCTGTGTCCTCCAAAAAGACATTTTTCAAGTCAAGAGACTTAAGGAAAGATCAGCAGCTAACTGTTCTTATTCCCATCATTATCCAGGTGACTGCATTTCCCGCTCTCACGACAGCATGCTGAATTGCCAGGGTAATGCCATAGGGTAGCAGCTGTAGAGTCCTAGAAGTCATGAATTTTTCACGCTGTGCATTGCAGTAATCTAAAAGCATAACATTTTTGAGATGGAAAGGAGGGGAAACTATCATTCAGGCCACTCGTCTCATTTCCAGACTTGACCACCCACTCATGTTTTCCTCTGGGGAAGGCCCTATCTGGAACAGATACTAGAGCCTTGGTTAGCTTGAATTCTGCGGGGGTTTTGTGATGGGAGTGGCAGGAGTTCACCTACTGAATAACCCATTCTGCCACATTCCTCTTTGGTTATAAAAGTTTGCCAGGCTTTTTCTCTAAGTGGCTGGTGCTTCCCAACTCCAGTGCCTGGAGTGGCTGCTGTCTATGGACAGGGATGGCAGCTGTGCTTCCTTAGTGGCTGACCGTCCTATTCCTGCTTAAACAGGGTAGTGCAGTCATTAGTCATCCTCACTTCGCAGAGGTCCAGCATCTCTGTACAGTCCAAAGGTTTTCACAGTAAGCGTTGAGCCAGTCTGAAGCTCGCTGTAGCGCCTGTCTTGAGCTGTCTAGCTCTGAACAGCTCTGTCTTCACCTATAATAAGAGCCCTCTTGTGGAGGGCTATTGCAGGTGATCCCTGTTTGACAGCTCTGCAACATCATTCTGGCTTACATTTACAATTAAGAGAGGGAAAAAGCAGTAAAATCTTTTCTTTGTGTCCCTCAGGTTTCATATCCTGTGTATTCTGCACTGCAGTCCCCACCGTTCATTGTACAGCAATGCTTATTGCGTTGACCCTTTGGCTCTCTGAAAGGGGATGACAGCAGTAGAAAACTCTCCTCAAGAAGACTGACAACATAATCTTGTGTGAATGAATGCAAAACCCCACTTAAGCCCCAGAAGCTGTGGGGTGGTCTTGTTACAAAGGGGTTGCTGGAATTCCAACTGGGAGGACCCTCTGTGTTCCTGCAATGAGGCTGAAGAGTGCCGTCAGCATCGACACACCAGTTCAAGAGTTTGGGATCCTCTGGCTTTGAGGCTGCCTGTATGAAAATCAGGGGGCCTGCAGAGCCCTGGCAGGTAGCCCACGCCCATCTACCCCTTTAATAACACAGAGCTGGCCTTTGGGAGACCCCAGACCCCAACACACAATCTCAAGTCAGGCTGTGCCACCGCGTTGCAACTGGGAGCAGCTAAAACTTTTATATTCAGCCTTGCACAGGTATCCGCCAGTACTGTTCTTTGTGCTGGAGGACTTTGGATTTGGGCTTGACCATTACAGATACATGTCCCTTCTCCCTTAAAGAGGCAATAATGCACAGACTTTTCGTGAAGAAGCACCTTAAGGTGGGACTGTATGCCTCATGCTTATTTTCAATGCTATGAGACGTTTTAGGGAATTATACATACTGACGGCACACCTAACAGCTAACTAATATCTGCTTATCTACAGAGGTGGCAGAAGTTCTCGTAAACTTTTTCTCCTGAAAGAATGGCCTCGCTATCACAGGTACTGAGGTACAGCTCCTCTTGTTCAATTACTCAGAGGCAGAGGAGCACATCTGACAGAGCGTAGCCAGCTGCTGGAGGGGTGTGTGTGTGAGTGCAGGCACGTGCACTCCTTTGCGCATGTACAAGCTTTTATGCGTGTTCCTTCCCACCCACACTGTAAATGTAAAGCCCCATTTAAATTTCTGTAACACTCGGTGGTTATCTCACGTGTATCTATTGTAATGAAATGTAACTCAAGGCCTTGCTTCACAAACATAAGTCAGCTTTTGTTTGTACATTTGCCTAGGAACACTTGTTAGGGTAGGCTCTCCAGATTCTCGAGAGTCTCTCACAGCGACATAGGGATTTACTTTGCGTTGAAGGCTGCTGCTTTCTGCCAGCATTTTCTCTGCCCAGCCAGGACTTGAAGGAAATTCCCTACAGGATGCTAACATTGGACAGGACGCATCTGATCTGGTGATATTCTTGCCTACTGTGTAGGAAAAAGCAATTTCTCATTTTGAGGGGAAGAGAGGAAAAAAACCCCAAGCCCCAAAAACTTCCTCAGCAACTCTTCATATTAACCTAACTCAACCCTGCACTGAGATTGACGCGTTTGGTTTTCCCTTTTGCTCTGTCCCACTGCAAGCTGTACCCATTCCCTTACTGCTCTGTCCACGCGTGTAGTTAGCAGGGCAGACCAAAGACCACGCCACTGTCTTTTATGGGATGTTTTGTTGCTTGAGCTATTTATATGTCTAGGACACAGCAAAGAAATAGTCCATCTATTTCACTTTTTTTCTAGCGTGTACATAGTGAGAGAGAAATTGCTGGAGGAAAGAGGAGCACTAAAAGTGGTTTATAGAGGATTGCGCTATGAGAGGCTAAGGGATCAAGTTGCCCCTGAAAAGTAAGATACTGTTCCCTTTCTTCTCCTGCAGTCATGCTGCCCCATCAGTTTTTTTACTGCTTTCCCATTGTATTAAGGGAAAAGGAAATTTCAGAGCATTCTTGCAGAGCGTTTTTTGACAAAAGGACATAAGGGGGATGATAAGGAAACTATACTCTGCAATTCTGCATTCTGGTTGCAAGCAGAACACAAGTGATGCAGAAAGCAGTTCTGCCAAAAGGCAGCCTGACCTTATTGCAGGACTTGGTGTATGGGCAATGGTGTCTCAGACTTTTCATGTTTCCTTTACTTTCAATCTATGCTCGTTCTTTCTAGCACAACCTACTGGCTTCTTGCAGGCTGAACACCCTCTTTTTGTATTTACTTTGCTCATTTTCAACATTGTGCTTCCTTCCCTGCTACAATCACAATGCATTTCCACCTTACCAACCACATCACAGCTCTAACAGTTGTACCTGCACAACGTTTTCCCTCTATCCAATGCTCTGCTTCTGCTCCTGGCTGATGATTGCACAGCATCCTGGAGAAGGGTTTGTCTTTTGCACTGTGCCAAAGCTTTCTACATCACCACAGACACCTGTGACACTTTAAGTCACGCCTTCTAAAGGAAACAAAAAGTTTCACTGACAAATATATCTAGCATCAGTTTGTTTTTACATTATTGACGGGCAGATTATTTGGTTTATTTTTTCCTTAAGCACTTATATATGAATCATGTTTTCTATTGCCTAATGCTGTATTCAGTGAATTGCACACAAATGGTTTCTGTGAGACCTTTTCAGCTTAATATCCAGGTCTTTGTACCAGGTGAGCTGCTCTGTTTATCACAGGTATTTTGTATATAACGTTTTTCCCGGGGTTCCTCTTTTAATTGTATTAAAAAATAAATGGTAAACTCAATTTCCTTTCCTCAGTAATAAAAGATATCTGTTCTATGTGCTGGGAAGTGATTGAACATTTCAATCATTCACATGAGCTCCAGCCACCATTTCGCAGCTGCTAAAAACACAGGCTGTGTAGGATCAAGGTAAGGGATGCAGCTGTTTGACAGAGCTGCAAAGGTACAGCTCTGTCTGGTGTGCTCAACAGCAATGACAAAATGGCACTCAGGTACCCGTCTCGTAACTTCCACGTATCTCATGGCTGTCAGTTTGTCAGGGATTAACCGAGCAGCGCAGCTACGGTGCTCGATGCTCAGTTTGCCACAGGTCTTTCTTCTCCCTCCCAAAAAGGCAGGGAGAATCCAGAATCCTTTTGTTGGGGGTAGAAGGAAGTAGGGGTGTAAAGAATCCCTTTCATTTGTATTTAAAAAATAAGCTCTGAACCAACTCTTCACTCCCCATTTGGAAAGTGACTTTGAATACAAGAAATGAGGAAGTGCAGGGAACGGAACAAAAAATGGCCGCTAATCTTGAACGTAGATGGAAGTCTCTGCTTCCCCTTGCTAATGTGCAGCACAAGGACATCTAGCAGTCCTTCCTTCCTCATGTGGAGAGAAAATCCACACAACTGCTACACCTTGGCTCTGCCTACCTTTCTGTGGAAGAGCATCCCTGCAGCAATGATGAAACACAAGAAAATTAGTATTCTTTAGGTATCACAACAAATACCGCTACATAGGAATAGAAAAAGACTGAGCAATGACACCGCTAAATGTCATCACAACTGCTGTACAGATAAGACTGTAGGATATCGGGTGGGGATGTAACAGCAAAAAAAGAAGAGGAGAAAAAGAAAAACATTGCTGTGTAGTCACAATGGCAAAAATGTGACTCAAAGGCCTATTTTGTTTTTTGAGGGGGCAGAGGACACCACCACTACTGTCACCAATTCATGCAAAGCTTAAAACAGGAAGGGGGAGAGACATATCCATCCCTCTGCTTATTCAGAACCTCCACTTACACATAGAAAAGGAAAATCAAAGCTGGTTGATGACAACCTCAAAACACACATATTTCTTCAATGGAAAAATGAACTACACTGAGCTGTTTGAAAAATAAAACACAACACCTTCTTGGAAGTAAGCTGTCCCAAAAAAAATTATTTGGGTGGGTGGAAAACGCTCTGTGGAATCGCCTCGTATTTCCATAAATAGTAATCAGCTGTTACAGAGAAAAGCATTAAATCAGAACAGACTGGCTACTCTCTTCTTGTGGGAAGGAGACCCGAACCACCGGCCTGGACTCAGTTCTCTTCAATGGGGGGAAAAAACCAGCAACAAAGACAGGGGTCTGGAATTCCGACCTTCTGCTTTGAGGGAAATGGTGATGGGCCATCTGGCCCTTCTGGGTACAGACCATTATTACATTAACTTCAGCCCTGCCCACAGGTAACAGCTATGACTTAACACTTGATCTCTGGTACAAAATAATAAACAGAGCTGGCACTCTCCTGGCTCTTGTCTGTGTTACCGCCTGGACAGAGGAATGTCTGACACCGCCACCGGACTTCACTGCTCGCTGCTGGGATCTTAGAGCTCTTCTCATGGGATATCACTCAAGTACGTTTCTCCAGTGCAAATACTGTACTAACACAAAGAGCTTACAAACACAATCACCACTGCTGGATGACTTTATTGAACCGCATTTCCCCCAAAGGTAATCCTCCAGTTTCCAACCTTCAAATGAAATTAGAGGCCCTTTTATTGTTGTTAAAACTGTCCACAGTACCAATTCTTCCACCATCACCACCAGAAGCATCCTTTCTGTGGCCCCCTCAGCCACACGTCCATTGAGGAATCCAAAATATGTCTTTTATGTCTTTTTCAGGGTATTTCCATATCATTCCCAGCTCCTCCACCCTTCCTCAACACTGATTGCAAAATATCCCAAGTACTGTAGGAACCAATTGTGTTTTTCTGCAAAAAGCCAGAAAAAAAACACCGTCAGCAAAACCAGCGTTGGTGTCCGCCAGGCCAAGTCAAGCTGTGGGAGGGGGCTGGCAAGAGGAGGAGACCCACTCGCTCCGGTGCTGCCTGCACTGCACTTCGACAGCAAGTTCCTCAGGCGCTGTCTGAAGAGCACCTTTCACCAGAGCATAATTTGCTTTTGGAATCAAGGTACCTTTAGCATCCAAACTATTCCTAGGCTCCTTCACCTTGAATATTTCTGGTTCATATTCATTGCTGGTGGTTTGGACATTTTCAGCAGTGAAATGGGTTCTAGACGAGGGGGCTGCCCTCACCCCCTGCCAAACCAATTCCTAGTCTGCGTTTCCACCTTCTTGGGTGGAACAGGTTTGGCCCTTCCAAGCTCTTGTGCAGTGATATGCATCCACGAACAATGTTTTCAGCAAAAGGATTTTTCACAACTGCACAGGATATAACTGCATTCACAGAAGACTTCTGTGACCCTTTGACTGAAGACTTTTATGAGCAGAATCAAAATACTTTGTAGCTGCTTACAACAGAGATCCCAGAAGACTCAGTAGCTCCCAGATTCTCTTGCTCTCTCCGTCTCTGGTCTTCCCTGGGCATTGCTTTCTGTTTGGCCTAAGACTTCAGTCACACTGAGCCTGGATTGCCTAACGAGAGAAGAGAGAGTGCAAAATAATCTTAGGCCTGTATCTTCCTGACAAAGGCATCACTGCAGAATCCTAGCTCCTGAAAAGTTTCTTCTAGAACTGGCACTATTTGTGAGTTTCAGTAAGTCACACAACCGCTGTCATAGCCTTTTCTCCCCAGAGCCTCCAGCTATCCTTCTTTCCTCTCTTTAATAGGAATGGAAAGAAGGCAGCAATGAAGGAAAAGCCACAGTTCTGGCTATTTTGGTAAAGAAATACTACTGTGCGTGTCCTGCTTGTCTTCTCGGCCACTGCAAAAGTGAAACACTGATGCAGAGTTACTGGGCCGGGGCACGAATTTTGAACAAAATAACTTGTTACAAAATAAGCAGCCCCATCTCACCCTGGGAAGACTAAATCATCAGTTCTCAAACTGGTGTGTGAAACATACCAAAAACCAAGAGCCGAACAACAAAGGTTCAGAAAATCTAGTGTGTCATGGTTTCTTTAAATGTTTGAACTGCACAGACCTAGACACACTTCTAGTCAAAGACTCGAACAGGCAGAGCTGTTCCTTACCAGTCTGCTAACTTCTGCTCATACAGCTCCCTGCGCTCACGATTTCTCTTCTCCTGCAAGGTCTCACCAGCAAGCTTCTGCATTATCATTAAGAGGCCTCCCGCAGGGATCCTAAAGGAGGAAGCAGAAAAGTCACAAGTCACCCAGGGGACACACAACAGTAATAACTTACTGGCATCGGCAAAAGGAGCGTGCGGGGGCCAGCCACCAGATCAGTGGAGTGTAACAGTCCCCAACACTCACATCACACCACAGATGAAGGTATTCCTGTTCTAGTGTCAGTCACCAAACATAGCCTGTCTTCAGCTGTGAGTCACTGTAGCCCCTTCAATAATGAATTTACTCATTCACAGGCACACATAGGGCAAAGGGGTGTAAGGCTTTAAGGTCCCAAAACAACCTCTGTAGATCACCTAACCCGTAATTTTGACAGTCACACACCTGCTTAGCTTCTGTCTGGCTCTAGAGGTACTTGTGTGTTCATTGGTAAAGCTCCCTAGGCTGCTTCCAGGCTTGCTCGCAGCTGACACCACCCTGATGGTGCTAAGCAGCACATATAAAAAGCTCATTCTCCTGTCCAGGAAGGATCCCCAAATTCACTTGTGAGGACATTCTTTGGATGCACTTTTTGAGGATATGCTTTGAGAAGAAATCTTAGTTCTGCTTGAAAAGTCAGACTTCTCCTGAGTTAAGAGGTCCCTGTCTTGAGAACAGAGCCCCAGAGAGAGAACCACTAGTTCCTCCATGCCCTTGAGGGCTTTAGGAGATACATGACTGCAAGAGATACATGAAGAGATGTGCCAACTTACAGCCTTGGGTTGTGCAGCCCAACCACGCAGCTTCTTCCTTAACATTTCCTAAAGGCTGCTGTTCCACATTTTGGCTTTGATGGAGCCTATTTTGTAAAAAAAATCATTTTTACACAGCTTCCTGACCTAGGAGCTGGCAGTTCTCAGGGAGCTCCATTCTTCAAAAGGTACTATCATGACATGCAACACCCCTTGTGCGCCATCTGCATTCTGAGCTGCTACAAGAGTTGCTGATGAAGCTGAGGATGGAGCCCAGAATATGTGTCTTACACTCCTGCCTTTAAAAAGACAACACAGTTCCTCAAAACAGACGTCCAACAGTTCTGCACACAACCATTGGGCTCATCAGCGACCACACCAAGGGAGGGGGACAGGAGACACGCTTATAACCCATCCTCATAATTTCCCATTTAACAGTAGATAGTGTCTCCTCTAATAAGTAAACAACAGCAAGTCAGATGCTCTGTTGAGCACACTGAGTTCTTATCACTGAGGATGCAACAAAACAGAAATCAAGGAAAAAAGGGGGGGGGGAACACAGTTTAAAGGTTGGAAGACAAGTCATCATCATGAGCTCCCAAGAGAGACACAGAAAATTCCTCAAGGCAATACAAGAAGGGAATTTCTGCAGCCCCACCTATTATTCAAGGCTTGGTGTGTGAGGCCACCGACTAACAAACAACCTTGAAGAGTAGCTGTGTCTCAATCGCTCGTTGGCAGCAGTCACAACTCACCCAAACGCTGCTCCAAACACGAAGCCACCTGCCAGTCCCTGCAGGCCCAAGTGCATTCTGAAAAGGGTTCCTGTGAAGGCTAAAAAAAAACCCACAAACCCATTAAAAACACCAACAGCCCCCCACCAGTCATCACATACAGATGGAGGGAGCTGCTTTGCTGCATTTCTCCTCTCCGTGAACTAACATCCACTTTTAACAGAGCAAAAACCAGGTGCCCTGGCCAGCATCAGGCACTCTCACCATACAGTCATCATGGTCTCTGCACTAAATTATTGCACAAAGCTCCTTCTGCTTCATAAAAAAATCCCCAAGAAATGCTAAGAAGTAAAAGTATCTATGAAAGTAAAACCAAGGTCTCTCCAGGCTGGAGTATGATCCCTCCGCCTTTTTTTTTTTTTTTTCTGTTCAACAACAGCTAATAATAGTAGCTGCCATGTAAGGCAGAAAAGATCAGTAAAACACTTATCCAACTGTAAGGGCAATAAAGCCCATAAAACTGAACAAGCAGCCCTGTTGCCAAAAGTAGACATGCAAAACTTAGCATGAAAAGGGTAGTTTATAAACAGCGTGCTGAACTGCTATAAGGAGTGGAAATAAGAAATGTTTTCCCTGCTACATAGGTGGTTATGAGAGCAGGTTATGCACCAAGTGTTGCCTTTACCCTACACAAGCATTTTTCACAAAAAAAACTCCAGCAAGTATTCTGAAGATGAACTGATAACGGCAAAACTCCCCAATGGTTTCAGAAGTGCATCAACATCTCTGTTACAAATAAGGGCACACAGCAGTTAAACAATGGAAGAAAGTTACAACAGCAGGCAGTAGAACAAGAAATAAAACCCAGGAGCACAAATATCTGCTCAAATCCGAGAGATATGGACTTCTGCTTATGCTTTTCCATTTCTGACCCTCGCTCATAAAGAGAAAAGCACACAAGCTTACAGCAGTCTTACCTCCTGCCGAAGCAAAATTACTGATGGTGGTTTTATTGCGGTACACGGACAGACCAGTGCTCACCGTGCTGCAAAGATAAGGCACAGAAGAAGTCAGCAGCTGCACATGGAAGAAGATAGGTAGCAAAACACAGCCTGAAAAAAAGCTGGATTTCACTGAGCCAGTCCCCAGGTTGCCTCTAGCTGCCTTGTTGCCCATCTGTCTAGAGCGTACACGCACTAGCCACAAGTGCCTTGATTTCTGTGATGTTAATGCAGGCAGCTGCACAGCCAGAGGCCAAGGAATCCCAGTCTGGATCTGGGGATATTCCTTCTATTTAATCAAGGATTTTTTTTTTCTATTGCATATTCAAGGATAAAAGGAATTGAGCAATGAAAAGGTCCTGTCAGTCAGTCCTGATGTAGCACCTTTACCCCCAGAAGCTGAATCCGTGTGTTGGTAAGATCTTGCCTGACAAACAGTCCCCACCTCTAGAGCTAAGTCAGACTCATGATCTCAGCAGTGTCATCTACTCTTGCAGCATGACATTTCCCAGCAAGGCAGGTACACATCTCCTCCAAAAACACTAGTTAAGCCCCACAACACTCTCTGTTCTCAGTTCAGCAGCCACTGCCTCCCCAGCACTTTAGTGAGCCTCCAGTGTGACATCTACAAGCCAACAGCAGTCTTCCCTTCCTTCCCAAGGAAGGGACCGTAACGTCACCCTTGCCTTTGTACAAGGTCAAACTAAACAATTCATTTTTAAACTGCAAAACTAAAAATTCACACAGCCACAGGACAAAATCTTCAACTCAGGCTTTACAGAAACAATTAATGCTGAGCGGCAAATAGCCTCTTTCCAAGCCTTTTACAAAGGGGTGGTGAAAAAGGGCGATAATGGGGCTGCAGGGGAGACACCTGGTGGAAGACGACAAGCTGACACGCCAGGCCCAGGAAAATCGAAAAACATCAAAAGCTCCAGGAGAGAAAACAAACAGTACGCTAACTAAACGTAAGAACAGACACTAAACCAAAAGGAGACAGGGAAACCAAGAGAGATCGAGGAAGAAATTCAGAAAGGAACAAAAAAAAAATAAAATAGGGAGATGGAAATATAAAACAATGCCAGTCAATACTGCCAGTATCTTAAAAGAAGAAGGGGGATTTAAGCAGAACACACCTGCAGACATAGTCATTGCAGGGTCAGGACTACACATAAATTTACCATTTTGAACATCAGAGAAAGAGATATTCCTAGTTTAAAATGGCATTATTCAGAAAAGTGTGGTTAGTTTGATGCTATATTATCAGAAACACCCTGGCACATCTGGGGGAGAAAATCAGGGAAGTGGAACAATATCTCTGTGTTGGTTGTGCGTGTAGGAAAAATTTGAGGGCCTAAAGAGGTACACAGATCTGATGTTCAGAAACTGCTTAATCACAAGACGATCACCTGCAAGCATTTGAGGACAAGAACAAATAACCGTGAGTAATGCTAGTGTATACAAACTAGGAGCAATGAGCCCTAACAAAAAGGAGAAAAATTAGGGTGGGATAAAAAGCTCTTCCAGGAACAGCCAACACACTGTCACACTCCCTGAGGAAAACACAAACAAAGAGATGATGCAAAAGCAGAAAGAAGCTGTCAAGTACAGGGAAGAACAGTATTCAAGTTAGTAACAGCACGGATTAGATGTAAGGAACAGGGCTTTTCCAGTTTTAGTTTTTCTGCTGGCTGACTAAAAAACCTGAATTCTGGGATAATAACAAAAGGTTAAATCCTCTTTATGTTCACACCTTATCAATCAGACTCACTGTTAACAGAATACTTTGAGCCTCAATCAATCACCAGCAGTCTCTCAGGGAGCTGGGAGCACTGCCAGCACGAAGGGCTCCTTGCCACTGGTGCTTAAGCATAAGCCAGCGCTTCTCCCACGACCATCGGGGAAACACTTACTTGAATATTGCCACAAAAGCAGCTACTCTCCAGCTCCAGCGCCAGCCGTAGCGGATGAAACTCCTGAGACCGGCACGATGCGCAGATTGCTAGGGGAAGAGAGAATACAGGTTACAGATCGTAGCCCTCCTCCTTGCCAGTACCACCAGCCCGCTGCCATCCAGGGTATTCGCGACGTCACTGGGGAATGATACCCTGACCCTTAGGGATCAAGTCAGTCATCTTCAGAGGAAAGGCCGCTCATGTTTACCCCAGCCTCCCACGGGAAAACCAAGAATTAATTCTGGTTCGTAATGTCAACCGGTCTTTCTAATCCTGGTGCTGAAACACATCGAGGGGGCCAGAGAGAGCTTCCTAAGGACAGCACAGGAGAGTGGCAGAGAAGAAGAAAGGGGGGACAAACTAGAAACTAGTTTGTCATTATTACGAGTTCATAAGTATTAATAAATAATAACTGTAATAAGTAAGTAATAATCAGATCGTCAAGCTCTGCAGTTTAGCACTGGTGCTTAAAAGTTTAGCAGTAAGTGGCTTTTTAAAAGATGTGACAAACAGAAGCTTCATAGGAATTAAAAATATGCCAGTTCATAGCATGAAAGAAAATAAATGCTCTCTTCCAGTGCCTGTGGTGTAAGCGCTTAGCCTGGGTGCAGACACACAAGGGAGCCAAGCAGAAGGACAGAGGGAAGCCAGGCACCAATACTTTGCAGGCCGCTACACCGGGGCCAAATCTTAACAGTGAATTATGTAAAATCAGGCCGATTTTTAGAGGGATTTCCTTCCTAATAATCTAGGTAACCAACATTTTAACTGAATAACAACCGCCTAAAAGTTCAAACACATCTATAAAATGTCGCAAGTGTTCCTTCTTGTGAGGTGCAGTGCAAAGCTAAGAGAATTCCAAGAAGACACCACCAGTGTGACACCACGGGGTGAAGCCTCCTGCCAACACACTGAAGTTTAGAAGGCAAAAGACATTTCGAGACATATCAATCGGCCATTTAACAGAACGGTAAACGTCGTTATCAACTGTTTCGGTAAGGATGGATAACACCCCACCCCCAACCCCACCCCACCCCACCCTCCGGCGGGGCTCCCGGCTTCGCGGGTGGGCGTGGGGCTCGTACCACGGCATCGGCGCGGTTGTGGAAGAGCTCCCCGTGACTCCTGGCGATGAAAGCCTTCCGGGCCTGGTGGAAAGCCGGCAGCCCGCCGTACAACCAGCCGACGAGTCCCCCGGTGAAGGCCGACTTGACGATGTTCACCGTTTCCTCCGGGTAGCGCTGCCGCTCGCTGCAAGGGAAGGGCAGGGCCGGGAAGGAAAGGAACCCGTGGCGGGCGGGCAGCGCCGGGCCCCTTGCGCCCAAGGGCACCCGCAACGGCTCGCCCC
>WHYT01017248.1:474733-488183 GCA_009806455.1 Tetrax tetrax
CGGCGGCGGCACGGGGCGGCCGAACTGCGAGCCGGCGCCCACCCCCTCCGCCATCGCCCTCCCCGCCGCCGGAGGCCAGCGCTGGGCGGCCGCGGCAGCGCCCTCTGCCGCCCCGGCGGGCCCGGCCGCCCGCTCTCCCCGCGGGCAGCGGCGGGGTCTGGTCCTCCCTCCTCGGAGCAAGGGGGCAGGGCTGATGCAGCCACGAGGGGGGAAAAGAAAAAAATAATAAATAAATCAAAAGGAAGGGGATCGAAAAGTCCCCAGTTCACGCGGGCGAGGGACCAGAGGAAGGTTCCAGCCGCGGTGACACGCTGAAGTATCGCTGTGGCAGACGAAAAACAAGAAGACACGCTTTGCCTTCCGTGGCGAAACAGCTAGGGATATCCAAAACTTGTACGGCCGTTCTGATTAGGCAATGACACATTCAACAAAACTTGGTTTTCATTTGTTTTATTCCAAAAGCACATCATTAAAAACCAGTTTAAAAACATGATACTGTTTCAGTTTCTCAGAGCGCTGTCTCTCCACTGACTAAAAATACAAAACCAGAAAACCCCTTCCCCTCCTGCACAGTTCTTTCCCCAGAAACCACGCTATTTCAGTACCCTGATTTGCTCCCCTTGCAGGCTGGGATAACCCAGGCACGGTCACAGCACCAGCGTGCTGCTCCAGCAACCGGCACTCGACAGACAGGCCCGGCCGTTACGTTCCTGTAGCAGGGCCTGGCAGCGCCGCAAGGTCTGAGCACGCACGTGTGCAGGTACACTTTTGTTCCTCGTAGTGTTTTCTTCTCCCATCCAGAGGAGACCGTAAGCTGTTGCTGTCATTCTCGTCCACCGATGCACTGCTTCCTAAGCCTTGAGGCCGCTTTTTCCATCAAAGGTGCTCACCTGGGAGGCAGCAGCCCTCCTGGGATCCCATGCTGCTGCCCACGCTCCTCTGGCATCCAGACAGGTGCTCAGAAAAGATGCAGCTTCCTACCAGGTCGCTCAACTCAGAGGCCGGAGAGGATTTTAGAAATTGCACTCCCTCTGGGCTGAGCAGCCTGTAGTGGGCATAAATACAGTGAGCGCAAGCAACCTGCGACTGAACTCAAAACGAGCGACGTGAGGAGTAGCTGCCACTGTGTGGCTGAAGACGTTCCCTCAACCAGACTGAAGGAGATGGGAAAAGGAGTGTAACAGCAGTGGGAAAGAAAAGCCAATACTGAAGTGAGCAGACATGTTACCAGCCTCAAAAAAAAAAGCAATCCCAGAAAGATTACAGAGGGGGATCAGAGCAGAGAATCTGTGAACACCTGATAAAAAGGAGAGCTGACTCTACCTTCGCGTATACTTCCTCTGGGTACTTAAGGGTGTCTGGCCAGCCGACCGGTGAGCGCTTGTTCACAGGGGCTCAGCTCTGCGTGGCTGCACAGGCACCCAGCTCGTCTCCCAGAGGATGAACCGTCTTTACCTCAGTTGCCAACTGCTTGACTGTCTGCTACTCAGGCTTAGCACCGTGGCAACACCATCATCGCCTGCCGCTCCCCTATGAGGTAGGTAGTTTAACTGTGCAAGGATCATTTGTCCCTCCAGTGGCACATCAAAGCCTTTGCCATAAATCTCTTTAAAAACCTGACACAGACACCAGAAAACTAAGCTCTAAGCTACCTAAGGTTACCCCAAATCCTAGTACCTGCTTCTGTCTGAGAATATCTAATATCCCAAGTGCTATCACACAGGGGAGAAAACACTGACCACCTGCCAAAAATGGGCAGGTGTCTCCCAGCTGAGCGTAGCTGACAGTCTGTGTACCTTGCCCACGAGTACAGAGGACTTGGTAAAAAGTCAGTAGAATTAACAGAAAGGCTTCTCACTGACTGAATGGGATTTAGGATGATTCTGAGACAGATAGTAACTACGTCTCAAATGCTAACAACTCCCTTTCAGACACAAGCATAACAACCCCACTAAAGAGCCACAATCCAACATTCCACTTAACATTCTTACGGCGACAGGACAACCGGGTCCGCTGTATGGGAGCAATTTCGAAGTCAGCCTATTGCTGTTCTCTGTAGTTCTAGCGTAAAAGATAAGAAGTTTGAGAGAACAAGAAAGAGATCAGTTTGAGCTGAAAAGAAGAAACAAAGTCTCTACAGTTCTGTCTTCAGCCATCCAGAAGTGATCTCACTGTAGCTCTTCCTCTTTTTCACTTTGTAAGTCAAGGCTTGGGAATATTCAGAGAGCAGATGCTCCCAGTAGCAAGAGACATCCTCCATCTGCAAGTGCTCGGTGATGAACTGGCGTCCCCTAGAGACACGCAAGGCACAGTCAGAACCAATTTCCAGTTCCTACAAGAGTCTTTGGTTTTGTTTTATATGTACATCAACTTTCACTCTTCTGTGTTTCAAATGAGAAACAACATGCTCTGCTCTGTACCGTCTATTTTAATTTCACACTTTTCATTCACGCTCACGGCTCTGACAGTTGCAGTGCTTTTGTTACCCTCAAGATGGTATTTGTTATCTGGGATAATAAATATCAGATTTCATGTATCAGATACAGCCTGAGCAGCACTGATGCGTGCTGCTTCAGAAGGCAGTCGCTGCCAGCCTGGATACATAACGCTTACAAGGCAGACACAGTTCCCAGGGGTGAACACACCTCATACTGAGACGAAAGCTCCCAACTTCCAATAGCTTTCAGTGGGGTTCCTGACATGGGTCACATCTGAACCAAAGACCTAAGCATATAATCTTGTTCTCTGGCTTCCCCTGCTTGTTAGGAGTTCTCCAACCCTCCTGCTGTTATTGCAGAAAATCAGTTATACTGCACCCTATTCATACTGGGTTGTCTTTGATAGGTAACCCCTTCAAAAGCTGCTTAAGAAAATGCTTTCGAAGAAGACTGCCTGATAGCCAGAAAGGACACACAACTTACCTCTCTGAAATTTCTTGTGCTATGGCATCATTTTCCTTTACAAACTGCAACAGCTCCCTAAAACAAAGACCAAAATAATGCTATGAAACAACAAGCTCAATGGAGAACATTGTCCCCTAGCTGAACTACTGTGGAGGACGAGATGAAGGATCTACAACTGAGCGAGGGACTGGTGCTCCTCATTTCAGAGCACAGAAGAAACCTGCCCTTCTCATTTGTTCTGTAGCAGTTCTAGACAGCATGCTGAAATCTGAGAGCCAACACGTTTTGAGCCCAGTGATAAGTTCCCCCTCCCCCTTATCTGTGCTGCAGAGCCCACTTCCAAATGGAAGTGCCTAATGCCTGCTGATTTCGGTGAGGGTGATAGACCTACACACCCCAGTGAAACTGTACCCTCAAAGTAATATGAGCAAAGGATTCTCTGGGGACAATAATAAAAAGAAAAGAATGTGACCTCCATGAGCCTTTGTCTGAAGCCTAGGAGTGGAGGCACTTCTTAGTGCAACGCAAACCAAACTGCCTTCTCAAACACAGCAGTGTTTCCCTGTGGCGCGCAATGCTCCGCTGAGCACACTTGAGGTCTCACACCTGACATCGGAGAGGTCTGATCTGACGGGGATGTAGTGCACCCAAGGCTTCAGCTGGGGGTAGAAGAACTCCAGCCACTCTTCCCCAACGTGAAAGACAAGTGAGCCACATAAGAAAAGGTGTTTCAACCGGAAACTGGCAGCCACTCCCCGGAAATTAAACAGGTACCTTTAAAAGGATAAGCAAAGAGAGGGACCTGATTACACTTGGCATTTTGTGAGGAAATGCACTAAAACCAGGCTCTAAATAACAGTTAATCTTCCCTCACAGGTAGCAGCTGGGGGCGTCTCACTCACACTCAGCCAAGCATCGGTTGCTAAAACAAAGGGAAGACATTTGTTTGAAGCTCAAAGGAAAGGTGTGCTAAAGTTAAGGATGTGCTGGGTGAGTTACTGCTGTCTGTCAAGACTGAGGGAGAAAATCAAGGCTTGAGGTTTTCCCTCTGATAAAGACACCTGTCTGTGACAAACCAAAGGAGCCCTCATGGACAACTGCCAACAAGGCATGGAAGGGCACAACGCGGATGCTCATCCTGTCACTCTATGCTTCAGAGACTGTCACCACGAGGAGCTTTTTCCCCAACTCTCTCCTGTCTTGCAGTGAGCTTTTCTGTTCATTGTTCTGCTTTGACACATCTATCTCAGTTATTATTTTTTTTTTTCCCTCTGGGATCCTGCTTTAATCTGAATCTAATTGTTTCATATTAACTTGGGAATGCAACCCTAGGAGGTTAAACAGGCGAGCACACAACAGATGGACTTTGCAGATAACAAAGAACACAAAATTTTGTTTTCAGTATTTTCTGCCAAGTTAGTAAAGTGGGCTTGAATGAGGCGGGGGAGGGGGGGGATTTCTCTTAGCAAACTGTATCTCAGAGGGATGTTTGTTTGCTTACTTGCTTTCTTTTTTTAAACCCACATTTCTCCAATTATATGGAAAGCTGTTTTTCCTGTGGGTAAAACCCCTCAGTGCATATAACTAATCTTTGAAGTCAAATATTTTGGGCTGGGGGAAGGGAATTCTTCCTTTAATGAAGCTATTTTGGGTGAGATGGGAATTATAGCTAAACTTAGTTCTGCAGTAACTGACAAGAAGTAAATCTGAAATTACTTTGCATTCTTCGTACTACCTAGGAGCTTGAGGCAGGGATGAGGAGCTTGTTGTATTAGGAAGTCAACAAATATATGTAGAGATGTAACAAGAACAGTGGTCTGGAAGCGAGGAAATGCCTCTGTCCAATTCCAGACACAGCTCCCACCATCCATGACCTCAGCCAAGTCACTGAGTGCTGCTCTCAACAGCCTGCTATAGCACTGAAGGAAGCAGTGAGAAGTTCATGTTGACCCCACCAGACCCTGGGCTACAAAAAAAGTGTGTAAGAATGTCTCAGCCGATACCATACAAGGGGCTTAGGAGGCATCTCAGTTGGGAAGTCTATGTGTAACAGAAGGGAGAAATCTGGGCAACAGTCTAGTGAAATATAAAATGAGACAAGTAAATCACATTTGCACAAAAACACAGATCCAGCCAAATGACTGAGTTCTTGTATCAGCAGATTCTAGTTGGCAGAATTGTAAGTAGGTGAACTTAAAGCAAAAGAAAAGCAAAACATGAGACATACAAGTGCATACACACTACAAGTTTATATTCTTACACAGAAACCCACAAGAATATTACACCAAAAACCCCTCCCTATAGTCAAAAAATAAAAACCTTTGCAAATTAAGAGCACATTCTCCCAAACAACATACAAAGTATGAATCAATACTATATCTTCTCAATCATATTTCACATTCTCTCTTTTACTATATACATCCAATGGCAACACTTGTCTACAAATATATATGATGATACGATTCCTTAGTTCCCTATGTCTTCAAAGACAGTAATGCTATGACTGTAGCATCAAAGAAATAATTTTGAACACATAGCTTGGTAAAAGAATATGAAGAAAAATTCATAAAAGGTCTTTTTGATTAAAAAAAAAAAAAAAAAATGATGTATATGTTTATTAGCAATCTAAAACCTTTACCTTCCCCAAAACACTTTCTGACAGAGGAAAGCTGACACTGAAAGAGGCCATGCTAAACTCCCAAACTTTCAACTGCCTTATGACTGTTCAGAAGCTTTCTTGTCTGCATGGAGCCAAACTGCTGCAATTAGAACTTAAAATGAACTGAGACCTTACACAACGCAAGGAAATAAATAACCTATAGCCCTTGAATAGCTTTACTAATGAAAACTCTTACTTGTATTTGCAGTGATCAACCAATGGAATTTCCTTTGCAGGAGGCTTCCCTAAGGTATCCTTAAAATAAAGAGAATTTAAAAAAAAAAAATTAGTAAGTTTTATATGGTGATTTCATATTTGTTTTCCTTTTTCCTTCTCAGTTAGAAACAAGGCTGAAGTCTCAAAACCCTCCATTCCTACTTCTGAGAAAACCTGCTCTGGTGGGCTTTTAGAAGTATTACGAAGAATTCATAGCCCTTCAAACAAGAAAAAAAGTTCAGTAAATTACACACTGCCTGTAAGCAAATGCCAGCACTAACACATTAAATGATAATGTTTAGCTGGCAGCTACAGAGTAGAAAATAGCTTAAGACAATGGACTACGTGAAGCCAAGCGTAACTGGAAGACTGACTGGAGAGAGCTGGACTGTAGACTAAGTACAGAACTAAAAAGTTATCAGCAACAGTTATCAGAAAATTATTAACAACGAGACCAAGAAATGGAGATGACAGAAAAAGCTTTAAAAAGACTGACAATGACACACAGGCAGCTCGGAGCTAGAAGGGGAAGAGTTGACTAATTTTGTTGTAACAGAAAAGGAGGGGATTGGCATAGGTTCATTTTCTTATGTGTGCTGGCTTCCTTGTAGGTGTTTGGCCTGCTAGGCTCTAGAAACTCCTTCCTTTCATCCGGCAGAGAGATGCGGCCATCAAGGGAACTACAAACCTCCCTCACTCTAGGGCACGACCCACAACTCTCCAAGAGTTGCATCTCAATCATCAAAGCCATCTTGCAATGCCACCCTCTCCGGCCTTCACACTCAGGAGACAGACAACACCCACACACCTTCTCAGATTTCCAAGCCTGGTTTTTAGTGTACTCTGCATCAACAAGTTCTGGGTTTTCACGGGAGAGCAGAATGAGGGGATCTCTCTCGGGGCTTGTTCTGCAAAAAAAATGCTATCAGTCATCGCCAATCCACCCGACCCAACACAGCTAACAACCTACAGGACTCAAGTTCCTGCCTCTTTATGAGGCTGATCTCTCCATGTCCTTCAAAAACATTATTAAGTGCCTACCATACAGTGTATTTCTGTCCAAAGGCATATTAGCAGAAGGAGAATGAGTTATGTGTACCGATTCGAGGCCCTGTTTCTTTATTTTATGTACTAATTATTTAATAGTATTATTTAAGCAATTCCCAGGAAAAATCAGCAGAGATGACATTTCCTTCAGGCCTCATCCTGATGGGTGCCAAATAATTTAACTCCCTTCTAAGCCAGAGAGAGAGAGAAGAGACTCTAAGCACCTTCAGCACTGATCCCTCTGATACTAATTTAAAACACTACTGATAAACAAGGTTACAACATCCCTGGGACTCCCTCCTCATCATGTCTTGGGTCTACCTAGTAAGATAGCAGATCCATCCCTATTGCGGATGGAGAAAGAACAAAATGTTGTAGGAACAAAAAGGAGTAGAGGTTAACACTCTGTTTTCAAACTGTCACTGAAAAGGGTCAAAAAATCATCTGCTTTCTCATCCCCCACCACTCAGGTAACTTTATCCAAGAATACTTGTTAATTCACTATCGAGCACTTGCATAGAGGATGAAGTATCCACACTGGCAAGAAGCATGCACATCAATATAAAACCTTTATATTTCTATCAAGCACCTGCAGCTCCCTTCACAGAACAAAACAAGCTGACTCCTAGTGTGACAGTTATACTCATTAAGAAATAATGTAGCAAATCCATCACAACTTGTTTCCAATATTAGACTTATTATAATAAACTAGCCGCAAATGG
Organism: Tetrax tetrax; assembly: GCA_009806455.1. Taxonomy (NCBI): domain Eukaryota; kingdom Metazoa; phylum Chordata; class Aves; order Otidiformes; family Otididae; genus Tetrax; species Tetrax tetrax. The sequence goes on from WHYT01017248.1 coordinate 482,281, forward strand.
CAATTCTTACAGAGAATCACTAATGGTGAAATGCTGCTGTACAAAATGTCTTGCTTTCCTTACTTTTAAAAAATACATGCTGTGTTACATTTGTTTAGGTCTTGGAGATATAGAAGTTTCTGCATACAGACAGCTGTCACAGCATATGTTAGTAGAATCTCCTACTATAGGAAAATATGCTCACCTGGATCCTCGGAAATATCCTTTAGAGATTTTTTTCATCCATGGCCATTTTTCTGCAGATCTGAAAATATTGTTTATACATGGCAAAAAAATGATTTAACATAACCATGAAACAGCGCTCTCATCAGTTTTCACAGCATGATCTCTTTTTATTATTCTTCATTTTTGATGGAAATTACTTTCTTCATTATAGCAGAAAAAACTCTCATTCAGGTCCAATGAAACAGGTTTTCCTGTGAATATTGTGTTTAAGGCAACATGATATAGGCTACTTTTCAGAGTACCTTTCAGTCAAAACAATGAATTACACACAACCCCCTCACCAAACCTTTAATGGTATTAAAATTTACCTAAAATTTGAATCCACTTTTTGCATTGTTGCTTTATTTTTCTGTACTTCACTGAATATGGATAGTGCAAAATGACTAGTTTCTAACCACTGCCATTTTCCATTAAAAAAAAAAGACACAAACAAAAAAAACCTGCCTAGCATTTTGCATTTAAAACACAGAGATTCATTGTTTTCCCAAATAACTTCCATTTTAAATCTAAGCGACTCCTTCAAACTAGCTGTTCACACGTTTTATTTCTGTCAGTGCAGTTACCTGCCTCCCTCTGGGGAACTCTGTTGTACTTTCCTGTTGCACCTGGCTTGACATGAGGGTCCTGATCCCCAAACTGATCTGTGCAGGTCAAGCTTTGCATCTGCTTGTAACCCAGCGACACAAGTGAGGTTCACTGGGAAAGCAAGGATAAGTAAATGCTTAGGACCTTCACTATATTATATCACCTTAAGCTTCAGCTACGATTTGTCCCATAGATTTTCAGATTTTGAAGAGGAAAATATTCAGCCTTGCAATCTGATATCAAGCGATTGACACCAAGGTGTTTTTTTCTTGTTATATTTCCACCTTCACATGCTGTCGCACACTTTGTCACTCTCCACGGGAAGCAGCCCCTTATTCTGCTAAGAGTCAAAGATCCCGCCAAGAAAAAGACTCCCAGAAATGTCTTCTGAGTTACTCTCAGACCAGTAATGATTCTTGATTCCTGGGAATGATTCCAGGTTTCTCTATTGCACATCAATACTCAAGTAAAAGGAGATCTAAAGAAAGCTTTCCTTTACCCTTCCAGAAGCTTATACAAACATCCTGGATCATCCCTGCAGTGAAAAAACCACAGCTCTTAGAGAAGTAGTTGGAAACAAAGGAAAATATTTCCATCTGTCAGGGGAGATTTCTGCAGGCAAAAGATAACTGCTGCTTTATTGACAAATCCTATCCCAGCAAAAACGATAGTAATCTGGCCCTGACAGCATAAAGAACATGTATACTTTGCCCTCTGCACTCCTTACTAAAGCGCTGGAAACAGAGAAGCTAATTATAACTTCTAGTTACATCATTCAAGGTTTCCATGGAGAATTCTTATACAGCAGTTAGGCTGCACGTGGTTCAGAGAGGCAGCAGGACAGATCACCAACAGACCTACAGCCTTAGACTTCAACGCTGCCCTAATGCTGTCCAGGGCTAGATGGCTTTTCCTGTGAATTTGTCTTCCGTTAAACCTTCTCACCCACATAACCACTTCCAAAACTTACCTCCTGAGGTCCTCTCTCATGAGGTCCCAGCGCCCTAAACCTGTTGGGTAAATCGGCCAAACAGCTGGTCCTCCTTCCCAAAATGTCCAGGCAGGATACATGATATCATTGTATTCAGATGTCTTAAGAAAAAGGAAAATAATGTAAGAATACGAGTAATACCTACTTCAGCTTACTGACCGAGCCCGCCAATCATGAACACCCCTCCTGGGAGTTCTGTCGCCTTTCTCCATTACTGTTCCGTAAGCAGCCACGAGAGCTTTGCAGTCACCGTGGTGTTGCTGGTTCATATGAAGACAACCCAACATTGCAATGTTTCAGTGATTTTAAAAGGGCTATGTCTTGCTGCATGACAACACATTCATGTTAGAAAGTTACAAAAGAGATCCATGATATAGCTGATTAGGAAATAGCAGAAGACCTGAGCTCCACTCACCTTTCTAAAGACTTGTGCCTATGTGTAGCTACAAACGTTTTCTACTGATTTCAAGTTAAGAAGCATTATTATCTCCTCAGAGATAGAGGTATTATAGCCACTTTGACATTTAGGTTTCCCACACTTCAGTTAATTCCAGCCTTCCTAAAGATTTCTTAATAATTCACTGTTAACAAATATCCAGGTCATGTAAGAATTTCAGTTTCTCGCTCCTCTTTGGATGCTTAAATTCCCATATAATCAGAGGGAAAACTGGCACTTAACTAAGACTAAAAGCTTTCACTAAACCAGTCTATAGGCCACTTCCTTGCACTAGCAATAAACTTCCTATACAGTTATCCATCTACCTGTCACCTGGAGATACTGGAGGGAGTTCAAGGCCACCAAGGTAGTTGGGAGATTGGTGTCCATAACCTATAAACAGGGGCTGAGGAATGGGTTTGTTCATGCATGGGAAGAGGAGGCTTGGGGAATCTAAAGGCTGTCCTCTACTACCTAACGGGAGAGTTCAGAGAAGATGGAGGCAGACTCTGGACTTCTGAAAAGAGAACACAGCTGCAAAGATTAAATTCCTGCGACCTGCTCTGCGTCAGATTGGTTTCTGCTGGCTGTATTCTGGCTGTGCAGTGGTCAAGGGGGAAGACCGCTACCTTTCATACTACATCTGGCAGTGAACATGGTTATGGAATAACAGTGCTTGCAATGCTGTACTGAAATTCTACAGTTTCAGGATGGCTGGGGTCTAGGCAATAGTTGTGGATCATACAGACTGCATGAGCTGAAGATGTGGGTTCAGAGTAAGATGCTCAAGTTAGCAGAAACAGAATAGGGCATGAATTAGCAAGAACAATGGTTTATAGCTTCTTTTTGCATCTTACTGTCTGCTGGGCTCCAGGCCAAGGACAGGATCATGATCAGGGTTATGCAGCTAGGGTGCAGGATTTGGGCCCATTGGGCACACACTAAGGCAAAGCAAGACTAGCTGAAGCTTGAGGTGTAACGATGTTTTGTTGGGAAGGATGAGACACAGGTTTAACAATGGGAGAGGTAGGAAAACATACAGGAGGACTCTTGAGTCTGGGAACAGAGAAGCAGAGAGCAAATGCCTCTGCATGTGTGTATGTGTCTGGAGATGGAAAAGGGAATCCAGGGGAAAAGGGTTCACAGGAGACAGCAATATTACAGGAAAGAAGATAAGAAACACTTATCTGTAGTACCAAAAAGAGGACTAAAACATTCATATTAAATGAGATTAACTGTATGTCAGCTGATTGATGATCAAAAATCCTAACAACACTGATAAAATACAGCTACAATTTTAACAGAGACAGTGCAGCAAATGACAGTGATGCTGGCACATATCCCTTCCAGCTGTGCGTCATTCCACCGTGGCAGAGAGGTACATTTTTTGACCTGGAAGAGGAGCTAATGAGGGAAAAAAACTGTTCTATTGAATAAATCTGCAAGTCTGTCTGCTAGAAAACTGGAAGTGAAAAGAAACAAAAAGCAAGCAATTTTGACACTCAGAAAAGTCTGCGGGGAACCATCCTCAAAAATATGTTCCCAAGAGAAAGGACGAAATATACATGTCTCGGAAATCCTCAGCTTTTAAAGGTGTGTGCACCTTACTGAAGGAGAAGACTGGGATAATGGGTTTCATCCACTTGGGGACCTGGGGGTAGTCTCGCACATTGATCACCATTTCCATGTCAGGAAGGCGGCTGATGATCCCCAGAAGGAAGTGCTCAACTCCACTGCATCTGTGGAGAAACGACACATGGCAAGGAGCTATAAGGAGAAGGCAGAATCCCGTAGCCTCTTGCAGGCTTTTCTGCACAGGAGCAGAAGAGAGCCTGAGCCACACCATGATGCAAGCCAAAAACTGCCTACAGCAGCCTCTAAGCCCCAACACAGTACAGACACCAATGAAGCAACCCGTCCTGTTAAATCTGCCCTGATCTGCAGCTTTCTCTGGGATCCCACAACCAACAAACCCTTTGTACACTGAAGTGCAACAATGACACTTACCTCTCGGCTACATTTAAGCCTCATACATAATTTTCTAGGCTCCTGCTCTGATAAGGAATTTAGCCTTCTGAAATATCATTGTGCTCAATGACTTCCAACCTGGCAGAGTTGAAAGTACTCCTGTGTCACAGCTAGAGAGACGAGATCTTCTGTACAGCTCTTACCTTGCAGGGAACAAGCAGTCCTGCTCACGGTATAATTTGTTCTTAATGATTTGGTAGTGTGTCCCGAGTTTCCGGCTCACCACATCTGATATTATCTCCTTGGAAATGCCACCTCGAAAAGGAGCCAGGTCCTGCTTCCAGACACTGAAACAAAACAATCAGCTGTTATGTACAATAGGGAGAATACTGTACACTAAATCACTGCAGTACACAAAAGAGACTTTCAGCTAAAACAAGTTCCGTGTAGTTTCCAGGAGCTCTGCTACATCTGGGATAACACAGAATTTTATTTAAGTCACTTGGAAGAGCTCTTACTCAGAGACTCCAAGGTCCAAGCTTCACTCTTTGACTACCTACACACTGTTTGGCCAAACAGAAAGCCCAGCACAGGACTCTGAAGCTAAATCAACCCGAACAACTCTAGTTACTCTCCCAGAAAGCACCTTACATATTCTGTTCTTAATTTTGAGTTGCAAAGCTTGTGCTCTGGCCTTTCATGAATTATGGACCAACTCCTGACACAATGTCACACTATTTAGACAGAGAAAAGAAGGTAAGAGTCTAGTTGCACGGAGCAGCATTCCCAAATAATGCGGTGTGTGGTGCAAGCCATCCCAGCAGGAGAGGCCTGGGTAGCACGTGTTCCGAGACATCTGCATATCACCAGTAAGCTCCAGGAATGTAGTATGAAAAAATAAACCTAACATATATAAGAAAACACAGAAGAAGGATGCAGTTTATTAAATTTAGTCTGAAGGTCCTCAAATCCAACTGCTTGGAGCATTTAACAAACACTGCCAGAATGTAACAGCCATGGAGACATCCTACCCACTTTTTGGCAGACACTGCATCAATGCCTTCGTTTAATACAACACTGTCAGGGTGATCCCACTGTGAGGGTGGTCAAACACTGGTCCACAGAGGCTGTGGAGTGTCTATTCTTTGAGACAGTAAAAACCTGACTGACACAGTCCTAGCAACCCTACTTGAGCAGAGGGGTTGGACTTGATGGACTCGAGAGGTCCCCTCCAACCTCCAGGATTCTGCTATTTTGTAATCAGTTAGAAAACAGTAAAATTACATAAAGAATTGCCATTGTGCAGACAGGATGACCACAGGACAAGCAGTCTGGCAGGGATGCAAACATAATGAGCTTGAGAACAGGAAGAAAGCTGCAGCTTTATGGCATATCCATGTCATTATAACCTAAGTGACAACTGAAAGGTAGCAACGATCAAGTTCAGACCTTCAGGCCTTGGCCACTCAATCACAGAAGACTAGACACAAGTAGAAACTGTCATATGAGGAAAAGTACCAGTGTCTGGTGTTCTACTGCATGTTTACATATCTCCAAATCAGCTATCAAAACGAACTGAGTTTCTGAAGTGTCACACAGCGTATGTGCTGTATTATCTTCCTGGATCCTTTCATAATGTCTGTCACTATAGCAGTGCTCCTTAGCAGCCCTTAAATGAACTACTGCTCTAGTGAAAAC
>WHYT01017248.1:495356-520566 GCA_009806455.1 Tetrax tetrax
AGCCTCTTGCAGGCTTTTCTGCACAGGAGCAGAAGAGAGCCTGAGCCACACCATGATGCAAGCCAAAAACTGCCTACAGCAGCCTCTAAGCCCCAACACAGTACAGACACCAATGAAGCAACCCGTCCTGTTAAATCTGCCCTGATCTGCAGCTTTCTCTGGGATCCCACAACCAACAAACCCTTTGTACACTGAAGTGCAACAATGACACTTACCTCTCGGCTACATTTAAGCCTCATACATAATTTTCTAGGCTCCTGCTCTGATAAGGAATTTAGCCTTCTGAAATATCATTGTGCTCAATGACTTCCAACCTGGCAGAGTTGAAAGTACTCCTGTGTCACAGCTAGAGAGACGAGATCTTCTGTACAGCTCTTACCTTGCAGGGAACAAGCAGTCCTGCTCACGGTATAATTTGTTCTTAATGATTTGGTAGTGTGTCCCGAGTTTCCGGCTCACCACATCTGATATTATCTCCTTGGAAATGCCACCTCGAAAAGGAGCCAGGTCCTGCTTCCAGACACTGAAACAAAACAATCAGCTGTTATTATGTACAATAGGGAGAATACTGTACATTAAATCACTGCAGTACACAGAAGAGACTTTCAGCTAAAACAAGTTCCGTGTAGTTTCCAGGAGCTCTGCTACATCTGGGATAACACAGAATTTTATTTAAGTCACTTGGAAGAGCTCTTACTCAGAGACTCCAAGGTCCAAGCTTCACTCTTTGACTACCTACACACTGTTTAGCCAAACAGAAAGCCCAGCACAGGACTCTGAAGCTAAATCAACCCGAACAACTCTAGTTACTCTCCCAGAAAGCACCTTACATATTCTGTGGTTATGGATAAGAGCTTTCAGCTCACTTAATTTTGAGTTGCAAAGCTTGTGCTCTGGCCTTTCATGAATTATGGGCCAACTCCTGACACAATGTCACACTATTTAGACAGAGAAAAGAAGGTAACAGTCTAGTTGCACGGAGCAGCATTCCCAAATAATGCAGTGTGTGGTCCAAGCCATCCCAGCAGGAGAGGCCTGGGTAGCATGTGTTCCGAGACATCTGCATATCACCAGTAAGCTCCAGGAATGTAGTATGAAAAAAATAAACCTAACATATATAAGAAAACACAGAAGAAGGATCCAGTTTATTAAATTTAGTCTAAAGGTCCTCAAATCCAACCGGTTGGAGCATTTAACACTGTCAGAGTGTAACAGCCATGGAGACATCCTCCCACTTTCTGGCAGACACTGCATCAATGCCTTTGTTTAATACAACACTGTCAGGGTGATCCCACTGTGAGGGTGGTCAAACACTGGTCCACAGAGGCTGTGGAGTGTCTATTCTTTGAGACAGTAAAAACCTGACTGACACAGTCCTAGCAACCCTTCTTGAGCAGAGGGGTTGGACTTGATGGACTCAAGAGGTCCCCTCCAACCTCCAGGATTCTGCTATTTTGTAATCAGTTAGAAAACAGTAAAATTACATAAAGAATTGCCATTGTGCAGACAGGATGACCACAGGACAAGCAGTCTGGCAGGGATGCAAACATAATGAGCTTGAGAACAGGAAGAAAGCTGCAGCTTTATGGCATATCCATGTCATTATAACCTAAGTGACAACTGAAAGGTAGCAACGATCAAGTTCAGACCTTCAGGCCTTGGCCACTGAATCACAGAAGACTAGACACAAGTAGAAACTGTCATATGGGGAAAAGTACCAGTGTCTGGTGTTCTACTGCATGTTTACATATCGTGAAATCAGCTATCAAAATGAACTGAGTTTCTGAAGTGTCACACAGCGTATGTGCTGTATTATCTTCCTGGATCCTTTCATAATGTCTGTCACTATAGCAGTGCTCCTTAGCAGCCCTTAAATGAACTACTGCTCTAGTGAAAACTAGGTTTTGAGACTCACAGCAACCATAACTTCATGTTACCATCAACTACCACGATCTGAAGCAGATTCGGAGGTTGTAATCTCTTGGGAAGGTGCTCTACCCAAAGGTTGGCAGGAGATGGTGGAGTCTATGTTTAAAGACGAGAAGATATCTTTAGGCTGTGTGTGAACTGGAACTTAAGAAAAAGACTGGAAGGCTAAGCTGGAAGAGACTTTTCATCATCGATATTTCAAGAGCAATGAAGATCAAAAACTCCAAACAGAATGTACAAACAGCTGCCCAACATGACTCGTCTGTTATTAAAAGCCGATATAGCACTCAATCTCACCCCAAAAATGAGCAAGTACATCTGGTATTTTTTTAAACAGGAGGCTTAAAGTTGGGCATCTGTGTTTCTACATTTGAAATCCAAATCCTAAGGCAAAAGAATATTTTGACTCTTCCCTGTATTCTCTTCCCCTTTTAATAAAAACACTGCTTGAAGACATCAGAAAAACCCTGTCCTACAGCCTCCACCCAGATAACAGTCACTACCTATGCACCTGTAATAGTCTGCATGCTGAAGTCACGCCCCACCAGCAGGAACACAAGGGAAATGTGGTTTTGCTACATCTACACTTGTACCGCCTACAGTGGTCTTGCATCCACATGTAAGTCTTGAGCTCTCTACACTAAATCACTGTAGGAAGATTAGGCACAGTGCTGGCATTTTGCATAATGCTCCATAGTTATAAAAAAATAAACAGGACTTGTGTCTTCCTGAATGAACTCCTCTTGGATCATATTTTGGTCATGTGAAAATCGGGTAGTTAAATATCCACGGCCACTCCAATTCTCACAAGCAGTGAGCTAAACTCTCCTAGAAAGAGCACTTCTCCAAGTCTCCCCTCTCCTATTCCACTGGAAGCCCTGTCCAAGCACAGGGAGTAAGCAAAGTACAACACACTATCACACCAAATGAATCTGAGCTGTGTCCTGTAAAAATCTTAATCTGGCTATTTCAAAATATTTTGCACACACTTAATTTCTTCCACTTTCAAAAGCCCATGATAAAGATTTGTTATCAACACCACACTAAGAGAGAAGGGGTATGGGTGTACGGGTTTATTGTGTGACCGTATACAAAATGCTGACATAGTCTATGTCGTTCAGTCACACAGGACAACAAGCAGAGCGATCAGTTTGCAGGTGGACACACCTTCTACTGGAACTATGGAGGCCAACCTGCTTCACACAGTGCCATTAAAAACCTCCCTTTTGCAAGCACCATGAGCTACGATGGCTGCAGATGTGGCCCTTTAGAGTGTAAATACTCTTTAATTCATTCGCATCCATCAGCACTGGCAAAAGCATTCCCTCTCATGGCCAAAAGCCTGTGCAGCCGAAAGGAAACCAGCCTCTCACCTTTGGTGGCAGCTGCAGTTCTCCTTCACACACGGCATATAGACTTCCACAGCTTTCTTAATCCGGTCGATTACCGTTTTCCATCTGGCATCTGAAATACAAGGGGAAGGAAAAGCCAAAGGAATTAAACTACCGGAGCAACTAGCGAGAAGCTGAATGGGATTTCTGGCCCACCTGGCAACACTAGTGCTGCCCCAGTCCGTGGAGCTGGGGAAGGAGCAGCGGGTCGGGCACCCCGCCACGGCCCCCGGGATGCCGTCGCGGGGTGCCGGGGGAGCAGCCCAGCCGGGCAGGGGAGGAGGAAGAACCGAGACCCCCTCACAGGAGGCGCGGGCTCCCGCCTGGGCCACAAGCCCTCCCCGCCCGCCGCGAAGCCGCGTCCGGTTCCCCTTCCCCCGGCAACAAGCTCACTCCCGGGGTTACACGAGGAGCCCCGGACGCCGCTCACCTGCCGGGTCGCCCGCCACGGTGGGCTCCAGCCGCCACACGGCCACCGCCACCAGCAGCCACAGGGCCACCGCCACCGGCCCCATGCCGCCACCGCCACCGCCACCGCCAGCACCGCCCTGCGCATGCGCGACCCGCTACCGGCAGGGCGCGGAGAGCGGCGTGTGTGGGGGTGATGCCCCAACCAAAGATGGCGGCCGCGGCCTCCAGCCCCGCACAAAGATGGCGGCGCTACCGGCGGGCGTTGTGCCGCGGCGCTTGGTGGGAGATGTAGTTCCCGCGGCGGCGGGGCGGCGGCGCAGTCCCTCCCCCCTCAAAGGCTGTTGTGTGGGGAGACCCCCCGCGGGGGTCACGTCGTGACCGCAATAGGTTTTTGTAGCTTTGTTATGGAAATAAAGGCACTGACGTGGTGGGGGACCTATACGAGATTGGGACTGTGCCGCAAAATACTCACTGCCCTGAGAAGGTCCCTCAGGAGTCTCACAAGCCTTACACACATCTCATGTACCTGGTGACCCTCACTCCCTTTAGTTGTTGTTTTTTTTTTTTGTGGAGGGGAACTTCCCTAGACACCTGAATTCATCAAGCAGTTTGTCCAACCTGTATGAGGCTCCTTCTCCTGGCCCTTACTGTTGCCAAGGCCTGATTCAATTTGGTCATTGACGATTAAGTCACAAATCTCATCATTATGGTTCAGAGGTTTAGGTTGATGGGTATAAACTCCTCTGCAGCTTCAGAGAAGTGGACTGCAGGAAAGGAGAGAAACAGCAAGTTTGAGAATTGCCATCAAAGTAATGCAGAAGACCTTCTCTTTCCAAAATGGTTTCTAAGAACACAGTCTTCAAAACTACCCCCAGTTAGTGTTTGGATCAGCTCAGTCACATTGGGCCAGCCTTCAGGAGACGAGCTCATTAACCTGGTGCTGGATGTAATAATCATGCTGATAAGCAGCCAAATTAATGTAGGTCAGAGGGGCAGGGGCTAAGCAGACACTATCCTAACATTGATCCAGACCAGTCAATTGATGTTTCTTCCCTAGGTTGAGCATGGGAAGGCCTGTTCCCTCTTCATGGCTGTCTATGTATTCAAAAGTGAACACTAAACTTTCATCTTTCCTAGTCCAGATCCAGCTCGGTGGTTTTGGATTCCAGGAGGAGGTGCTGTGGCTCCTATGAGAGCCACAGCAATACAAAGTCACATTTATGTAAAGTTTGTACCTACAGTGTGAAGGCTGAGTCATTAGCCCCACAAGCCACCAACTCAACTTGTCATTAAGGCTTCGTGTGTATGAAACTGAATTGGTCCTGCAGGTATCTGTAGGTTTGGATAGAGAAATAGTTACCAGAAAACAGACCAAAGAGGAAGAGCATGTGCTGAGAAGGAGCATGAAAGTTTCCTGAGGACTGATAAATTCTAAAGACTGGTAGTCCTGCTGAATCTGTAAAAGCTGATGAACTCTGGGCACCAAGTGTTGGCCCAGTCTGTGCAAGGCCACAAGTGAATGCCAGTATCAACCGTGGGTTGTGTGACTGTAGGGCAGGGGCTCCAATATGCAAAGACTGCAGGACTATGTGCACATCTGTTGAAATAAGTGACTTTACTGTTGAAATAAATGACTTTGAGGGACTTTCGGAATACCTTCTTAGAAGCTGCTAGTGTGTCAGCACAACCCTCTGCAGAGTATGCAGCTAAGGTTGTCCTCCAACTGGGTAACTGGGTGATTGTGTGAGTGAACTATGAGGCAGTAAGTGAACGTTGTGTGTATTATCTTCTACTAGTAGTAACAGCTTCCTAGACTGAAAACCTGGAGGACTTCTGGCTGTCTCATCCTAAATTCCTGTTGCACAGCCAAAGAATTTTTAAGCAAATTTATCCCTTCTTTCGATCTTCTCCTACAGTCCCTCCATCTTCCTTTTGATTTCTGCATAGGGTACGCTTTCTTCCTTTTCCTCTACAGTCTCTCTCACAGCTGCAGCAGTCATAGATCCAAAACTGGAGGCTGGTCTGAAGACTTGCCCAAAAGTGTGAACCTTAAGTAAGGTAAAAGCAAAATTTGCCAATACTTTTAAATATCTATATTTGCCTCCAATGGTGTCACTCAGTCTTACCCATCTCTACATAGCTAATCCACTCGTTATTTCTGGCACAGTTTTCTGTCTTCCCTCTCAGGTTCCAAACCAGATTTTCCTACTTCTTTCCTAGCTGACTGAATAGAGACATCAGCGTGCTGTTCCAACACCGTTTCCGGTTGTTTGTCACAGTTCCCCACTGGTCTCCTACACAGCCAGTAGAGCTGTAGTAGTTCGCTGTGTAACAAAGGTTATTTCGGGTGCTTTCTCTGAGGCAAAGAGTAGGAGTGGTAGTCAGCATAAATGTTTAATAGGCCCTGAGAGCTAAGACTTTAAGATGAAGCTCCTTTTGAAGCTACATTTACAGCCTCTGCTCTCCCAGGCTTTGTTTAATGAAAGCACCCCGGGCCACTGTGGTGTGGTTTTGGCATGTGCTGTAGTTCCCCCCGAGCACCTTGGATGGCTGTAAGCTTCAGAACCCGTTGACTCTCACTTCAAAAACCAGCCTTTGCCTCACCTCCTCTACCTTCTTAATTTCCTGCAAATCCAGAGCTCTGTGCAGGAGCATCTGGCTCTGATCTTTGATACCCTCCCTCAAACACAGTCCCTCCCTCATTTTTTTTCTCTGCCAAATCAAGCACAAACACCCACAAATTTACTTTCATCATGTTCCATGTGCCTGGAGTGGAAAATCACTTGGCTGTAAGTCTGGTGTCCTTGCTTTACATATTCAACATGGGGTAGAAGAAGGGTGCTTGGGAAAGAGTCTGGTTTTCTAAGCTGGTTGTAATTCTGAGCTAAAGAAAATGTGCTTCCTACATCTTGAGTTTCTCTCAGAGCTGTGGTCTGGCTTTTCTAATTGCTACTGCCTGTTTGTGCCAGGGTGCCAGTGGGGCTCTTATTCTTTAATTTATCCTTTTGTGCTAAATGGAAGTCCTAGGTTTTCTGAACTCCTCAAAGAATGGCAATTTTTTCTTATGAAGAATGGCCATCCTACCTGCACTGAAGTTACTTGAAGTATGGACAACTAGAGATGATTTATTTGCAGATAGAAAAGATGGTGTTAGTAAAAGGAGAAATACCCAAACATTACAAATGAAGCTTCCAATAGTTGTGAGGTGGCTGATGTGTAGCTCTTCATATAGCTTTCATGTGTGATCATCAGTGGGGCTAGGCTGCTGCAAAAGGTAGTCTCAAAGCTCAGGAGAGGGAGGGGAGAAGCTATACAGGCTGCTGAGGTTCAAAACCTGTGATTGACATTACCAGGGCTTCTGGAGCTGAGCCCAGTCTTTTCCATAAGAAGCCACACAGCTTCTAGAGAGTCAAGATTGCTTCCTGCTGATGAGCTCCTCATGGAACTTCTTTTCCCTTTGGCTCTGAGCTACGTCCTACAGCATGCAGCCCTGTGGAGGTGTTGGACTGTGGCTGGCAGGATTCAGGAAAGCTGGCCACATTCTCAGTACCTGGCTTAGGGATGTTTGGTATTGAATACTCAATTATTTTATGCAAAGGAGGCTAATTATGAAACTGTTACAGCAACTGGAGCACTGCATGAGAAGTGTAGTATGAGAATATGACACCCAGTAACGGCCGGGGTCATGAACTAAGGCTCAGACTAAGACTCCACAGGGCCCGCAGAACTGCTGAGTTGGACCGGGCAACACCAGAGCAGGAGATTCCAGAGTTCAGTCTTGATGAAACTCTATCCAAGTCTGCCAGTGAAGGAAGTCAGTAACCCAGTGCTCAGCCCACCCTGAGGGTTTGTGAAGGCAACGGAAGCAATGGAAGATCCAAGAAAAAGCGGGCAAGGTGTCTGTAGCTCAAGCCTGAGGTCAAAGTTTAAGTACTTGTGCATGTTGTGGCACCAACAGAAACCAGCTACATCTTGTGTTTGAGAGAAGATGCAAGAATGGCAGTGGTTTCATCCCTTGAGGAATTTGTATGTGCCAGGGAATGCCTGTGCTCATGACAGTGATGACATGACGATATGATATAAAGGATTTTTCATTATGGCAACAGAGTGTAGCAGCCCCAAAAGGGAAGAAGAACACCGGTTTAGTGTGAACTGCATGTGTAAGCGCACATATAAATGTGGGGCCAGGACTATATTTCAGTCTTTTTATTAGTACCCCTAAAAAAAGGGAACAGGTGAATCCACCTTTCTTGGAGTTCAGAAAATGTAGGATTATTGTTTAGTACAGAAGAATGAACTGAGGGATTAAAAGTCATCAACACCCTTGCACAAAAAACAAACTGGAAAAGCCACAGATTTGTAATGTTGGAGCATGGGGGGATCTGGTAGATTCGGAAGGTATCAGGCCCTTTGCCTCATCAAGAGGATATATTTAATCTTTGTACCCATTTGGCTTTGCAGTTGCCTCGCAGGGCACCAACACGAGTCAAAATTTAGTATATTCCTATAGAAAAGGTTTTGGCATTAGGCCATGGCCGTAAAGACTTTTAAAAATCTGTTTGAGAGGCCATGTTAACTAAAACTGATCATAAATCACTTTTTGCCATTGCCGGTGGGGATCTGGCAAACACCTTCCTGCAAACAGAACGTCTCTTTCTTTAGCTACAGTTGTATAACTTGCAAATTGAATGCGAACCTGAGGAAGATTTAGTAGTTGCAGGCATACTCTCTAGTGCCTTTGACAAAAATGCTGTGGAACAAAGTCCCAGGCTAGATTATGTATATGTCAATTGGGGAAAACAAAACAGAAAAACCCAGCCCTGTCGGTTCTCAAATGAAATGCAGAATTTTATTGCTAGTGGTTCGCTGAGGACGAGACACTGCAGGATGTAATTAAGGTTTTACTAGAAAATGATTTGCACAGCTTATTCTGTCCCTGTTTCAGTTTAAAACGATTTAGATACCACTTCTCCGAGGCACGAAGAAAACTGATCCTTGAAGTGTTGCAGGAAAATAAAGATACAGAAAGCCATTTAGAGCCTGAAGGCAGCGCGAGACATCTCTGCCTCCCTCAATAGTCAGAAATACAAGTGATGTGAAATGGAGGAGCGCGTGCTAGTGGAAAACACTTACCCTCTAGAAGGAAGTTAACGAAGTAGGCTTGCATCAGCTTGATGTGGGAGTCCTGAGCAGCCATTTTCATATCGCAGGGTAGTCTTTTCTGGAGGGCACTACAGCATTATAAGGGAGCAGGTTGCTTGTATCTGCTAACAGTGGATTTCATATACATAACAATAACATCCGTCAATGAACTGCAGTTTAGTACAAGCTTAGGTGTACTGCAGCTAATCCTCAGTGCCTAAACCTACCCCGCCGGTGGAAAATGATGTCAAAATACTGCCAGAAAGGGGGCAGCGTCAATCTGCTGCACTTCTGGCACTACTCAGTTGCCGTGGATTGTCACATCTGCGCTAGCAGAAACTGATACCCTATACGGGTGGGTTGGTTGGGAGAGGTAAACAGAAAAAGCGGAATGAAAACGTGGTATGATTTTGTAGTCTGGGGTTGGCAGTGTTTCACAAGTGATATAGATGGAGAGTAACAGCAAGAAACAACAATCACAGACGGGGTGTGCTCTGCGGAGACTTTGGGATCATGTGAAGCGGTTGTTGTACGCAGTGCATGCTGTGGGGAAAAAAAAAATCGCGTTTCCCAAATTCAAGAGGACAGTGGGAGAGTGTAAATTGCTGCCTTTCACAGTGGTGGTGTCAGGTGAGGGCGGCTGTAGTCCAGAAAGGCAAGCAGCTAAGAGTAGTGGGCTTTTTGCTAACTAACCATGGTATGGGTTTTCCTGAGGACACAGCGGACCACACATGGGACATCTGGGACAGCAGGACATTTATTAGGGTGAGCTTGTATGTACTTGCCATTGTCCATTAGTTGGGTGCAGTTGAACTCGGCTTCCCAGGGAAGCTTTGGGGTCCTGGACCTTTCAGAAACCCTGAACAGCACCGATCAGCCAGAGCTCAGACAGTGATTAAAGCAAAGCTCTTTGGGGTTCCTGGTTAGGAGTAATTCCTGAACAATGTGGAATATGCTAGCTTTTACGTGCTAATTCAACTTGCAACTAATGCTGTGTTTGTGTACAAAGCCCTGAGTGTTGAGAGGGCTCTAGTTCCTCCTAAGGTCCCAGTGCTTGTCACTACCAGTGTCACTCCTTCAACTACTTTGTTTCCTGAAGGCCATCATCGCTGGATAATTCCTAGATGTTTGTAACTCTGCAGACATTAAGTCATTCAAGTTGTTAAATCATCGAAACATTGAACTGTAAGTGTGAGCAGCTTTGTTACAACTACTACTTTTTTTTTGCAAAGCTGCACAAAAATTTTGCTTTTCTGAATCTTATCATTGCTTGGATGTAATAGAATTTCCTTCTGCTAATAAACTGAGGCATTAAGTTTCTAATTTAGGGATGGGATAAAATGAGTTGTACCATGATTTCTAATCATGGGAGAACTCTCCTAATGTGCACACATTCAGTGTTTGTCTTATAAAGATGGTTTCTTAACAATGCCCATTGCAGCTAATTTGTAACTACATAGTGTAAACATTGATTTCTAAAGTTTTTTTAATAGATCCCCAAGCTACTTAATTATCACTTACTGACCCTTGTTTTCTAATGGTGATTAGTTTAGTTTCCTCAAACTTTGTAAGAGCTGTGTCTCAAGTGGCAGTAAGATGGACAACTTCATATTCCATATCTAATAGGATAGGACGATCTCCAAAGCATTTCTAGTTCATGTCTTCCCAGGAGTAGGATCTTCCCTTCACAGTGATAGCCCTCTTAGGAGGACATCAAGAATGTTCTTTCTGGTTCAGCTGAAGCTTGTCTTAAAATCAGGGAGAAGCAAATTCAAATCAGAACTTTTTCAGGGTTTAAAAAAATCTGTCCTGTCATTAAGCTTCCTGCTTGTGGTAGGCTTCTTTCAGATCTGGCACACCTTTTGGTCTATGAACCAGCTGGATTCTTCAGTACCCATGTCTATGTGAGTTGAAGAGAGAGAGCAACCTTATTTCTGAGAACAGTTGGCCCTGAGAAAAGTCTTTAGGCTAGCTTAATCCCTATTGCTGTTCCATTGACTTGAACTGTTATCAGAGCTGAACTTCTCTGTTAGAGACTGAGTCTTCCACTGCAACTTTGCATCCTACTACACTATTTAAATGACTAGCACATCGTCTGTGAAGTCAGAGCATCACATCTTACTCTGATGTTGTTATAGAACAGATGGTTAGAGAGCAGTTCAGGGACTTGGCCACCTTGGATGAGCTATCACCAACAGGAAAGGGATGGTTGTAGAAAAGGCTGATCAAGCCTCTGTCCACATCTGGAAAATAAAAGATGAGACACTTAGAAGGGAGACTGTGAAAGGATAAGGAAATTATAGAAAGGTCATCAGAGACACCAGAGATTCCAGAATCTTTCAAGGCCATTGCAGACCATGAGCTACTTTACTGATTGTCTTTGTTTTGCGGGAGACTAATCACCAATTTGTAGCGGGCACTAAGATAGCAACTTGAACACATGACCTGCACTGCCTGTGCTAGAAAAACAACAGTAGTACTTTTCCTGTCAGGTAAACCCTACAAGTTATAAAGGGTGAATCATTACCAGCTACTGAAGATCTAAGGAGCAAGACATGCATGCATCCAGAAGAGACTTGAAACAGTTGGCACAGAGTACAACAGATGGCTTGGACTGCTCTCCAGCAACCCGGGACATCTTCTTGTAACAGGACTGGAAAGAACATCCCTGGGCTAGGAAGACAGGCCCTTGGACCATGCGCTGCAAGCAGCTGTGTTGTGTAGAGTGCCCATTAATCCGTCCTCAAAGCAAGATAAATCCTGAGCCTGATAGTATTGCTGGTTACTGAAATATATTGAGAAGACTAGAAGAGAAGACGGAAGTGTGCAGAAAAGTGCTAATTAAAGTAAAGGCATAAAAGAGAAAAGGTAGAAACTGATCTGACTCTATTTAAGCAGAAAATTTGAGAAAGGCTTCTACTGATCAGAGAGCAGAGCATTTGGAAGAGACTTCCAAAATAAGTAGTTATCTTGTTACCTCCTATTGTCATAGGTCTAGATCTATCTTAAAAGGGATACTGAGATGATCTGACAGTGGTGATAAGGCATGGCTCCAAGACGCCCACCAGTCTAAAACAAGCAGTGAAACTTTTCTTCTTATTAAGTACTGTATCACTGAAAACTCAGGAACAAAGACTGAAAGATGCATTGGGATGCCTGTTAGTCCATCCCTCTATCCAATAGCATGACTAGCTGTATCTGTCATTCTTGATCAACATTTGTCCTCTTCTTAAAGGCATGCAGTGATGGAGCCTGCTCAAACAAGTAGGAATTTTTGTCTCATTTTGGGCTTGCTTCCATAGCAAGTCCAAATCCTGTCTTCCAATGCTGACATAGCTCCCATGTAGCTAGTCCTACCCCTGTCTACTCCATTTGAATAGCTGATTTTTCTTAAGTAACTAGAATTTTGCATGTCTTTTTTGAAGAACATCTTTTTTTTTTTCCCCCAGACTTTCTCAGATAATCAAAGCTGTTTTGAATACTAAGTCTGTTTTCTAGCATATTTGCAGCCCCTCCCAGCAAGGTGCCATCTAAAAGTTTAATAAGATCAGTCTCTGTTCCTTCATTCTTGTCATTAATGAAAATACTGAATAATACAAGTTCTGGGAGAGTTCTCTACAAAAATCTAGCTTGATGCATCTTTCCAGTTTGATGGAGAAGCAGCAGTAACTTCACCGAGTATGAAATTTCCCCCTGCCCTGACTGACGATCAAGAACAATTTGCTTTCACAGCTTGTGAAATGTTCCAAGTTTACAATCTGTCACAAAGGAAAGTCTCCAAAGGCTGGGGAAGGGTAGAATATGCCTAACAGCAGAATTTACTCCTAGCTTGTAGAAGATCCATGCTCTAGCTCTAAAATTCATAAACATTTAAAGGGAGATGATCTGTTCAAGGAAATTCTTTAAGTATTTATGGCACCCTGCCAGACAGCTACCAGGCCAAGACACCTCCTGGCCTTAAAGCTGGAGTGTTACAGAAACAGTCTTAGCACATTGTTGAAAAAAAACCTGTGGATTTAAGTCTTTTGGAACAAGTATGACCTCTGTAGAAAGCTCGGCAATTCCTTAAAGGTTTGATTTCTTTGAAAAAAGCTCTCATGATTTGCTACTTTTGACACTTGAGTTGTACAGTGATCTCATGCTGATGGTACATTGATCTGCGTGGAGCTAAGTAGTTCTCAGACATCCTTCTAAGAGGGCTTAGGCATTCAAATGACCAAGAGGAATACCTGAATTTTTCAAGGTATTGATGCCTTGTACCTTCAAGATTTAGGCTAATAACTTTTTGGTATCAGGAAGAGCTCTCTGCAGAAGGCAGATTATTCCAAATCATTGTGCTACTTTCCAAGTGGGCCTCAATAGGCTGCAAAAAAATAGATCCATGGGAGTCTCATGTAGTTTGATAAAGGAAAAAGCGAAGCTCTATCCCTGAGCAGGAATAACCTCATGCCACCAGTACAGGCCAGGGTTTCAGAAGCTGGAAAGCAGCTTTGCAGAGAACGACCTGTGATTCGTGGTGGACACCAACTTGAACATGAGGTAGCAATGTGCCATTGTGGTAAAGAAGGCCAAGAGCTCCTGAACTGCATTAGGATGAGCATCACCAGCAGGTTGAGGAAGGTGATCCTTCCCCTCTATGCAGCACTGCTCCTGGGCTCCCCAGTACAAGACAGATATGGGCTACTGGGACAAGTCCAGCAAAGGGCCAGAAAGATGACTGAGGGCTTGGAGCATTTCTTATACAGAGAAAGACTGAGAGGGCTGGGACTGTCCAGCCTGGAGGAAGGAAGGCTCAAGGGGATCTTATCCAGGCATACAAATGCCTAATGGGGAGAGAGTAAAGAATACAGAGCCAGACTCCTCTCCATGCTGTATAGTGAAAGGACAAGACACCACAGGCACAAGCTGAAAGACAAGTTCTGTCTGAACATAAGAAACCACTTTTTTTTCTTTTTTTTTTTTTTTAATTTCTTTTTTTACTTTGATCAGGGGTTGAACACTGGATCAATTGTCCAGAGATGTTGCAGAGTCTCCATCCCTGAAAATGGATTTGATGGAGTTACAGCATTGGTGGACAAAACACAACCAGCTGATGTCATCTATCTGGACTCGTGCAAAGCATTTGACACTGTCCTGCACGACATCCTTGTCTCTAAACTGGGGAGACATGGATTTGACAGATGAACGACTCAATGGATAAGGAATTGGCTGGATGGCCACGAGCAAAGAGTTGTGGTCAACAACTCAATGTCCAAGTGGAGACCAAGGCTGAGTGGCATTCCTCAGAGGTTGGTATTGGGACCAGCTCTGTTTAACATCTTTGTCAGTGACATGAGCAGTAGGACAGAGTGCACCCTCAGCAAGTTTGCCAATGACACCAAGCTGTCAACACACTGGAGGGAATGGAGGCCATCCAGAGGGACCTTGACAAGCTGGAGAGGTGGGCCCATGCAAACCTCATGAAGTTCAACCAGGCCAAGTGCAAGGTCCTGCACATGGGTCAGGGCAATCCCAAGCACAAATACAGGCTGGGCAGAGCTGGGTGAGAGGAGCCCTGAGGAGAAGGACTTGGAGGTACTGGTGGACAAGAAGCTCAACATGAGCTGGCAATGTGCTGGATGCAGTTGGCTTTCTGGGCTGCATCAAAAGAAGCATGGCCAGCAGGTCAAGGGAGGGGATTCTGCCCCTCTGCTCCGCTGTTGTGACACCCCACCTGGAGTAATGCATCCAGCTCTGGAGCACTGTGCCTAGTTCTGGAGCCTCCAACATAAGAAGGACATGGACCTGTTAGAGCGAGTCCAGAGGAGGGCCACAAAGATGATCAGAGGGCTGGAGCACCTCTCCTATGAGGACAGGCTGAGAGAGTTGGGGCTGTTCAGCCTGGAGAAGAGGAGGCTCTGGGGAGACCTGATAGCGGCCTTCCAGTACCTAAAGAGGGCTTATAGGAACAATGGGGAGAAACATTTTAGCAGGGCCTGCTGTGATAGGACAAAGGGTAATGGTTTTGAAATAGAGAGAGGTAGATTCAGATTAGATATTAGGAAAAAATATTTTACACTGAGGGTGGTGGAACACTGGAACTTCCCAGAGAGGTGGTGGATGCCCCATCCCTGGAAACCTTCAAGGCCAGGTTGGAGGGGGCTCTGAGCAACCTGATTGAGTTGGAGATGTCCCTGCTCCTTGTAGGAAGGTTGGATTAGATGACCTTTAAGGGTCCCAAACTATTCTATGATGCTATGAAAATACTAAAACTCTGACTGGATACAGCGTAAGCAACATGCTCTAGTTGACCCTGCTTTGATCAGGCTTGGACTAGACAATTTTCAGAAGTCACTTCCCACCTCAATGATTTTTTGATTCTTGGGGACATTCTTACACATTCCTCCAGAGCATCCCTGTGTGGCACCATCAGAAACAGGGCACTGAGTTGAGTCCCAGTTTGTACAGGAGTCCAAAAGAGGAATTTGCATTTTGACATAAGGGAATGAGAGAAAGGTGTCTGTTCCCTGTCTCTCGCACTTAGCAGAGACACCTCTTAAGTGAGCCAACTGATGCCAAGTTAGCATTTTACACATTACTAACTCTGGAAAGACAAAAGGAAGTGGTGACAAAAGCCCTGTGTGATGTAAGTGCAGACCTTTCTATACGTACAGGTCTGGGTATATAATTAAGAATGCTGTCACTCAGTTACACACTTTATCCATTATTATTATTGTTAATATTTTCCTATCATTATCTGTTTTTAATTACAGGCAAAGATGGATATGTAAGTCATATCCACTCTGACCTAATGATGAAGCAACTGCATTTTCTCTCCCATAGTGGGAGAGGACACAGATGAAGCCGGTGCCCTAGTCACAGCCCTGAGCACAAGGTACCGGTAGTTTCAAACGACTTGTTTGAAAAACAGGGGACACAGAGCTGTGGAGCTGCTGCCAGGAAGGTCCACGGGAAGAGCGAGGAGCATGGCCTGGCAAGGGACAAGACGCAGCACTTGCTCCAAAGGCAGACTCCAATTTCTGTACAGGGAAACTGCCTATCTTTGTGTGTTTCCAGAGCATGTAGGGAAACAGGACTGGAATAAAAGACAGAGGATGCGTATCAAGAAACGCTTTGCTAATGAAACTGATTTCTTCTCCACATAGAAACAACCCAGCAGAGCCTCGAAAGCTAGGCAATGAGCAAACAGCATATTGGATTTTTCTGCATAGGTATATTAACAGCATGTATTTTTCTCAGCTTCTCAGGTTGACTTTTTCTTCTTCTATTTCTATTTCAACATTTTTTTCCAAGTTGTACAGTCTTTGTGTGCACTGCAGAGATGCTTCTGTGAATATAATCTGTCCGATAGGCCAGATATGTAGTTAAATGCTGCTTTCTGAAGGCACCTATAGGATCCTGAGGAAAAAAAAAATTCTTTAGTTTTCAAGTAAGTCAGAGAGCATTGCCTATTGCTCAAATGTAGGATTCCTCTCTTACTTTGGGATGCAGAACCTGGGGCTCTGCAGGCTGATCTGTGACAGAGCTGCTTGGGTTACCCTATAGTAAAAGTAAGGCAAACATTGTAAGGGACATTTTGATCTGTACGTAAAGTCCAATCAGTATTTCCATACTGCTTCTCTGTGTCACAGAGCAGAAGTGATCCAACCTTTCTATGCTAATGTTCAGTAATTCTGGAATGAATTTGAAGGCAGGCCCATTACTGGGAT
Organism: Tetrax tetrax; assembly: GCA_009806455.1. Classification (NCBI taxonomy): domain Eukaryota; kingdom Metazoa; phylum Chordata; class Aves; order Otidiformes; family Otididae; genus Tetrax; species Tetrax tetrax. The sequence goes on from WHYT01017248.1 coordinate 511,939, forward strand.
GTAACTGGTGCTATCTGAGGGAGAGCAGCAAAATATTATTGCATTATGTCACTGCATCTGGATGCCATCTAAATCTTATGAATCAACAGCTGGGCTGCGTAACCAGGTGGTTTTAACTGGGATTGCAAAGTGCTGCTCTGATGCTGGTACCAGCAAGTTCTGGCTGCAGAGGTGTCAGCCTCTGAGTGCCACCTTCTGTGGAGCTGAACAGGCTTTCTATGAGGGCTTTTCCAATAGAATCCAAGATGCTGTGACAACAGCTATCTGCCACTGTGACACCCAGACACTGTAGCATACTCTCTCTCTCGGGTACTAGCTGCTGAGCTCTCTGAATCCCAGCCCTGCCACCCTTGTAGGACCTCTGCAGTAAAATAAAATGGCCTGCAGGTCTGGGGTGAGGCTGCTGGATCTTCCTCTGTTATCCCAGATCTGAGATTCCAGGAAGAAGGAAGAATTTCTCCTTCCCAGAACAATGTTTCTCATTAGCCTTAGTTTCAGGCAAACAGTTTTCGGATGAACTGGTATCCTTCAGCGAGACAACAGTACCTCAAATGTGCTCCTTTCAGGGCAGTGTGCTTTGTGTGTTAGTCCCTCCTGCCTTGAAAGAAGAGATGCCTGCATTTACAGGTTTAGCTAGACAGCGCTGTCATATCCATGTGGAGTAGCATATACTGAAACTTAAAATGTGCCAGACTCCCTGCCTTTTTTTCCTTTAAGCCGCAGGGTGTTTCTGATTTTTTTTCTTTACTGTGCCCTCCTTGAAAGGGGGGAGTGTTGTGTTGCTGGAGAGGCAGCCTTGGGCGAGATGTGGTATGTGATTTCTCTCATCAGCTCTGGGGTTAAGTGCCAGCACTGGTGTACTTTGCCTTGCTCTCCTCTCCTGTCTTCTTTCCCTCCCAAGAAGCAGGGAGAAAATGCTGCCCGTCGTGTTAACCCATATCCATTTGGGACAACGGAGGCTTCTGCCTCAGTCTCCAGGAGAAGTGGAAGCAGCCCCTGCTGCTGGAGCATCTTCAGCTGCGGCCCTGCTGAGACACCCCTCCTGCTGCTGAAGCGTAAATCCCCAGTAGCTCTTTTAACCACCCTCCTTATACTACTTGAAAAATAACTTTCTCTTGTCATTAACACTGATCTATAGCCGCATTAATGTGTGAAATCACTGGGTGTGAAACTAGTGTACTAACCACTACTTAATGTAATATTACCACAGTAATGTCTCTAAAAATATCTTGTCCACTTGATTGCTTTCATTGTGAACGAGAGATAATGTACCACTTACAGCTGATGATTAAAATTCATAAAGCTTTGGTTCTTAATTACAGCAACTTGCAATCAAAGTGAAATGTCAGATCCTGAATGTTGTTTATCTGTATACAAATTCACAAAAACAAGAAAATATAAGGATCGTCTACACAACAAAGCTGAGCTGCTTTGCTTTAAGGTTAAGTAAAATAAATACCCATTTGAGTATTTAGTGAGGCAGGCTGGAATTGGTGAGCGTGAGATCTTGACATGGCAGAACTCATTTTGTATGAAATGCACATCTTTGGGAATATTAAAATCTTTCAATTATGGAAGAAATTTGGAAAATATATTGATGAAGATGGAAATGTAAACTTCATAGAAAACTGTTGTGGGTAGATGGAAGTAACTATTTGATGTGCTATGAATAGAAATGTCGCAATTCAGGCTCAAGGTTAAACCAAAGATGGAGATATCTGAAAAGGCAGAGATGGATTCCCACTGCCATGGGGAGTTACCGTGGTGGCTGGCAGGGGAGGCTAGGGTCCTTGACTTCAAACGTCAAAATGATGTAAGTATAATCATGCTCTTAGTCAACAGTGGCACTGTTCAGCAAAATCACATTCTTTTGGGTGCCCTTAGCTCTGCATTTTTTCTGTTTTTATTTTCAAATTAATGCTAAGCTCTGAGGGTTTACAGTGCTCTGCAATGTATCTTACCCTAAATTTACTAACACATACTCTCAGCCCTAGCTCCATGTCAACATAGCTCCCCCCTCGCCTTTTTTTTTTCGTTCTGGTATGTGAGATACAGGCATAACTAAGTGTAGAAACTACAGTTCTATTCCATTTATAGTCCTACTGGTGTTCTTCATTCGTTGTATCTGTCCTGTGCCAATATGGAAAAATCCAAACCAGAGGGAGCCAATTTCTCATAACATCAGTAAAACAAAATAACGTTAGAACAATAGGATCACTTCCTCACTAAACCTGAGTAGCTCCATTTTTTTTTCTTCCAATTAAATGTCACTTTGAAGGAGATCTGGCCTGTTGTTTGGAAACTTCTTTAGAAAAGCGAAGGGTTTTTTTTTTCCACATGATATTCTCCTGTCTACATACTGATTATTTTTTTGCATCTTATGTTTTTGCCAGTAGATTAAAAAGAAATCTTTACATAAATGTGAAATCAAACCTTGACAACAGTATTCATTTTCCTAGGCTTTCCACACCACTTGTCCCTTCAGGTGTTAGTCTTCTTGGTGGTTTTGGTCATCTTTGCAGTAACACTGGTGAGGAAAGTCCTCAATTTTAGAGCTGATTTATTACACCCAAGTGTTATTCCCTTGGCAGTTTGTCTCACGGACATTTGCTATTTGCCTGCCTCTGTTCCAGCTACACTGGGGAACATTTCTGAAACAGGAAAACCATTTCCTACGCTGGCTGCATCATGCAGCTCTGATTCACTGTGACTTACCCTGGCATGGAGTCTGTCCTGCTGGCTGTCGTGGCTTATGATGATTTTGTAGCTATCTGCTGGTGTTTGCACTACTTGTGTATCAGGAAAAGCACAGCTAGTTTGCAGCGGGAAGCATTTCTATAGCTTTATGGCTTGGTGAGCTCCTTGGTACGTGCTTTCCTAATGCCAGCATCAGCCACCAGCAATTCCTACCAGCTCCATCCTTCTAGGTCTCACTGCTCCCAAAGCTCTCCTTGGACCGCTGCTGCAGCAAAAGCTGCTCTCCACGTGGATTGTGCTTCGATTCAAGTGATCCTGTTCCTTGTATTCTTCTGTATCAGTTTCCTGGGTGCCATCCAGAAGACATGCTCTGTCACAAGTAGAGCAGAAGCCTCTGAGCAACACAGAGGCAAAGTAAGTCACCTCCCCTCCCTGCTTCTGCCCCTTCGCAACTTCAGGCTAACCCCTTTGCCTGGGGCATAGTATGAGCTGGCGGGGCTGTTAGCACTTTGTAGCAGCTTCAAAAGGTCTTTCACCAAGTCCTGCTTGGAGCTTTCCCTTACTTAGTACTTGATCCCTGTTTCAGGGTAGAAGAATCATAGAATCATAGAATTGTTTAGGCTGGAAAATACCTTTGAGATCATCAAGTCCAACTGTCAACGTAGCACTGCCAAGTCCACCACTAAACCACGTACCTATGCTCCAGTCTACACACATTTTAAATATCTCCAGGGATGGTGACTCAACCACCTCCCTTAGGCAGGCTGTTCCAATGCTTGACAACCCTTTTGGTGAAGAAATTTTTCCTAATATCCAATCTAAACCTCCTCTGGTGCAACTTGAGGCCATTTCCTTTCATCCTATCACTTGTTACTTGGGAGAAGAGACCAACACCCACCTCACCATAACCCCCTTTCAGGTAGTTGTAGAGAGCAATGAGGTCTCCCCTCAGCCTCCTCTTCTCCAGACTAAACAATCCCAGTCCCCTCAGCTGCTCCTCAAAAGACTTGTGCTCCAGATCCCTCACCAGCTTCGTTGCCCTTCTCTGCATGCGCTCCAGCAACTCAATGTCCTTCTTGTACTGAGGGGCCCAAAACTGCACACAGTATTCGAGGTGCAGCCTCACTACTGCCGAGTACAGGGGCATGATCACTTCCCTACTCCTGCTGGCCACACTATTCCTGATACAAGCCAGGATGCTGTTGGCCTTCTTGGCTACCTGGGCACACTGGTGGCTCACGAACAGCTGGCTGTCAACCAGCACCCCTGAGTCCCTTTCTGCCACGCAGCTTTCCAGCCACTCTTCCCCAAGCCTGTAGCATTGCATGGGGTTGTGCTTGAAGTGCAGGACCCAGCACTTGGCCTTGTTGAACCTCGTACAATTGGCTTCAGCCCATTGATCCAGCCTGCCACATCCCTCTGCAGAGCCTTCCTACCCTCAAGCAGATTGATGCTTCTGCCCAATTTGGTGTGATCTGCAAATTTACTGAGGGGGCACTCAATCCCCTCGTCCAGATCATTGACAAAGATATTAAAAACAAGACTGGCCCCAAAACTGAGCCCTGGGGAACACCACTTGTAACTGGCCACCAACTGGATTTATCTCCGTTCACCACAACTCTTTGGGCTCAGCCATCCAGCCAGTTTTTTACCCAGTGAAGAGTACACCTGTCCAAGCCATGAGCAGCCAGTTTCTCCAGGCGAATGCTGCGGGAAATGGTATCAAAGGCTTTACTAAAGTCTAGGTAGACAACATCCACAGCCTTTCCTTCATCCACTAAGCAGGTCACCTTGTCATAGAAGGAAATCAGGTTAGTCAAGCAGGACCTGGCTTTCATAAACCCATGCTGACTGGGCCTGATCAACTGGTTGTCCTGATGTGCCATGTGATGGCACTCAAGATGATCTGCTCCATAATCTTCCCTGGCATTGAGATCAGACTGAAAGGCCTGTACTTTCCCGGATCCTTCTTCTGGCCCTTCTTGTACATGGGCATCATATTTGCTAAACTCCAGTTAACCGGGACCTCCCCGGTTGGCCAGAGTTGCTGGTAAATGATGGAAAGTGGCTTGGTGAGCACTTATGCCATCCACCCTCAGTACTCTTGGGTGGATCCCATCCAGATACATAGATTTGTGTGTATCTAAGTGGTGTAGCAGGTGGATAACCATTTCCCCTTGGATTATGGGGGCTTTGTTCCACTCCCCGTCCCCGTCTTCCACCTTGGGGGGCTGGGAACCTGCAGAACAACTGGTTTTACTATTAAAGACTGAGGCAAAGAAGGCATTAGCTACCTCAACCTTTTCCTCTTCCTTCGTCACTATGTTTATCCTCACATCCAATAAAGGATGGAGAGTCTCCTTAGCCCTCCTTTTGTTACTATGTATTTATAGAAACTTTTTTTTTTGTTGTTTTTTTATGGCAGTAGCCAGATTGAGTTCTAGTTGGGCTTTGGCCCTTCTCATTTTCTCCCTGTATAACCTCACAACATCCTTGTAGCCCTCCTGAGTTGCCTGCCCCTTCTTCCAAAGGTCATAAACTCTCCCTTTTTTTCTGAGTCCCAGCCAAAGCTCTCTGTTCAGCCAGGCCATACGCTATGCATATGCGGCAGAGTCCAGGCCAAAAAGGAACATTCTCATAACGAAAAAATACCATCTCATTCCTCCTCATGACATCCCAGCCAGACAACTAGTAGGAATTTTGATGCAAAGGTCCTCTTCATCTTTATGTGGCAGATAACTCACATCTCAAGCAATGGGTTTGCAATATATTGCTTTCTGCAAAATCTGAAAGATGGTTACCCACCCTTTCTAGTGCCAAACACGTCCTGTTTCATGTCAAGTGGCTTGCAGCTGCAAGCAGCATCTGCATGAACCTCCTAGTCTGCTTTCAGAGCTCCCAGTCTGCTTTCAGAGCCTGAACAAGTTCATTTGCAGGTAACTCAGGTACCTCTCCCCTCCACGGCAGCGTGCACTGTGGACATACCCCTCTCAGCTTACTTTTTGGTCCCACTCTTGGGACTGCTCACAGTCCCTGGGAGGTTTAGGTGCTTCTCGTGGGAGTTTGCAGCTGTGGTGAGGATATGAAAGGAGTTGCACTTAGTTAAGCTGTGTCTACCTTGAGAAGAGGGGTACAGATAAATGTCCCAATTTTCACCGTGCAGTTGCAGCAGGCAGGACCTGGCATAGCTGTGCAGAGACAGGTAACCAGGAGCTGCCTGGCCTGGGGGAGGAACCCAGGATTTTCTGAGCAGCCCAAGCCCACTGAGGAAGGTGTCCTCAGAGGCAACGTCTGACAGCTATCCCACTCGCACGAAACACCACATGTCAAGGAATTTAATGTGAGCACGGCGGGCCAGGTTTGCATTTCGCCCATCGCCTCTTCACACTTCCCCGAACGCTGTGAAAAGGCCCAAGCATCAAAGGGAAGGCAGCCCCTGGCAGTCGTGCTCGGTGCCACTGGAAATCCTGCAGGCTCCTGCTGCCATATGCTGCAGGTTGCTCAGGGAGGGAAGGCTCTCCTGTGCCTCTCACGTTAGCCTTTTACTCCACGTAACAGGTTTGGGGCTGGTGATGACAGCTCTGGACCTAGGGGTAAGAGAGTTAATTTAGATTGGGCACTTGTTGCTCCCTCGTCGTCTCCGGCTGAGGACAGATCTCCTTCAAACACTGTATTCGTTACCTACACTGTGAGCAAGAAATCAGACTGTGCAAAGGAGGCGAGGAGGCACAACATGTAAAAAACATGTCCTCCCACTCCGCCTTTTCCACAGGATAGGCGATGTTTGACTTCACACTCAAGGAAGCAGCTGAGAAATCCTTCAGCTGGTTAAACATTTCAAATGGTTTTGGATGGGTAAATGTCCTAGATTTTAAAAATTTTGCAGAAGTACTTAAGCTACGAAGTGGCCCGTGAAATGTTTATGGGGATGTTCTTACCCTCCTGCTACTGCCATCAGAACAAATAATGGAGTAAGGGAAGGGAGGTGGGAATTTTAGGGTAACGGGAAAGTAAATGGGTGATGCTAGGTTTCAAAATAAATTTCTCGTCCCTAGAAAGGACATGCGACACTTGCCTGGTTTTGGTTTCCCTTGTTTCAGAAAATGTTTCACTTTTGTGAAAATTTGCCATTTTGGTTTAGTAGCGTTTATGTTTTGAGTGATGCTTTCTGTCTCAGAGGGCTGTGGTTCTGGTGACCCCAGGCTGAGGCTCGGGCTAACCGACAGTCACTGGGGAATCTGAAAGGGAAAATTGCCAGTGCTGGTGAATTACCATTTAGTAAGAGGAAAACATGTATTCTGGAATACATAATACTGCTCCTCAGTGATGCTTGGCTTCAGCTTCTCATTCAGCAGCAGGGATGTGAGCGATTTTTCTTTCACTCTGCAGTGAATATGATGCTGGTGAAAGGTCCTGGCCTGACCACCCTGGGAATTGAGCCCCATGTAAGCCCCCAGCAGAGAGGCAAAAGGATCCTGGCTACAGGCTGTTCTTCTCATCCGGTTTCAATGATGGAAGAGGAAACAGAGTTTATACAAAACCTAGCCCAGCCCCCAGAAACATCTTGCTTTGTTTATGTTCCGAGCGAAGCCTGCGATTCACGCTGCTTGGAAGAGCTACCCAGACATTTCTCCATCTGACTGACTTCACATCTATTTCTTGATCTCATCGAGAGATTTGGCTTTTCGCTCTCGCTCGTGACGTCCCGCTTTTCTCTCTCACTCGCTCTGCTCTCTAGCATCTGAAAGATCACTGTAAAACACGATTATGCAACCATGCAAATGGACACGGTTCTTTTCATTTTCTGCAAACCCTGCTTCGGGTCTCCTGTTATGAAAATAAAATCGTCGTCAAGAGACGCGCCAGAGAAGGTAGCAGGAAGGCAGCGTTATGTGGCTGGTTTTGAATGCTTAAAGGTGGTATGAGGGATAAAACAGCCTATTTGAAGCAAACTGGTGTGCCACCATCTCTCCACAGGAACCGGCATCAGTTAATAGACTCAGACAGTTCTCCTCTGAATGCTTTCCCCCTAGGAAATGGCAGATACTCGCCTTCCTGGTTGTTTTCTTCAGCTGGAAGTCTCCCCTCCCCGCACCCAACCCGGAGCTGCAGGGAAATTAGCAGTGTGGCTCTCCCAGAAGGCTAATTTGCACCCTCCCACTGTAAACACGCAGTTGCCTCCTTCACTTTGCACCCAGGCGGGTGGGCCTCGGGGGGTGGGGGGCACGGTTAACCACTACACTGCGGTGGCCGCTGCGCCCAGTGCTCGGCACGAGGGCTCCCAGCACCTGGGTGAGGGTGACTGAGGAGAAGCGAGGGAGGCCCTTACACAGGGAGGGAAAAAAAAACAATGTGAAAACACACACAGCTTGTACTGCTTGGTGAATTCCTCCAGACACCTTGGCCACCCCCTCCCCACCGCGGTGGGTGCAAGACCCGCTCAGTTCTGGCGGCCCTTTCGCATCACAGCGCCCAAGGGCCTCGCTGGGGCTTCGTGGCCCTTATCCCACGGGATGATCCCATGGATCATCATTCCATTACGTGTGCTGAGAGCGGAGGTACGGGGCAGGCTGAAGTCTGCCATCGCTGTGGACTGCAAGCTTGTGTCCCCTTCCCCACTCGCTGGCGGTGGTGCTACGCTGCCCCCAGAGCGACAGGGACACATCAGCTCTCTCCCAGTCTCTCCAGAAAAAAAATAAAAATTGGGTTTTTCTTTTTTCCCATTTCACTGCCCTTCAGGAGGGTCTTATCTATCCAAAAGTTCCCCTTTCCTGGGTAACCAGGGCTCCTCTATCCACCCACTTCTTGCTGGGGAACCAGGGCTCCTTCCCAGATTTGGGCAGCCATTTGCAGCTGCTCCGCTCCGAAGAAGCGGCGGCTCCTTCGGGGGAGGCCACGCCAGCCCCCCGCCTGGCCCAGCCGGGGATGGCG